>JARBWK010000009.1:68003735-68502520 GCA_030556195.1 Anolis apletophallus | reverse complement strand
TTAATATATTTGTTTGATTTAACAGAACTATCCCTTGTCTGGTGTTTAGTGATTCATAAAGGATAGTAACGTTACTATTGCTGATACTTTGAATATATGAAATGTTCTCAGTGATAAGTAGACCGACTTATCTCAGAGCTGACAAGGTTTTTTAACTGTTTGAGCTGAATGACAAGATTGCAGCCAAGCAAACTAACAGACTGATACTTCACCATACCTGAAAACTACAAGGTATTTTACCTGGCATAGGGCAGGTTGCATGGTATACAGGTCTGCCTTTCAACAACCTTTTGCCACTCTCTGTTTTCCAGAAGAGGCTGCCTCATGCTGCTTAATGCCAAAGCCAGATCAAAATTTATAGAATTGGACTGAAATACCAATCATACAGCATTCTCCTAGGTAGAACACGAAACTAGGATGAGCCCTGAAAACAGCAGGAAAGCAAGCAGACAACAGACAATAACTTTGGCCAAAGGAAAGTGCCAAACTTTAGCCCAGCACTTCTTTCAATCCTACCTACTAACATCATTTATTTCAAGTATGAGGACTTTTTAAAAATAAAACTTCAGAGTTATGTAGATAATGACAATGTGTAAATTATCAATACTTTATGAATTCATGATCATTCTTATATAAGGTCTATGTAGCCAGCATAGATTGTGGAGATTGTTTGTTGCTTATGAGGATGTTCTTTGGGTATGGCACTGTCACCACAAAGTCATATGGCATGGCGATAGACATGCGGCATTTTTTACAGCACTTCTAGCATAGTACAAATCACAAGGCTCAGCAAATACAGGCTGTGGGTGAAATGCCAGCTACTGTCGAAATAGAGTTAATTGGGTCAATTACAGGCAGTCCTTAAGTTACAAACAAAATAAGTTATGTAGGTTTGTTCTTAAATTGAATTTGTGTGTAAAGCAGAACAGGTACATTTTTAAGAGTAACTCGACCCAAATCTGTATATCTGTATCTGTATACCTTTATAAAACGGAATGTTTGTATGTGTGTATGTGTGTGTGTGTATGCGGAGGGCGGAAGGGCGGATATGTGGCAGCTATTTGCATAAAGTCCTTTGATTGGACAGCCTCGCCACTCCAAAATTCTAAGGCACCAGACAGAGGGCATTGATAGCCACTGATTAGCCAGCAACCCAGAATCCAGGCCTCTACATTCAAACAACAGGATTTCTTCCCACTGAGGGGAAAAAAGCCAGCAACCCAGAATCCAGGCCTTTACATTCAAACAACAGGATTTCTTCCCACTGAGGGGAAAAAAGCCAGCAACCCAGAGTCCAGGCCTCTACATTCAAACAACAGGATTTCTTCCCACTGAGGGGAAAAAAGCCAGCATCCCAGAATCCAGGCCTCTACATTCAAACAACAGGCTTTCTTCCCACTGAGGGGAAAAAAGCCAGCAACCCAGAATCCAGGCCTCTACATTCAAACAACAGGATTTCTTCCCACTGAGGGGAAAAAAGCCAGCAACCCAGAATCCAGGCCTCTACATTCAAACAACAGGATTTCTTCCCACTGAGGGGAAAAAGCCAGCAACCCAGAATCCCCAAGCCTCAACATTCAAACAACAGGATTTCTTCCCACTGAGGGAAAAAAGCCAGCAACCCAGAATCAGGCCTTTACATTCAAACAACAGGATTTCTTCCCACTGAGGAAAAAAAGCCAGCAACCCAGAATCAGGCCTTTACATTCAAACAACAGGATTTCTTCCCACTGAGGGGAAAAAAGCCAGCAACCCAGAATCAGGCCTTTACATTCAAACAACAGGATTTCTTCCCACTGAGGGAAAAAAGCCAGCAACCCAGAGTCCAGGCCTCTACATTCAAACAACAGGATTTCTTCCCACTGAGGGAAAAAAGCCAGCAACCCAGAATCAGGCCTTTACATTCAAACAACAGGATTTCTTCCCACTGAGGGGAAAAAGCCAGCAACCCAGAATCCAGGCCTCTACATTCAAACAACAGGATTTCTTCCCACTGAGGGGACCAGGCCTTTACATTCAAACAACAGGATTTCTTCCCACTGAGGGGAAAAAAGCCAGCAACCCAGACTCCAGGCCTCTACATTCAAACAACAGGATTTCTTCCCACTGAGGGGAAAAAAGCCAGCAACCCAGAGTCCAGGCCTCTACATTCAAACCAGGACATGTGTTCTTCCCACTGAGGGGAAAAAAGCCAGCAACCCAGAATCCAGGCCTTTACATTCAAACAACAGGATTTCTTCCCACTGAGGGGAAAAAAGCCAGCAACCCAGAGTCCAATAGTCAGCAACCCAGAACCAGGCCTCTACATTCAAACAACAGGATTTCTTTCCACTGAGGGGGGAAAAAGCCAGCAACCCAGAATCCATTCCATGCAGGCCTTTTCCATTTTTTTTACTCCTTTCTGTTTTACACCGGTATACTTTCACAGGCCAGGGCGGATATGTGGCAGCCACTTTCACAGGCCAGGGCGGATATGTGGCAGCCACTTTCATAGCCAGGCGGATATGTGGCAGCCACTTTCACAGGCCACAGCGACCAGCGCGGGTGATGGACCTGCACCAAACTTGGTACACATAACCCCCTTTATGACATGACCCACGTATTATGGGATTTGTAGTACTTTCCAAGACTTTGGTTCCCACAGACCACTGAGGCCACCAAAAGGACCAATACAGACCACACTCAGCACACACAGCCCCCATGACCCACTCTACGTCCTGGTGCAGTTCGGAGGAGGGTGGGACATGGATGATGGGACTTGAAGTGCCTCTACTCACTTCCCAAGTCCGCTGCAACCCTCATGCAATCACTGATCGAGACCAAACTTGCCATACATAACCCCCATGACTGCCTTCACGTCCTGGTGAGGTTTGGGGAGGACTGACAATGGATGATGGGATTTGTAGTACTTTTACACCCCTCTGTTCCCACAGACCACTGTGGCC
Source organism: Anolis apletophallus (assembly GCA_030556195.1). Lineage (NCBI taxonomy): Eukaryota > Metazoa > Chordata > Lepidosauria > Squamata > Anolidae > Anolis > Anolis apletophallus. Next base: position 68,499,575 of record JARBWK010000009.1, on the reverse strand, counting down.
CCAACAAACACCGAGAAAGTCCACACTTGGCACACAGAGCCCCAGTGACCCACTCTACATCCTACTGAAGTTTGGAGGGGACAGAACATGGATGATGGGACTTGCAGTACCTTCCCTCACTTCCCAATCCTGCTACAAACCTAATCCAATGACTGATCAACACCAAATCTGGCACACAGAGCCCTCATGACCCACTCTACAGCCTGGTGCAGTTTACTGTGAGACGGACCACGGATGATGGGACTTGAAGTACCTTCACTCACTTCCGAAAAACAATGCATCCCTCATCCATTTACCAATACAGACCAAACTTAGCACACAGAGCCCCCATGACCCAATCTACATCCTACTACACTTTGGGGGGGGACGGGACACACAGAGATGATGGGACTTTCACTACCTTCAGTAATTTCATGATACCACTGCAACTCCCAATAATGATGGATCAAGACTAAACTTGGCACACAGAGCCCCCATGACCCACTCTACATCCTGCTGCACTTCTCAAATGACCCGGGCAGGGCCGGGTCCCCAAGCTAGTATAAATATATATTTAGCTTTGGAGGGCATAAGAAAGGGTTAACACCCCTGTTGTGTTTGTTTTGCTGTCTGTGTCTCCATTCGGAAGATTTCACTTCACTTTCTGTGCCTGTGATAATTGGATTTTGATAAATCTGACTTGTTGTAGAAACAAGGATTGGTGATAAAGCTTCAGTTGAGACACTTTTAAATAATAATATTATACTTTATTTCTATTCTGCTTTATTTCCTCACATATGAGGCAAACATTAAATGCCTTTTTCACACAGCGAACAACTACATTCAGTACAGACTAAGGCCTTCCCCTTTTTCCATCTCTGGCATCTGGAGGCAATGCTCAATTCCGACCATAGAGAGATATTCTTGTTCCATTTTTCCATGCTGAGGAGCCTGTTCATAGACATCTCTGAATGTGTTGCCAGCATGTCTGCATATCTGCACAGGGTACCCTTTTACTTTCCCATCAAGGCAGTACCTATTGATCTACTTACATTGCATGCTTTTTGAACTGCTAACTTGTCAGAAGCTAGGACTGATGGTTGGGAGCCCACCCTGACTCGTGGCTTTGAACTGCCAACCTTTGGTTCAACAGATTTTCTGCAGCTGGTGGTTTAACCCACTGCACGACTGCAGCCCACAATAACTCTTTCTGGAGTGAATTTCCCTTCCTGGGGTAGATTTCTCTCACTTCCTGTTGTCTCACCTCCATTCTTAGGTATGAGTCATTTGCAAGTTAGATGTTTGTAACTTGGGAACTGCTTATACAATAGGCCAGATGAACCTGTAATTCTTATTTTACTCCAATATATTAATATACTAAGGTTATGTAGACTATGGAGAAATATCAAAATTCCTTTATTTTTTATTTTATATTTTATTTTATTTCAATCATTTGTAACCCGCTCTTCTCTACCCCAGAAGGGGGACTCAGAGCGGTTAACAACATTTCATAACAATAATAAACAACAATTACATTGTAAAATAGATTAAAATAGAGTAACCTATTAAGTAACATGAATTAAACAAAACACACTCCAGTTCCGTATTCAAGTTAACCATGTCAATCTGCAGTCCATTTCCATAGTCTTATCATCAGTTAATGTCCGCCATCTGTCCAGTATCTAACTAAATGCCTGGTCCCACAGTCACGTCTTTACCTTTTTTTCTGAAGGAAAGGCGTCGATCTTAAGAGGACAGTGGTAGTCCTGCAACCAATGAAATAGCAATTGTGATTTACCTTGTGCTTGGAATTTTTCCCCAAGCTATAATTTGATCCAATGTGATCAGGGTACAAGGTAAGCAAACAGCTGGTGTATAAAAGTTCTGCCTCCTCAAATCAAAACTAACAGAAAAGGCCCTACATCTGCCACATTCAAAGCAACTCCTGAATCAGAACAGTCAGAGATAACTATGATGGATTTTGAGGGACTTTGGGGCAAAGAATATAAATTTGTTTTATCGGCAAGCATTCCTTTTTCTGGTGACCTAAGAGGAGACCTCAGAGCTGTGTGCAAATGGTGTTCAAATATTTGACAGAGGCTTCTTTCTCTACTAATGAGAATCTTTTTATGGGTGAGAGACTTGGGAATAACCTCCTTATATCAACAGAGAAAAGGCAACTGTAAATATTTCACCAAGATATCCTAGAAGAGATAAAGAAGAGCAAATAACATTGTCACTTCTGGATGATATTGCTGGTTTCCAATTAACTGAATGAAAAATGTGAGCAGTGGAAGAGAGTTCTGAAATATAAAATTTTTACTTTGGCTCTCCATGTTCTCTCTCTCTCTCTACACACACACACACACACACACACACACACACACACACACACACACACACATATATATATATATATATATATATATATCTCAATGCAGCAACTTTGTTCCTCTAAAAAGGCAAATAGCTGGTAGAGACACTTCTGTTCTGCCTCTCTCTTTCTTGTTCTCTCTTACCTCTTTCCCAGGTATAATTGAAACAGATTAGGCCAAACAAAATCCAAGGATGGCTATGGGGCAGAAATAGGTGCTAAATTCTGTCTCTTCTGCTATTCTTCCTGCCTGACAACCATTTCTTCCTTTCCATCTTGCCTGTTTTCTTAAAGAAATTTGATTTCTAATTATCTTCCTTGAAAATGATAAAGATTTATGAATGAATGAATCTTTATTGAGAGACCATCAGTCATATCAATATATATTACACCAATAAAACAGAATGAAATAAAATATAGTAGGGTAAAATGTAATATAATATAGTCAGATAATCACATGATCAATTCATCCTCATCTGGTAACTAAAATTGGTTTGAGACAGTGTGAAAGCTAATCACTGTCACTTTGGAGTGGATGTGCCTATCTATCTTCATAGTTCTATAGTGCTAATCCTACTTCCACTACTGATCTTCGTCGCCCCAGCAGTTGGTGCCAATCGAAGCAATAAATCTCTGCCTCCTCCTTTTGGCCTTCACCAAAAAGGAGGCCCACTCTTTATTATGATGGGATTCGCATGGGATAGGAGCCAGTTAATCTTATGTTGCTCTGCCCAATGTTCCTTGTTTCCCAAAATCGGGCCTAGATGTTTAGCCCGGTCTATTGCATATATCGGGCAGTTTTAGAGTATATGACTAATATTTTCTACTTCTGGAGCCTCACAGATACAAATTCTATCGGAGTATGGTATTGAGTGAAATCTGCCGTATCTCTCCATTGTCTCCATCTGCTCAAATCTTGCCTAGTCATGGCGAGCCTTAAATACTTAGGGAGCTGGTGTGTTAGATATTGTGCCCTCTTAAATACATGTTGTTGTACCGATAACCATTTTAGGGATTTGATGTTCGCTAGCCCGTGTATATCCTCCTGTGCCTGTATATCCACAATGCGCTGTTTAACTAACTCCCTGGTACGAGGTGGCTAGCTTCCCTGTGCCTTCACCTGTATACCTCGGGTTCTCAGGAAAGTTTCAAGCTGAAGCACCCAGGAGGCGTCCCTAGCTGCCTTGCGCTGTTCTTCTAGACAGATTCTAGGAGTCTATCGTTGTCTAAGTTGGCAATTTTACATAAATAGTTGAACGCTCTTATTTTTGCCAAACCATTAATTTGCTGCAGGCCCAGTTCCACCCTAACAGCCACCGCTGGAGTCCTGTTGCTCAGCCCCAGAAGCTGTCTGCCAAAGTTTATCTGGGCCTGTTCGATGATTGGCATGGTGTCCAAACCCCAAATCTCAGCCCCATAGAGTAATTGAGGGATTATTTTGGCTCCGTAAACTTTGATCGTAGGTAGGAGGGAACCGGATATTGATGTTTGGTTAGTCTGAGAATCTGGTTAATGCCTAGTTTTGCTTTGGTGGCACTCCTTGATTGTTGGGCCTTCCATGAGCCTTTAGCCGAAAAAGTAATTCCTAGATAGGTGAAGGTATCAACCTGCTCAATGTTTTCCCCATCCAGTGTCCAGGAGTGCCTTTTGGGTCTGAATGCAAACCTGATAACCTTGGTTTTCGCTTTATTGATACTTAAATCGTTACTGTGTGCATACTGGTTGAATCTTACCAAGGCTCTCGAAGCCCAATCTGGGTAAGGGAGAGAATGACAACATCGTCAGCATATAAAGAGAATTGATGTGTCTTTGGCCAATCTTAGGCATGTGAAATTGCTGCCCTCTTAGTTTACGTGGAAGATCGCTAACAAAAATGTTGAAAAGGGTCGGTGCTAAGATGCATCCCTGCCTCACTCCACCCTGAGTGTCAACTTTGTTGGTGAGTGCCCCAGAAGGCATTCGGAGTTGAGTACGTTTCCTGTATGCAGCATTTTCAAGAGCTTCAGAAGTCTGGCATCTGCCCCAAGCAGCTTCAATTTCTTCCATAGAAGGGTTCTGTTGACATTGTCAAAGGTCGCGGAAAAATCTACAAATGCGGCATATAGAACTCCCCCTTCTAATCTGTGTGCTACTAATATGGTTTAGTATGAAGCAATTGTCAATGGCTGACCAGCCCTCTTTATACCCCGCCTGTTCTTCTGGGAGAATATTCTCTGCCAACAGCCAGGCTTTTAATTTCTCAGGAGAATTTTAGAGAAAATTTTAGCTGTTACGTCTAACAGATTAATGAGTCTATAGTTCTTAGGGTCAGATTTATCTCCTTTCTTGTATATTGGTACTACTATCGCTTGCTTCCACCCCAGTGGTATACTTAGGGTATTGACTATATGTGTAAATAAACCCGCCAACAGGGTTGACCACCAATCAGAGTTGTTCTTAAACAGCTCTCCCGGGAGTGAGTCCTCTCCTGGTACTTTGTTATTCTTGAGCTGATTAATTATTGCTTTTACTTCTCCCCTGGTTATGGGTGGCCACTCAGGAAGCTGTTCGAACTGACCAGATTCCCGAATCTGACAGGACATCATTTGTGGTGCTAGTAAACTGAAGCTTGAGATATAGCTCCCATTCCTGTGCGGAAATATGATTGATCTTTATTAATTTCCTCTCACTGAGGTATCCATTTACTGCCCTCCAAAATAGTGGAAATCAGTCTAGGCTAGCTCCAAGCACATAATGGAGATCTTATAATTTCATATACTCTTCGTATATGTGTATATGTTTATATGTGATAGTCTTTTGGGAAAACTAAAAAAGTGTTTTGAAAAGGTTCAGATAGGCAAAGTAGAGGAGGCTCCTTCATCACCATGGATGATCAGCCCTCAAAGAAATAAATATTGCTAACAGTAAGATGAATGGGGAAGGAAACTAATATAACTCAGTTAATGTTACATCATTTCATAATATCTTACGAAAGCTGACTGGAACAACCTGAGGATCACAATGAGACACAGTGAAGACATCTGCCTTTGTGCTTTGCTACTCTGCTGCTGAATATGCAGGCCCAGTGTGGAATACATATCACCACGTTAAAACAGTGGATGTGGCTCTTAATGAGACATGCTGCATCATTACAGGATATCTCTGCCCTACACCACTGGAGTAATTATACTGCTTAGCCTGAATTGCACCACCTGACTTCCGTTAGGAAGTAGCAGCCTGCAATGAAAGGACCAAGATATTGACATTTCTACCCCACCTTCTGTTCGAATATCAGCCAGCAAGCAAACACCTTAAATCAAGAAATAGCTTCCTAAGAACTAGAAAAATACTTGCAGTAACACCTAAGCAAGTGAGAGTCAAAAAGTGGCAGGTTAAAATCCAGAACCTCAATCAGTGGCTGATACCAGATGAGAAGTACACAGAAGACTGGGCAACGTGGCACCACGAAGACTTTAGCACCACGAGATGCAGGACCTATCTTAAGAAATGGGGCTACAAAGTGGAGTCCATGCCATGTGAGTGTGGAGAAGAGCAAACCACAGATCACCTGCTACAATGCAGTCTGAGCCCTGCCACATACACAATGGAGGACCTTCTTACAGCCACACCAGAGGCACTCAAAGTGGCCAGTTTCTGGTCAAAGGAAATTTAGTACAATGCCAAGCTTTTAACTTTGTTTGTGGTTTTTTGTGCATTATAAGTGTATTCTCAATTAGCTTCAGACACAATTAAAAAATACTTCCCCCTTAGACAGAGCAATGAGTAGATGATTTATTTATTTATTTATACTTCACATTTATAGACCGCCACTTCTCAAAGGCTCAGAACGGTTTACAAAGTATAAACACACAACTAAAAGCAAACAAGTACAGAAATAGACAGCACAATAAAGACATACATAATACACAAAATCAGAACGGCCAGTGATATTCAATTGGAGTCTGTTGAGGGCTCAGTTTGCGACAGGTCCCCAGAAAAGGGAAAAGAGCCGGGCTTGGTGGGGTATTCGCTGGTTTGGCCAGCGTGCGAAACTGCGGTGCCATCGGCGGCTCGCTTGGGACTGGTAGAATAGATAAAGTTCCCGGAGGTCGAATAGGGCCTGATGGAATTTTCAGACCATTAATATTGTCTTTGAGGGAATGGGAGAGGAGCGATCTCCCTTCAGACTTAGCCAGCCATATTCTGGCTTCCTAGTGGGATATTTTTCTGGTTCCCCCGTGAGGCTGGAGACAGGGATCTTTTCCAGCACCCAACCCCCAAAAGGCCCGTGATTTAAATGTCCTTTGTTTCCTTCAAGGCCTGTGGGGGCCATCTCTGTCCTTCTTAGACTTCTCAGTTTGCAGACCTTTGAAGCTCTTATTGCCAGGAAAAGTGCTTGCTAAGTCCCTCCTTCATCCAGGAGGGGCTTCTGAGGACTTCTTCCTGGAATTCCTGGAATAACCTGTTCTGGGGAACCTGTTCCTGTCCATAAACCAAAGAGTGTGCTCCGCTATGATAAAGCATTTTGTGATACAATGTTCTCTTGGGTGTTTCTTTCCCAAAGTATCAAGTATCAGGTACGCACAATGGCACACAGGCAACAGAAACAAAGATGAAAGATATAACCATAAGAAAGGAGGTGTAGCAGGGTCCAGACCAGGGCATTGTAAGAATTCTCCCTCAAATGAATTATAAATTTATAATTTATAGCCTTGTGATAAACTGAAACCTCAGATGAGAACTTAGACCTATAGTGTGAGTATCAAAAGATAATGGGTAGGCAAATTCGCCAAAGGAATGGAAACATAAAAACAATATAAATGAATATAAAAACAATATAAATAAAAAACATAAAAAGCATTAAAACAATATAAATAAATATAAATTTTCAGCACGTTACTCTCTGAATGCTAGAAATGTGAAGAGAGTAGAAAATGCATATATGAGGCAGAGTTCTTATCTGGGGGACAATAATTGCAAGCCATTTCTCAAGGTTTGGTGCCCCATCTCACAACATGGCACAACTTTTTTCATGCTAGATTGTTTCCCAGTATTTCCATTTCTGTGCTAAAACAAATCAGCTGGGAAGAATACACGCCACCTCAATGGACTTTAATTTGCATCGAGCTGGCAATTTCGACATGGGTCATCTTGTCCTTTCACAATCTGTAGCATTCTTCAAGTTAAATTCCTCTGCATGGTTCTGCTAAACTTTGACGTCCACAATCTTTGGCACCTCATTTTAAAATACTGTCAGGGGCATCCCAGGAGTTAACAAAATAAGGATATATTCAGCAGCAGTTGCCTTGACAACTGGAATGCAGCACAAGGAAAATGTCTTTGCAGAGGGAAATATGGCTGCACTCCATGGCTTTTATGCCTGAAAAAGAAAAATGCACACACATTCAAACACACCTTACTTGATAGCTTGAAGCAATTAAAAAACCCCAAAATGCTTTGGTCGACTCAAGAAAATAAACGGGAAAATGTCTAGCTTGTGTGAGTAAAATATCACAAGAAACCAATGATAAACTCATGTACCTCAAAGAAATTTCATTTTCTCCCAACTGAATATTTCTCCTGTTAGCAGCTAGTGTGGTTGTTAGATATTTTCTCCTTGATCCTAAATTTAGAACATGAAGGTAAAAGCGCTACAGGTTACTTATCGAAAGATACCTCTATGCTGTAGAATGAATGCCGTTTGATACCACTTTTGCTGCCATAACTCAATCTGGGATTTGCATTTTGGTGCGGCAGCAGCACTCTTTGGCAGAGAAGGAAAAAGTCCTAGTAAAACTGCAACTCCTAAGATTTTGTAACATTTAGTAATGGCAATTAAAATCGTATTTAGCTTGTGAACTGGATGGATTTAGATTGTAATGTTAAATAATAACAAAATAATAACTATTTACATTCCACCCTGTTTTGAATAGACAGGACAGAGACAGACAGAACAGAAAAGAGGTATGTTGTATCGCTGTGCAAAATTTTTGGCGCCTTGGAGGTTGTGCTCAAATCCAGCCACATGGGGGTGCTGTCCTCTATGATGAAAAGCCATCAGGACTTCCTCCTTCCTTTTGGTCACTGGGCATTTTCTGATCTTTTTCTTTATGGCATTGTAAAATACCTCCCCTGCTTGTTTTAGCAGTACCTAATTTCTCTACTTACAGCTCAAGCTGTTTTCGAACTGTTTGGGTAAACAGTAAGCTGGGCTGACAGTCGGGTACTCATGCTGACATGGGGCTTCGAACTGGCAACCTTTTGGTTGGTAGATCTTATCATTGCTGGTGATTTACCAGCAGTGCTAAAGCCCAGGCCTTAAAGGTAAGGACTCAGTCTTTTCCAGATCTTTTTTAAAGGATCTTTTGAAGATGTTGAGCCTTGTGGGTTAAACACCCTTGAAACATTAAGTAGCAAAACATGTTGCTGCAATGTGTGAAATCCCCATCTGGAATTAGGTTTTTTCCTGTTCATTCTAAAAAATTTTTATAAAGAAAGATTTTCCCTCAAACTTTGGCAACACAGGGTGTGTGTGGAATATCAATAAATTGGTATGGTGGCTGGAGAGATAGCACAGTGGTAAGAACAGCTGTGCTTGCAATCTGAAGGTTGCAAGTTCGATTCCCGAGCTGGCTTGGACACCCAGCTGTGAGCCCTATCCACTGTTCACCCAGCAGTTCGAAAACAGCTGTGATTAGATGAACTGGGAACCTGCCAAAAGCGGGGGAGGATTCTTTTCAGTAAGGACTTTACAACACCTGAATAAATAAAGATCGGCTGTCAGAAGGTGGAATGCAGAGCAGAGGAACAGAGGCCCTCCGTCATGAGGATGAAGCAACAGCACCCCCTTGTGACGTAATGATGCACCCTGTGACAGCCAGAAGAAATCCTTCAAAAATTGTATGTGTTGTATTGTATCTGTACGTCTTCCGGCAGGGATTGTCTGCCGTATGTGTGATGTAATCCGCTCTGAGTCCCCTTCAGGGTGAGAAGAGCGGTATATAAATAAAGTGTATTATTATTATTATTATTTATTCACCCTCCCCCTGATTTAAATTACGATGGAAGCCACACACAAACACACACATTTAAATTCTTTCACAATCTTTAAATGGCTAGGGCTTATATTGAACAAGAAAGCTGTAGGCCTTTAGCCAGTGAATATATTCTTTTAAAAACCCAAAGTAATGTGTTCCTTTAACTGGAGGAACAGCTCCAATACCAATTTAATTCAAACTCTCTCCAGTAAGTTTAAACAATACCTAGTCTCATTTTAGCTAGACTTTTTAAATGCCATGCCTGGTGTTATCTGTAAGCCTGTTCACAGTCATACCCTAAAATGTCGTGGGCCTCCTGCGGTGTGTTATTTCCTACTGCTTCCTTGCTCAAGCACTTTTTGAAATAAATGAGCTTTTCTCTGATAAATATCAGCTTATAAATTTTAATACTTTGCCATCAGCCTAATTTGTAGTGCTCCATACCGTTAGCCCAGGAGATATATTTAAACTTGGCAAATTGTAGTTGAAACAAATGAATGATAGAACAGAACAAGATCCCATGGATTTGCTCTCTGTGTTTTGGATCTCATGTAATCTCCCCTGTACATCAATCTGTATTCTTGCAAACATCTCAATGCTGTTGTGCAGATTCAATATTGGATAGTTGTCAGAGCTGTATTATGGCTTCCAGGATTCCTTGGCTGGACTAACTTTTAATCTAAAAAAGGAAGTACCTCAATTAATGAAAGAAATCAACAAACTTATTTTCAGTCCATGAGCAAAATTATAGCAATTTGATAACACTTTAGCTGCTGTTGTTCCATTTTATGGAATCTAGGGATTTGCATTAGTAGTTTGGGTTCTGTAGTGCAGTGTTTCCCAACCTTTTTTGAGCCGCGGCACATTTTTTACATTTACAAAATCCTGGGGCACACCACCAACCAAAATGACACAAACTGACACTCTAACACAGTAATACATATAGTTAATATGTTTTTAAATGTATTTATACACTCACTTTTGTCCACCATTCATATTAGGGCCTTCATCTGTGTCATAATTTTGTCCAGGGCCCTGTTCGGCATTTGCATTTTCCTGTCTCAAAAACTTCTCCATCACTGTCACTTGCTTGTCTTGCTGTGATCCCAAATTGCCACTGTCACTTGACGCGCAGCTGCAGCACTAACTCTAACTTTGTTTACTTAGCCGCGTCTGAGCGAATCCAAGATGGCGTGACCATAGCACTCACAAAGCAAACAAACACAAAACACACGGGTGCTTGCCCAAGATACTCAAACACACAAAAGGCTGAGCTAAACTATAGTAAAGAGATGCAAGCGTATCAGTAACGGCAATAGCATGTGAAAGCATACACCAGTACTGCTATCTCCCACAGTGCCAGGGAGAACCACTGCGTGATAGGTGTGTAGCCTCCCGTGCCACTCACAGGGGATACCCTAGTGAGCTAGGTGAATGGGACAAACCAAAGGCTGTCCCGAATCCCCAAATAACAATGAAACCCTCATAGGAATATAGCATAAAACCCCAAGGAGGGGATGGAACAAGTGGCCGACAATGTGGCTAATAACCAGAGAAATGTCCACCACCAGGGTCCAAATACTGTCCTCAGTTCCCCCCACCGATACTCGGGTGGAGGAGGGTCCTGCCGCGAGCCACCCAGTTGAATCGGCGAAACCGGGATGTGTGTTTGAATGACCATAGCACTCTCACGTCACTTCTTAGGTGACGCGAGAGTGCTATGGTTCTATTTCTTAAAGGGACAGATGTGCCTTATAGTTTATATATGAATGAAGTTCAAAAATCATTTCTCACAGCACACCTGATGATCTCTCACAGCACACTATTGTTCCGCGGCACACTGGTTGAAAATCACTGCTCTAGTGAACTTCGCTGAACCATACTATTAGAACTACCTAGCAGAGCATTCCAACTACTTCAAAAAACTACAAACCTCAGAATTCCATAGGCTAGAGTTATGACAGTTGAAGTGAGTAAAGTTTCCTATTTTTTCTCTTGCTATTAGGAGAAGGAAAGCAGGGAGCAGTGTTCACTGGGGGGGGGGGGGAGCGAGAAAACACAGTACTTTGGGAAATGAAGTTTGAGAAGGTGAGGAGCCTTATGCCAAAGAATTCAAAAGGCTTTGCCCTAAACTACATTTCCCAAAATTCTGCTCACATCAGAAAGCCCCAATCAGTATAGGGGAGAGCTATTTTCCCCCCATAGCAGCAGCCAGCCAGAGTTCCAATAAATTGTTGAATCTGAAAAGAAGAGGATTGACTGATAGTTCTAATAAGTAAATCTCTGTGCTAGGCTGTAAAGAAATCCCTAAATTGAGGGCCCTTGGGGATTCCTTCCAACTCAATAGGGGAAGCATATTAATTAGTTTAGAGGCTGGATGGCCATCTGTCAGGAGAGTTTTGATGGTACCTGTCTACCTGGAAGAAGGAAGTTCAACTAGATGGTCCCCTCCAAATCCAGGATTCTATGAAAATGTAGCATTGGTTAATATTAGTTTCTATTGCTTAATATGAGAGACATTCAATTAGATAGCTTTCTTTTAAAAAACGTTTTTGTCAACATTTTTTTAAAAACCTAAAATCAGTATGACTATTTCTGAAAGTTGGGGAAAATAATCCCCTTTTATCTTGTGTCATTGTATACAAAATTCAAGGGGATAGCCCTTGTTTTTTTAATGTTGTTTATAAAAATTTTGAATATTCTCCCAAAACTCTGTGGATAAGTGAAACATTCTGAAACTCAATGGGCTAACAGTGGTAAATGTGTTCTACCATTGTAGCAGGTTTCACCCCAATAACTGTAAAATAAGGGAGAAAGGAGCCCCTGAAGTTTCCCCAATTATAGGAATTATGTACATATATTATAACGAAAAAGTAATAAAATTTACTTACTCTCATTATAGTAACGAAATGTGCATTGACTATACTTTAGAAACACTTTAGAAACGAAACACTACTGTCCCCTTATTTTGTAATGACTTTTGAAACTTTTTCAATCGATTGCACTACATAACATTTTCTCTTAATATTCACATTTCCAAAGGTTTAAGCTACAGAGATCTCCATTCACTACTTAGATGTGCCAACTATTTGATAACCTAAATATGAATCTCTGTGATGGACAGCTGTAGATCAGGAAATGGGACTGCATCCAGACTTAGTCATGCATACATTAAACCAATTTAAATCATTGGGACTTAAAATAGTTGAGCTTAATTTCCATTCCTAAAATTTCTATTCTAAATATAGCTAAACCAGATGAAACTTGTTATGTACAACAAATCACACAAATTCCTCAAATATCCTTAGTATCATCATCATCATGATCAAAGTACTTACTCTATGACTGCTTCATATATTACATTTTAGATATAAACCAGAAAGATTTGAAGTGTTTGTTTTAAAACAGACATGTCCAAAGTCCAGCCCAGGGGCCAAATGTGGCCCTTGTTCTCATTTCCACCAGGCCCCTCTCTTCAGGCCTCCCTTCCTTGCTTCTTTCCTTCTTCCCTACCTAGACTTCCACCCTTACTTAACTTCCTTTCTTCGTTCATTCATTCCTTTGTTCATGGGGATCAGGTCCCCAGAAAAGGCAGGCTCCTCAGGAGGAGAGAAAGAGTGATAGTGGTCTCTTGTGTTCCTTCACTCTGTTTAAGTGTTACGTTCTCCTCATGTGGCTCTGGCATCCCATCCCAGTGGCTCATTGTCTTTCTCTTCCCCTGCAACCTTTACTTTATTTCTTTGCAAAGGAAGGCTCCCCAATTGCTCTGCTTGCCCCAGGCACTCACTGATGCCAGGGCTGCTGCTGCATGGCTGGGACGGGCAGGCCCTGGAGTCCAAGAGCCTGCCTGGCTTCCCTCCCTTCTCTGCCCCATCTTCGTCCCGCATGGCCAGTCCGCGTTTTCCAAAAAGGCTGCCCATTGCTGTGGCTCCTTCCTTGGGGAGGAGAAAAGGGGATAATCAGGTGGCAACTATAACCCTCCCCCCCGTAACAAACAAAGCCCTCCCATCCCAACAGATGGCCATGCCACCTCTACTGAAAAACCTCCAGAAAAGAAGACTCCACCAGACTCTTAGACAGCATATGCCACTGTCTGAAACTACTTAAAGGCACACAACAATAATCCTATTTAGCTTGACTCTCTCATCATCCAAACTCATCATTGAAAGACTGGTGGTATGTTTATGTTGGTTAAAATTGTTCTTTGTTTTATATATTGTATTGCCCTTTCATGGATTTTTTGCATTACAAAAGACATATACAGTGTGTATAGGAATGTGTTCATGTTTAGTCTGGGCCCCCAACAGGCTACACTCAGGATCATGAATTGGTCCCTGGCTTAAAACGTTTGGACACCCCTGCTTTAAAAGGTATTGTTACAACATGTTTTCAAAGGAAGGAAGCGATGGAAGAGAAAACTGTGACATTTCTAAGAGCAACAGATTTGTTTTGGCATGAGTATTGTGAATTACAATCAACATTTCCAGATGCTGATTAATTTTGGGTATTATAATTCATGCGAACTCATACTAGAATGCCACAAGATTTCTCTCTTTTTTCTTTTTTATGTTGAAACAGGCCAACACAGCTCCCACTGGGATGTTTGCTAAGATCCTGAGTATACTCTCTGGTAAACTCAGATTTCTATAGGGGAAGACCTAGTTTTGCCCTGAATCCTGACAGAACTGGTGTTGCTTAAAACAAATGTGTCATGTTCCCCTCAAGTTCATACCTCGTGTATATCTTGCTCCAAATAATAATTCAACCACACATGGAAGCTGCCTTTGTGGGAAGAATAAATACTAATGCTTAGTTTTAGACTTGAATACTTCTATCACACGAAGAGTCAGAGGTGACAGAACAAATAAACAACAACAACAACACAATCTAGGTAAAGTACTTTATTTGAACAATTTTCCAGATAATATTTTGGTCACTTTCTTTTTGACTCATTGTTTGCGAATTCACTACCAGTCCATGGGAAAGATACAATATTCATCACACCAGGTAATAAATGTAGTATTGAAGGCATATTTCATGAGCAGTCCATTCTTCTAGGTCTGAAAGCACCCAATGAATGAATTTCCCACAAATAGTCATTCTATTTATAGACAGCAAATAAAACAGGGTCTAGACCTGAACACTCGACAATACACACCAGAACCTCAGTCCTGTTCATAACAATATTTTAGTTATCTTGTGGTTTTGGTTTTTTAAAAAATTCACATTGAGGATATCAGTTTCCAGATGGAAGGCAGTTCCAGTCAGGGTTGACTTGTTGCACCTTCTTCTTGACATGTCTCTCCCTTTCACCCTCCATTCATGATTCTTCAAATTCCACACTCTCTGTTACATTACTTCACAAACGAAGTTTCTTAGGAAGGACTCATTCCATGCTTTCTACAAGCGCATTGATGACTAAGGAGGCTGGATGTGTCCTTCGAGCCTGTGCAATGGATTTTACTGGTGGAGCGCAGCATGCACATAACTGGCCTCACCCTTTAAACCAAAGTTTATCTGCCAGGGCCTAGCAAGCTTAGGACGGTGGCCGCAAGGTCCTCAGGTTGTAGGTTTGATTTGAGTTTCCTTCTCTAGATGGTTGACCTTACAGGATTAGACGAGCACCATCTGCCCGGGTTTGAAATCAGAGTTTTCCTTCTCCTAGGATGGTTGCCAAAAGGCTAGAGAGCCCATCTTACCCATTGACACTCTTTGTCAGACCCTTCGGTTGTGACCTGTGTGGCATGGGAGGCCCTACCGGTGGCTACTATGCCACAGCCAGCATAGCTCACAACTTCATTAGGGTATGCAAGCCTCTCCCCCACGACAAGGGGGCACCATTGGAGAGGAAATTCCACAACACTGTTGGTAATAGATGACCTCCAGTCAGGATGCTCAAGTGCCAGGGCTTCCCATTTCTCTGTGTCTATGACACAGATTTTAAGGTTGGTTTTAAGCTCATCTTTCAATCTTTTTTCCTGTCCACCAACATTCTGTTTTCATACAGTGTGTCCAGTCCAGCAAAGTTGATGGTGAAGGATCATTGCTTCAATGCTAGTGGTATTTGCTTCTTCCAGAACACTGACATTTGTCTACTAGGCATGAGAAAAAAGTTATGAAAATGAAAAGAAATCGGAAGGGATTCATATGTAATGGGACTTTCAAGTTTATACGGATCGCAAGGCCAATCCCGGAAGTGGACTTTCTTTTCCGCACCCCCTGGGCCCAAAATTTCGTTAGATTATTAAATTTTTCGGATGCCCCCCCAACAGGAAAATTTCCCCCTCCAAAATAGCTTTGCAGACATAACTCACAGTCAGATCGGGGCCTTTCCATGCTTGAAGCCTAATTAGAGTGAAAGGCCTCCTCCAGGAAGTGAAAAAGGAGCCGGAAACGATAGAGAGATCCAGATCGGGACTCCTAGAGGGGCTGGAGGACTGATGAAAAAAGGGATTTAAACACCCAGGAAGGGGGTTTAGATAGAAGGACAGAGTAGAAGGACATAAGAACTGCTGAGAGAAGGGCAGCAGGAGTGAAAAGAGCACAGAGAGGAGAAGGACGAGTTCAGAATCAAGAAAAGCCATAGAGTTCGAACGGAGGTCCTAGACTGCTATGGTAAAACTGAATGGGAGTGAGGAGAACTCTAGCAAGGCCTGCACCAGAGGTATTTAATAATATTAATAATAATATATTAATGCATTATATCTCCCTGCAAGGAAACCAAGGGAAATGTTGCCCCTTGATTTGCCTGTGCTTAAAACAGTATCAGTCCTGTTTCCCTGCTTTGCCTACTTTAGAACTACTAACAAATTTCGTTAGTAATTAAGGTACATTTTAGAAATTTTTGGAATTTTTTTGTAAGTCTTTCTTTTACTAATAACCTCCCCCCCCCCCCATTAGATTTTCGATTCCCTATTTTTGGGTTCGAAACCATGCCTATTGTCTACCTGTCTTCTCAAGAGATTTGCAAGCTTTTTCAGAGACAGAATCATTCCAGAAATTGAGTGTGATGTACTGCAGACAGTTCATGTTTTGCAGATGTATAACATGATTGGGAGAGCAATAGCTTTATCAACAAGCATCTTGGCATTCCTACGAGTGTCCCGATCCTCAGACACATTACTTCATTTGGAAAAATGCTGCACTTGCAGAGCTTGGATAGTGTTTCAGTGGCAATGTTGACTTTTGTGGAGAGATGGCTGCCAAGGTGGCTGTTGTTATCCCCATAACAACAATGTGATATAGATTATACTGAGATACAACTTGTCTAAAAATCATGAGTAAGCTACACATTAAGCACCACACAACACTGGATTTCCATATAAGGCTTGCTATTTGCTCCTCTGGCCACTTGCTGACTTACCTTCTATCTTTTCATTCTAATACTTAGCCCTGACACATAGCTCTTTCTTTGTGACCTTTGCCATTTTGACAACTCCTTTGTAGACCAAGTACTGGCAAATAAGCAGGCAAGTCTCTTCCATGCACTTATCTCTGAAAGGGAGACTCAGCAGGCTTCTGAAAATGCCAGCTCTCTCCTAAAGGCTCATCCACAGCACTTTGCCAGCTGTGTCACATGAAAAGCTGAATTGGTATTATCAACAGTAGGTGTTGCTGTGCAATTAATAATATTCTTGTGGTAAAGTGGTGCCACAGTAGCTGCTTTTCACCTTTCAGCTTTGCAAAAAAAAAACTGAAGAAAAAATTATGTACACCATTTATTTCTAACAGCATTTGCCCTTTGATCAAACAGAAAAGCAGAAGCTGAAATTAAATATAACTTTTATATAACAAGGGTTACCAAACCACCAGAGAGAAAAGGGGGAGCTGGTGAATTTCATTCTACAGGTTGGGATGGATTTAGAGGTTTTCTGCTTGTTTACTTTCAGATCTGTTGACAGAAAATCAAATGACTGGTTTCATTTATTATCCACCTGAGCCAGATTTTCTTCAACTGACTTTTTGGGTCTCCATCACCCATCACTCACATCTGCATAAAATATGTAGCTAATACTCTGGACCCATTCAAATCAACTTGAATCCCATTTTCAGATCCTCCCCAAAGCTTTGCTTTCATAAGTCATTTTCAGGCTGGCTCAGACTACAGTGGCTACGAATGGATTGCACTTTCTCCCAAAGAAAAGTTGTAGAAAGAGGATACTAATTTGTATACAATCTCCATATGGTAAGGAGACAATTCTTAAATGTAATAAAGAATGGGTTGGAGCCAGACTTAGCATACATGTGAATAAACTCATTGAATCAATAGGAGTGGAAGCTACTTATAACTCAGTCAGGAAAGAACAAAAAGCAAGAGAAAGCTACAAATTACAGAAACTATGCTTATCAGAAAATGTAAGATAACTAAATGCTATAAAGGATTCCACTCACTTGTGTATTGGTTGACACGTTAAACTAAGCAATTAATCTATGTGGTTAGTGGGAACGAAAGATAGGGCCTTCTTGGTGGTGGCTCCCCGTCTGTGGAATGCGCTCCCTATTGATATACGATCCACCTCATCCCTCCTGACATTCAGGAAAAAAAGTAAAATCCTGGTTATGGGACCAGGAGTTTGCACATTAGCATGATACAACACTTTAGATGGGATTGAAAGGGCAAACTGGTGGACATGACCTAAGGCTTCTGTTATGGACGGAATACTGTTTTTAACCTATGTATTTGATATTTTTAATGCTAATTATATTTTAATGTATTTTAATGTTAACTGTATTTAATGTATTTTAAATTTTGGACTGTTGTGGTTTCTATCATATGTTTACTGTGTTTTGGGCATTGAATTGTTGCCATTGTGAAGCCGCTCTGAGTCCCCCCTCGGGGGTTGAGAAGATGTGAGGTAGAAATGGTGGAAATAAATAAATAAATAAATAAATAAATATCGCTATCAATTCAAATATAAGCCTTTGACAACACATGCACCCTAGACTTTTTCATCTAGGAAGCTCTTTCCAAATGAACTGTTCTATAAAATCATTGAGCAGGAAGCGGCCACAAGGGCCATCTAGTCCAACCCCCTGCCATGTAGGAATACACAAGTCAAACACAGAAAGATGGCCATCCAACTTCTGTTTAAAGGCTACCAAAAAAGGAGAATTAGTCTCTTCCACTGTCAAATAGATCTCACTGCCAGCAAGTTCTTGCTAATGTTTAAGGGCTGTATTTTTAGTTGTTTGTTGGATATGTTTTAAATTAATGTTTTAGTTGGGTTGCTTGCCCTTTAACTTTTGTATTGTGTATTGTTTTAGCTATTTTGTTTAAAACTCACATTAAACTACTTTTGGGTCCCATATTGGGAGAAAGAGGGGATATAAAATAAATAAATAGGAAACAAATCAATCAATAGCTCTTCTCCTGTCATTTCAATCTATTGGGTTATGTCCTAATGCCTACAAGTTTGATTCATGTTTTGTGTGTCATCCATTCATTAATCCCTTGTGTATTGCTTCTTGTCATCATTAATAAACAATGAAAGTAGTTGAATAAGAGGCGTGGTGTGCAAACTTTGTCCTGTAACTAAATTGTTTTCTTCTAAAATATTTGACCAGAAGTCTCCCACCAGTGGACAAAACCACCACAAATGCAGATTCAGTGGACCCTTGGCATCCTCTGGGGTTTAATTCCAGCATTTCCCTTTGATACAAAAATGCATAAATGTTCTGTTCCATACAAAGGTTTAGCAAAAATGTGTACTTTATATAAAATGGCAAAATGAAGGTTTTGGGGGATTTCTGTTTCTGAAATATTTTCAAGCTGTGCATAGCAGAATCAATGAATACAGGCATCATTAACATTAGCCACTTACATTGGAACTAATGACCAAGTTGGGGTATCATAGTGTTAGTCGCCACGTGAGTAATTGTGTATTACATGTCCTTTACAATCCTTGAGTTGAATGACAATGCTGCATAATTGAATCAAAATATTTATGTGCTATATGCACATCCACATAAACTTGCATCTTCATGTATCATGACATTGCATGCATAATTCAACCTTGAATTGAATAAAACTATTCTGTATTTGACAAATATGTCCAACCACTTCCACAAGGGAATCAATCTATGCATTCATAAGCCAGTAGCAGGATTGTGGCCAAATGGTAGAAGGTGCCATTTGTTGAAGCATTTTAAGACTTGGCCCAGCACGCATCCACACTATAAAATATTTGTAGCATTGTTCCATTTTTAACTGCTCTGGCTCCATCCCATAGAGTCCTTGAACTTGAATTTTAGGAAAGGGAATTTAGAATTCTCAGCCAGAGCTGAACTGCAAGAATGCAGTGATATCTTGCCATTCTGAGCAGGAAATGAAGGAAAACATTCAGCTTTTCCCCTTCCCACCACATCTTACTTGGAAAATCAATTCAAGCCTAGATTAATTGGCTCCTGTTCCACTGATGCATTTTCAGTAACCAATGAGAAAGACATTAAATGTGAAATTCTGCTTTAGAGCAAGTTTAAAGGAGGAAAATCAGCTCTATTTCTGTATCGTTTTAATAACCGGAAAACTGCATTTCAGAGTATCCAGAATATTTCAAGTGGATGTCAAAATGGCCTTCAATTAATGTTTTTATCAACAGTCTATACTATCTGGCACATAGGTACTAGGCTTTGTGGATCCAAAAAAATTGGTTCAAAACTCAGTTCAGAAGTAGGGGTGCTGTTGGTTTAATTTTAAAGTCAATTCTGAATTTTTCAGAAAAAAAATCAAAACTTTCTGAAACTTCTGAATCGATTTGTTAATGCGGACATGCATGCGCAGTAGGAAAAAACAGCACTGGCACTGGGGAAACTTCAGGAGATTCTCCCTCCCTCATTTTTAGACCAATCCTGATGAAAGTTGCCACAATGGTAGAACACATGGACCACTGTTAGCTCACAAAATTTCATGACCTTTGACTTATCCATGGATTTTGGCGAATTTTCAAAGTTTTTATAAAAAACATTTTTAATAATAAAATCTGTCCCTGGTTTGAAAGTGTTATTTCCTGTTTCATTGGGAGGTCTTTACTTTGAAAGTAGTTGTTCTACTCCAGAAACTTTTGTTCTATTCCAGAAACTCCACAAACTGTGTTAAATTGGTGGAGAACAGAAATCATAGTACAGATCCCATCAAGGGACATCTAGACTGACCCCCTTCTTCTGGGCAGAAAGGCACCAACCAAACTCTCCTGACATCAATTTGCTTCCTCTACTGAGTTGGAGGGGACCCTCGAGACACATCCATCCATTTATTCCTATTTGCAGGTGCAATCAATCATTTTATTTTATTATTACTTACTTACTTTATTATTATTATTATTACTTACTTACTGTAAAGGACTAGGTGGCTGGCTACCCCAGTGCCTTGATCATGGCACTCAGGCCAAAGTAAAAGGATTTTTTAAAGCAGTTTATGTTCTCTTGGCTTAGCAAAAGTTGTTTATTGCTTGCTTTCTTTAGACTCCTTTGTAGATTCAATCAGTTTATTTTATATTTAGATGAAGACTGCTACAGACACAGCTATTTTTGGGCCCTTCAGCCATCATGTGGCTACTGAGCAGGTGTGCATTGTGGTAAATGTAGTTTAACAGCAGGGCCTTTTGCAATCTCTACCATTGGGAGCCTGGCCTTCCCAAACTACAGTTAGGGTTGGCTGTGATAATCCACGCTCACAACATCCCTTCTGGCAGCACCACCTGAAAAAGTGAGTTTTTAAAAGTTCCCTTGCTTTACTTTATGCTTTTTTTGGCTTTATCAAAGTTGCTTAATCGTTGTGAAAATTAAAATAACCTAGGAAGACATCTGAACATTACAGCATAATTCTGGAAAAAAAAGGTAAGCGGTTCAAATTTGGAATCCCCCACCTTTTCTGCATGGTTCAAAACTCGCTTCGAAAGTGAAATTTGTATGTCCATATCTGATTTCTCGTGTAATTCTGAATTTTTTGCTCATGCCTAATACGTACACATCTCATTATATTTTTCTTCCAGTTTGTGGCCCCGGCCCTGCAAGTGGTTTGACATTTTCTTGCCCCATCACCACTACACACATATTTGCTGTAAGGAGTGGCAATAGGACAGACTGGCACACCTTGGGAGAGATCAAGAGGGGAATATAAGTCCTC
The DNA here is from genome assembly GCA_030556195.1 of Anolis apletophallus. Classification (NCBI taxonomy): domain Eukaryota; kingdom Metazoa; phylum Chordata; class Lepidosauria; order Squamata; family Anolidae; genus Anolis; species Anolis apletophallus. The sequence continues at coordinate 68,478,082 of JARBWK010000009.1, read as the reverse complement.
ACACTGATGCTGCCATGCCTCAGGAGCAACATTATTAAGGAAAACAGAGGTAAATTAGAAATATACTGTATTTGTCATCAGTACTACGTCAGTAGGCTTTTGAATAAGAGTTTGATTGCAAATGCTCCATACAGAATCTCACTAGACATTATTTTCTCAGGGAGATGAATTCAGCCATTCTGCAGTACTATAATAAGATTTGTACCACATTCCCACCTTGATATTTGAATGTCCTACTTATTAGTAGACTTGACTGCAGATCTGTATTTAGCTACTTCCTTCAGCCAATCTGGCTTCTTTGGTTAGTTCAGGTGTCCATAACAGCAAGGTCCCAGCCTTCACAGATTCCCATCCGTAGCAGGACCACATGGCAGCCAATCTTGGCTCTTCTTCCCCTATTCAGCATCACACTTTAATCTTTTTTATTTTCCTTGACTTTCCTTGATTTTCTTGATTTTTTAATATTTAGTGGAACTGACTTGGAGTTGTGGACATGCGGGATGGATGGGTGGGTATGCACGTGTGTTTGGGAGCTTGGGAGAGTCACCTTTTAAGGGTTTTTTTTGTCCTTCCCTTCCTCTCCTTCAAATACTTCTAAAATATTATTATTATTAATCCCAGCAAACAAAAAAGAAAACCCTCATTCTCCAAAAACTACTAACACCTTATTACCTTCCATCTAGAGTAGAAAGTAGAAACAACTTTAAGGCAGCATTAAACCTGAAGCAGATAGCAGAAGGCCTGCAGTAGAGAAAAAAGGAGGGATTTTAAAGGAAGCCCGGGAAGGATAGCTTCAGGTCATCACTCTTCCTTCCCTGGGCCTCCTTAAATTGGCTTGGATGGAAAGCTGTGTGGCTGCTGCACAGAGAAAAAGTGTGCACCTCTCCTCTAGAGTAGAAACAGCTTTAATGAAGCATTAAACCAGGTCCCCTCTACAGACAGAAAGGAAAGGATTTCAGAAAGAGTGGTATCTTAACTCTGATGCTTTTAAAATCCAGGTCTTAATTAAGGATATGGAAGGAGAGCCTGTGTGAAGCGCCCCCCCCCCCCCTCCAATAATGAGCTGGATAGGGTGCTTTCTTAACCCAATTGCTGACACCCAGGCTCTCTTGAAAGAAAAAAAGGAAAGGCTCACAGGAACGGAAAGTGGAGCCTCATAAGTTCCCCATCACTGCCAATGGGTTGGATCTAGCCTCATTTTTCATCTACAGACTCTAAATGGCTATCCAGCTAACCACCCATTTTTGGGAAGCACGTGAAAACAGATACGGCCAGCAGAGACAGACAAAGTTCAGCCAAAATGCACAAGCTTACTTATTAGCCCACTAGGATCAATCTGAAATTGCATCTCTCCATAGTTTCAGGAAGGATTTTTTTTCTTAGCTTTACCTGGGATCTTCCACATTAGACAGTCTTAGCATTATGATTCATCACTGCATCCTATCGAATCCTGGGATTGGTAGTTTGGTGAAGTACAACAGCTCTCTGGCTAAAAATTGCTTAAGCATTCAATTCCAGGATGCCATAGATGGGAACCATAACAGTTAATGTTGAATCACAATGATATAACAGTGTTGTGTAAAAGGCCCCCAGGACTTCCATGCTGTTCTCTGATGTTCACCCAAGCCAGTTTTAACAAGACATGACCTTATTTAGATTTTAAAAACCAGGTAAGATTCAATGTGTTCTGATGGTATTGTGATGACAACTACCAGTGACTATTTGCTTCTGCTGCTCTTTCTATGTAGCATAAAAGTGTTACCATCCATGTTAGAGACTTTTTCTTGATACTCTTTCATATTTCAGAGGAATGGTGAGCCTGCTATTCTCATCCAGTGGAATATGCTGCCTTGGAGTACAGTGGAATCTCCATTGTTGGAGGTTTTTAAGAAGAGGCTAGATGGCCATCTGTCGGGGCTGCTTTGATTATATGTTCCTGCATGGATTTGATGGCCCTTGTCTCTTCCAACTCTATGATTTTATGATTTTATGCTCATGTTAAAATAATCTAACCTCAGTTATTGAATTCATCTCAGCAAATATAATTTCCCCATCCCTTAAAATTGATGACTGCTGTCTTTAACCTATTCATCTTAGTTGTCCTCCCACTCTTACCACCTCCTGCCTGGTCTGACAAAGAAACAAAAGCCTGGGAAATATGATAGATGATCACTGAAGTCTCTTCACGGAGCAAGAGCATTACTCAGTCCCTCCGGAGAAATTTGGAGCACACTATGTGGGAGGAAGTAGACAGTCATCTCCTTTTTTAAGTACCTGTCATAGACAAAAAATGTTTGGTGAGGTAGAAAAAAAACTAGGAAAAGAGCCAAACTACCTTCCAAATGGATGGACTCAATCAGGGAAGCCACAGTCCCGAGTCTTCAAAACTTGAGCATGACTTGGGGGTTTCTCATTCATGGGGCCACCATAAGTTGATGTCAATTTAACAGCAGTTAACAACAACATAGGTTTCACCACTTTTTGAGGCTCACTATTAAGTCTACACTATCGAATTAATGCAGTTTGATCACTTTAACTGCTTAATGCTATGGAATCCTAAGATTTGTAGTTTGTTAAGGCAAGAACATTATTTGGCAGAGAAGACCAAAGACCTTGTCACAAAAGTGACTTTGCATACTATATTGGCCATGGCATTATAATCAATAAAATAACTAATCCAAACTGGTTTTATCGATCAGTAGCTAACATTTTGCAATAGTGTATGGGTGAGTTGAAACATGAAAACAGTGATAAAAATTTCCCATATCTGGTTCGAGTTATTTTTCTAAGAATATCACCCAAAAGTATGTAAATTTAAAATTACGGCAGAGGAAGCATAAATTTAAAAAAAAACAGTGATTGGGGACGTGGCCTACATAAATTAGTGGATGCTTTCATTTTAGAAATCTTGACAGTTTTCTGTTTCTGGTGCTGGTTTTCTTGAGTAGCTGGGAAGAATGTGTTAAGTCCTAGTTTATATATAAGAACTCATCAATTAATACCTTACCACCTGTCCTCCTTAAAGGTGGAAAAAGTGTACTTGGAAAAAGGGCCTGATATGGCTACACTGGAGTGAAAGTACAAAATATTGCTTCCATTGTATGTGTCCCATATATATGATGGAACTATTTCTCAAATGGACCTTTTTAAATATTCTGTGCCCTTGCTACCACCGGCTCATTCTTTCTGGGTGATAGAGTAGCAATTGACAATTTGATAATGTTGATTTGTAAGTGAACATTAATTTTGTATCTTATTTCCCCATAATTTATTTATTTATTTGCTTGCTTGCTTATTTTTGAACCCTATGAGCCACCCTTCAGTATTGCTATTCTCAGCGATACCAGCCGTAACAGCAAAATTTCTAACATCAGAAAGATGAAAAAATAATATAAAAATAGCACATAGGAAAAACATAAAACCACAGGAGTTGAATTAAAACAACAACCTAGAATGCTAAAGACCTGGGAAACCAACATGAGGCATTATTCCAATGTGCCGCTGGACACATTGGGAAAATAAAATATGCAGATGGCAATATGGTTTTTAAGCAGGAACAAGGTTGTTTTTAAAACAACAATGAGGGGGAAAGAATAAATAAATGGAAAGTTATAAAAACTACTGTTGCCTTTAAAGTCTTTGTAACCTCAGATTAATAGCATAATATCTCATTGGGAACAGTCACCTGACCACACCATCTGTAACCAAGAAGGATACAAGCATGAAGAAGTATCTTTTTGCTATATTTAATGGAACCAAAAGCATACCAATTTTGCAATGGCTTTCATCACTTTTGTCCATTGTGATTGGGTCTACAGTACGATCACACGTCAGGGATATTGCCAAAAATATCTGCAGTCAATGCCTTGGCAAAGCTACAGCTTATTTTTAAACAATCATTGTATGACTGCTTGCAGTGCTGGGTTGCTTGGAGAAAACAGGTTCCTGGTCTCCCATAGTTAGGGTTCCCATATGTCCCTTATTCTAAGGGACGTCCCTTATTTTGGCCCTAAAATTTGTGTCCCTTATTTTCAGGCCCTGTCCTTTATTTTTGACTAGCAGGACAGGACTGGGCGGGGTTGACCAGAGGAAGGTGCGCACTGTGGTTTCCACAGCAATGCCTGCCCGGGGATTCCAACTCGCAGGGCAGCCTGCATCCCCATTGGAAGGAAGAGGAAATACAGGACTTTTTCAAAGTACAGTAGACTAATTAACTGTTACCCAAGGGGAATGTTGGATCATGTTGGATAAATATAGTTTCTGGTTGCTTGAGAGTTACTCTTAAAATAGGCCTAGATGTGCATCCCAATACTATACAATGCTGTGTATCCCATACTATACTATACTATTGACATAATAATCATGAAGATGTACTGTCTTATAAAATTTATGTTATTTTAATGTTTAGACAGTGCACTTTTAAAGTCAGCAAAGTTAAGTACTAAATACAGATGGATAAAATTAGGTAGTTCTAATAATGTTATTTCTGCATGACAAAACATGCAGAAACATACCATGTACTGTTAAGAGGGTGTAAGTCAATTTCTTTTGTGAATTTCAATCATTATCTTATTCTGTTAATAAAACTATTTCTACCTAATGTTTGAGTTTCAAGTTTTTAATGAAGTGTCCCTTATTTTTGTGAAAAATCCCGTAAATGTCCCTTATTTCTTATATCAAAAAATGGCAACCCTACCCATAGTACAGGCAGGCCTCGAGTTCTTCCAACTTACAAACACCTCAGAGTTAAGGGAGGCAACAGGAAGTGAGAGAAATCCACCCCTGGGAATGAAAAATCACTCCTGAAAGAGTTATCCTGGGAAAAAGGTATCTCCACTGAAGCTTTATCTCCAATCCTTGTTTCCACAACAAGCCACATTTTTCAAAATCCAATTATCACAGGGAAAGGAAATGCAATGAAATCTTCCAAACAGTGGCACAGACAACAAAACAAACATCACAGGGGTGTTAACCCTTCCCTATGCTAGCCAAAGATTGTATATATATAATGCCTGGTTGATCCATGGTTCTAAATGCTTCAAAAGTACTTACTGGTGGTGAACATTTCAGAACTCTATCAAAATTTTAATATTATTTCATTACTGGAGATTTTTAAGACAGAATCAATTAGGAACTGCCATTTATAACGAAATTTTGAAAGTTTTGTTAGAGTTCTGAAATGTTCAATACCAGAACTTTTGTTTTGTAAGTACTTCTTCTGCCTCCAGGGCCAAAAAGGGGCTTTAAAAGGATGCACGTTGCAAGCTATGACCCTGAAGGTAGAGAATAGAGCCTTCCCACATGCAGGATGACCCAGGATCTCTATAATAATGAGTGCTAGACTCAGAAATAGTGAACCAAAACAGGATTTATTGGATAACAACCAGTAGAAAATGATGATGGTCCAAAATGCTTGGTTGGTTGCAAAGGAGTCCTTTAAACAAAGGGAAAGCTTTCACTTGCCTCATGCAAAGCGAAGGTACCTCTCTTTGGATCCCAGGAATCCTGTTCCTCTCTGGCCTTTGTAGGCCCACGAAGTCCTGTAAAAACCCAAAAATCTGCAGTCTCTGGTGAGGACGGGCCTCCTATGCACTGCAGCTTGGTTGAGAGATCAGGTAGACTCGGCAGGTGAACTAAGAATGCTATGTCCCACCGAGCTTAGGTTCCAGCCTTGCTTCGTCCGTGTGTTCCTTGGAATGAAGGAGGAGGAGACGTCTGGCCCCTTAAGTAGACTCTGCTTCCTGGCTCCATACCTGGTGTCTCCACCCTCAGAGTCTACTTAAGGGGCCACATGGCCAAACCGAGAAGCACATGGCCAACAAAGAGGATATAGAACAAAGGGTCCATGCAGGCACATGGCAACCCAAATGCAGATAAATACAGCCCCCTAGGGGGTGTCACAGTACTTTTGAAGCATTTAGAACCATGGATCAGCCAGAGCTATTATATATACTGTATATGGAATGAAGTGAATTCTCAATCTCTACTAAATTACTACCTTCATTTTTGTCATGATGAACAAATTGTCAGCTCAGAGCTTTATTAAAAATGAGAAATTGTGAGAAATTAAGTCTCCAATAACAACTTTTAAACATTTATCTTTATAAATGCCACTATTTCCAAGTTTTCTTGCTTTCCTTCATTCTATATCCTAATGAGGAGAATTCTATATGATTAATCTGTGCTTAGAAATATTGGGCTGATCTGAGGGAAAGGAAATTTTTGTTTTCAGTTGCATTTGTTTCTCAATAATCAACTTGGTCTATGTAATTAACATATCACATTCACAATGATTACTTGTGAATGAAATAAATAGGAAATTCTTTGCTGAACTTCCGCTTCCATATATGTTACTACATGGCATTGACCTGCATAAGTAATACCTTTTTTCCTGTTTACCGAGTATACGTGTATATTTCTGAGCAAGAGGAAAATAATTTCGAGGAACAATTAAATGTCATTCTTTCAGTGCAATATTAACAGTTCCGGTTATTTTAGTCTAGGATTGGCAAGCAAAAAAATTGCGATAAAGGTTTTTGTAGCTTATAAATTTGACTCACAATTGCTCAGTAGTTTTAAAGCTTTGAAAGGATAGGGAGCCTATGCAGATTTGTGACTAAACAAATATATTTCTTCTATACAAAATCCCTTAGCTTAATTTGCCCAGACACAATTTCTATTACATGTATATAAAAAAAACCTCTGCCTTTCCCCTGATATATTCATTAGAGAAATATGAAGAGAAGCATGGCATGAAAAAGAATATGAATGTAGATGGAACATTAACTTATTCCCATTAAAATATTTGATGGATTGGTCAGCAAACACAGATTAATAATACAAAACACTCGGTATGAAAACTGTAATGGGATTCAGAATGCTTCAACTATTCAGCAAGGATTTTATCTTCCTCTCAGATGGGTGCAATGAGCTTTTTTTTTGTTTCATTAGAAAGATTTTGGCCATATGGAGATTCAGGGCGCTTCCAGACAGCATCAAAACCCATGCTGTCTGGACCCCAGGTTTAAATAACCCACTTCGGCATGAGTTTTTGTCTCCACTTCCCCCACTCAAACTCCAGGCTTTCCTGAGAGAGGGGTGACTACATGCCATCCTGAGACAATTTGGGATGGTATGAAGCCACCTCAAGCCCCCAATTTAGCCCCTAAAACTTATTTACAAGGTCCCTGGCCACCATAAAGGTTCTTCTCGCATCCTCCTGGCATAAGAAAATTACACACAAGGATCCACCTCCTCCTCACACATCATTTTCTCATGCTAGGAGAAAATTAGGGGCTTGGGGAGAAGGGTGGGCACCATCCTGCTCCTCCAGGCTTTTCAAAACCAGAATAAGTGAAATGGCTGTGGAAACTCACCCCCAGGTTGTCCCATGAGTGAGTCCCCACAGGCCTAATACTCCATTAGACCCAGACCTTTCAAAAAGACCAGGATCTAATGGGATATCTAACCTTGGTTTGTTACAAATTAATTTATTTTTACCAGAGGCATCTTTTGAACACCTCAGGTAAAAACTAAGACAGGTGCTGCTTTTTGGCCCTGTCTAGATGGGCATTCAGACACACAACATCCTGTTTTGCCCAAGCTGATCTTCCTTCCCTATTTTGTGCCACCCAATTACACTCTATCCTATGCATGTCATCCTGGTCTCTGTATTCCCATTTTCTGTAAACAAAGATTAGAGTACCCCCCCTATTTTCTGTTAATTCTAAAATACATGTGTCAAACTCAAGGACCGTGTGCCGAATCCAGTCCGCCTTGTCGTTTTATATGGCCCTCCCAATGGTAGACTACAACTCCTGTATTCCTCATCATACATCATGACTAGAGCTGATGGGAGTTATGATACAGTATTGTCTGGAAGGCTGAACTGTTTAGTCAGGAGAGTGGGGTTGAAATTTAGATACAAAACTTGTAGACATGATATCTGACCTTAAAATGTTCTTGAATCTTTCCCCAACCTTAGAGCCACAAGGGCTGTTGGGTTGCAATTCCTCTTCTGCCTCCAGGGCCTAAAAATGGGTTTTAAAGGGATGGGCATGCAAACTATGGTCCTGAAGGTAAAGCCATCCCACGTACAGGGAGACCTGGAATAGCTTTAATAATGAGTGCTAGACTCAAAAATAGTGAACCAAACAAGATTTATTGAATAACAACCAGTAAAAATGCTGGTGGTCCAAAATGCTTAGTTGGTTGCAAAGGAAGTCCTTGAAAAAGGAAGCTATCACTTGCCTCTTTGCTTGAAGAGTGATGGTACCTCTATTTGACCCAATTGATATTGTTTACCTTGACTTTCAAAAGGCTTTTGACAAAGTCCCTCACCAAAGGCTCCTAAATAAGCTCTTCAGCCATGGAATCAGGGGACAGGTCTTGTCCTGGATTGGAACCTGGCTAAACTGTAGGAAACAAAGGGTGGTAATAAATGGACATTTCTCTGGGTGGAAAGAGGTGAGAAGTGGCGTACCCCAAGGTTCAGTTTTGGGTCCGTTACTTTTTAATTTATTCATTAATGATCTGGATGTAGGAGTGAATTCTGAGGTAGCAAAGTTTGCAGATGACACTAAACTGTTCAGGGTAGTTAAAATGAAACTGATTGTAAAGAGCTCCAGAAAGATCTCTCGAAATTGAGTGAATGGGCAACAAAGTGGCAAATGCATTTTAACCTAAACAAGTGTAAAGTCATGCACATCGGGGCAAAGAACCCCAACTACACCTACAAATTGATGGGGTCAAAGCTTTCCGAGACAAACCAGGAAAGGGATCTTGGGGTTTTGGTGGACAGCTCAATGAAGATGTCAACCCAGTGCGCTGCAGCAGTGAAAAAGCAAATTCTATGCTAGGCATGATCAGAAAGGGAATCGAAAATAGGTCAGCAAATGTTGTATTACCTCTCTACAAATCGATGGTAAGGCCACATTTGGAGTACTGTGTACAATTCTGGTCTCCGCACCTTAAGAAGGATATAACAGAACTGGAAAAGGTACAGAAAAGGGCAACAAGAATGATCCAAGGGATGGAGCGGCTCCCTTATGAAACCAGGTTGCAACGCCTTGGTCTTTTCAGCCTTGAAAGACGGCGTTTAAGAGGTGACTTGATCGAAGTGTATAAAATCATGCATGGGATAGAAAAGGTGAATAAAGAAAAACTATTTTCTTTGTCACAAAACACTAGGACTAGAGGGCACTCCCTGAAGCTCCAAGGTAGGAAAATTAGGACTAATAAAGGGAAATATTTCTTCACCCAGAGGGTCATTGGGTTATGGAACTCGCTTCCAGAAGAGGTTGTGACAGCTGACAGCTGAACAACTTCAAGGCAGGATTAGACAGATTCATGGATACCAAGTGTATCGGTAGTTACTGAAAAGGACATTCAAGTGCCACCTCGGAGTTGGTTGAGGTAGGCAGGATTTCCCTGGGTACTGGTTGTGGGGGGGGTCGGGAGCAGGTCAGGGTTTTGCCCTCCCTTCTGCTCGAGATCCCCGTGTACAACTGGTGGGCCACTGTGTGATACAGAATGCTGGACTAGATGGGCTAAGGTCCGATTCAGCATGGCTCTTCTTATGTTCTTATGTTCTTATGATCCCAGGTATCCTGATGCTCTCCGGCTTTTAGGCTCGTGAAATCCTGTATAAGCCCCCAAATCCACAGTCTATGTTGAGGACGGATCCTGCTATGTATTGCAGGCTTGGTTGAGAGTGAAGGTTAGGCTTAATAGGTGAACTAAGATGCTTTGTCCCAGCAAGCTTAGATTCTACCTTCTATGTCCGTGTGTCCTCTGGAATAGAGGCAGAAAGGAAGTCCAGCCCCTCAGGTAAACTCCAGAAAAGGGAGGAGTTAAGGGCAGTGACGCCAGGGTGGCACCAAGACAAAGCTCCTCCTATCAAGTGTCCACATGGCTAAACAATAGGACAAAGGCCTTGCAGGTAAAGGCCAAATAGGTACATAATAAAGATATAATATCAGCCCCGTGGGGGCGCCACAATTCCCATTAATCCCAATCTTCATAAAAAATGATGGGAGTTGTCATTCAATAACAGCTAGGGATCCAAACTGGGCAAAAACTAAAAAGCACCATCCACTATATAAAAACATTATAGTTGAACCTCCATATCCAGAGATCCACCATCCACAGATTTGATATCCCTTTGAAAGCAACCATAAGGTTGATGTGACCCTCAATGAAAATGGGTTTGGTATCCCTGCTCTTAATTATTGGTTTAAAAAAGGAAACATGTTTTAGAATGGGTGGCTGGCCAAGTCCACTGCAAAATTGCCAAAGCTGTTCTCACCACCCACGATCTTCATTTTCCCATGTTCTACTAGTTGCTCACATCAGGACTGTTTAGCATGGTACTACCCCATCAATATTTGCTTCCTTCCTCTCTGTTGGTCATTTGCAGGGAGGACAATTCTGTTTTTAATCAATAAGGACCATGACATTCATCCTAAATTAGGTCAGTGTGGAAGACTTTTCTTCACTTCATTAGGTTAGGCTGCATTCCATCATTTTCTTCTCTTTTTCATGCAGATTGCCTTGCTTAAATCATTGAATAAAATTAATCACAGGGCTGCTTTTATAACTTTAAAAAATGAGATCCTTTTATTGAATCACAATGGATGGAGAGTCAAACAACCCTCTGCAGAGAAATGTGGTTATTTTCTTTTCCTTCCAGCTAGAGATGTAATGAATATTCTAAAATCCCTTTAATAAGAAAAAAAAATTTCAACTGACTAAAAATGAAAAGATCCTTTGTTATACACATTTTGTGCTAAAGTCATTGCACTTAATTCAAATCTTTTGTTCCAAATATGTTCAATTTTAATGTAACAAATACATTCCAAAATGTGAAAAACATTTTAAGAGGTCTTGAAAACTCACCCAACATAAAGAAAATATTTGCCATGTTTTGGGTTTGCAGGTAAAAATGAAATAAATTGAAATAGTACTTCTAGCTTCTGGGTTTTTGAGGCCATGGAACTCTATCTTTTTGTTTGTAATTTTGTATGGATACCTTGGGTATGAGGGGGGTGTTTGTTTGTTTGTTTGTTTGTTCTAAAAGATCTACAGCAGCAGCAGCAGCATTTCTTTTGGTGCATGTTCACAAAAAGGAAGGGGTTTTTATAACATGTATGGCATTTTAGGTGAAGAATATCCAAGTAACAATAACTGTACATTTGAATCATCAACGTCTATGCTGCAAGATTTCTCTCCCCAGCAATTTAAGTGGCAACTATTTCCCCATCAACAAAGACTCCAATAACACTCCAAAGTTTAGCACATTTTGTTGCACACAAACCTTTTATTTATTTTATTTATTTATTTCATGCATTTATACACCATGCATTTCACGCATTTCTCACCACTGAGTGGACTAAAAGCGGTGTGCAACTAATGGCAAGGTTCAATTCCAACATATTTATGAAACCAAACCATAATAATGGAAACAGTAACATATAACTATAAATTAAACCTTAAAATCATATTAAACATAAACAGAGATTTAAAATTAAAATATAGAAAGAAAGCATCTTAATATAGCATTAAAATCATATACTATGGTTGGTCATACCAAACACCAACAAGTTAATCCATTTCAAGAAACTTCATTGAGATGCCTAGCAATCACTTTGTCATCAAAATGCCTTCACTGAATGGACAGAATGATATGTATCTCCCTCTATGAACCATCACGGAGGTTACGATTGTCCGAGGAGGCCCTGCTCTTGGTTCCACTTCCTTCACAAGTGCAACCTGTAGGAATGAGAGACAGGGCCTTCTCAGTGGTGGCCCCTCACCTGTAGAACTCCCTCCCTACCAAAATTAGATCAGCACCCTCCATTTTAGTCTTCAGAAAGAAAGTAAAGACATGGATGTGGGACCAAGTCTTTGGGCAGTAAACAATGCAAACAAATGTACAGGATTATGTGCAATTGACTTTTGGAAAGGCCTCAGACTTCGGCTTCTGGATTACATGATTTTAATGTTTTGTATTAATATGTTTTAATTCCATGTTTAATGTTTAAATGTTGCTGTTAATTTAATTTATAGTTATATGTTACAGTGGTTTTTATAATAGGTTTTCATACTGTATGTTGTAAGGCATTGAATTTTTGCCGTGAATTTGTTGGATACCGCTTTGAGTCCCCCTGAGGGAGAAAAGTTGTGTATATAAATGAAGTAAATAAATAAAAAAAATGGAGTGACTTCTATAAAGCAGTGTTTTTCAACCTCTTTTGAGCCGTGGCACATTTTTTACATTTACAAAATCCTGGGGCACACCACCAACCAAAATGACACAAAATGACACTCTAACACAATAATACATATAGTTAATATGTTTTTAAATGTATTTATACACTCAGTGTGAAACCTGGGTCTGTTTCGATAAACACAACATAGATATCCTGGCAGGAATGGCAGAAAGACACAAACGAAGGTCTTGCTCAACAGCTGGGAGTTATAGTTCACCCACAATCAAAGAGTATTCTGAACTCCACCAATGCTGGAATGTAATCAAACTTCCCACACAGAACTACCATAACCAAGAGAAAATACTATAGGAGTTTGGTGGGCATTGACCTTGAGTTTTGGAGTTGTAGTTTACCTATATCTAGAGAGCACTGTGGAGGGGAGGGAGGAAGACATGGGGTGAGTTTCCGCAGTAGCGCCTGCACGGATCACCTCTTCCTCCCTCCCCCCTCCCGCAGAAGTGGCAGCGTGAGCAAAGCAAGGCAAAGCGAGCAGAGCGAGGCTGGGAAGAAGGGAGCCCGAGTGGAGAAGAAAAAGTGTTTGACAGGAGGGGGAAGAAAGGGTATTGGAAGTTCCAATTTCCCACGGCACACCTGATGATCGCTCATGGCACACTAGTGTGCCACGGCACACTGGTTGGGAAACACTGCTATAAAGCATTAAAACCATCCATCATCTCCTTCTAATGGATGTCTATCCTGAAGTTTATTAAAGTGAAGGGAGCATCATACTGGGAATTGGACAGTCTCCCTTTCTGTTGTATTTTTGAAGCATCATCCAAAGAGAATCTGATTTTGCCCATAGATGAAGCGAAATTGGGTAAGGCAGAAATGTTGTGTACTTGAAACGCTATGAGCGACATGTTAAGAAGAACTGTACTTATAAGGATTTGGTCTAAGATTCGTTTTTCATCTCTTCTGCCATTATAACAAATTGCATTAGACTTTCATCTTACATTTCTTCAATCCTTCTGGTGCTGCCTTCCAACAACAGCATGCAACATAGCCTCAGAAGGATGTGGAATTTTCAAACAAAACTATTTGAGCTTAAAGTGCTAAGTATGCTCAAATCTCTCCACCCAAAGTACATGTAAGGTTATGATTCAGGAATCTTTGTGCATCAGCTATCATTGTAACACTTTTTTTCAACCACTTCCTTGTATATCCAGGCCCAGATTAACACTTTTTTGCACCCTAGGCCACACTTTGGAATTACACCCCCCCACCACCACCACCACCACCACCACCACCATGACACACACCACTCAGACCCACACTTGGCTGGCTTTCGCCATGGTGCCTCCGGAGCAGAAGAGAAAGGCGAGTAGGCACCATCCCGCCACCTCCAAGGTCCCCATGCATTCCCACCAGCTGAAAAGCTCCACTGTGCTCTGAAGGTCTCCTCGGGAGTCGGGAGGTTTGGGGAGATTGCAGCGGGTGCAAACTCGCTCCAAAGGCATGCACGAGAGAGAGAGAGCGCGCGCGCGTACGAGAGAGCGTGTGCACACGAGAGAGAGTGCGCAAGAGAGAGAGGAAGAGAGAGAACATGCGAGAGAGAGCGCATGCAAGAGAGAGCATGAGAGAGAGAATGCGAGAGAGAGTGCAAGAGAGCAAGAGAACGCGAGAGAGAATGCACGAGAGAAAGAGAGAGCGCGAGAGAGAGAGCGCGCGAGGGAGAGCGTGCATGCAAGAGAGAGAGAGAGTGCACACACGCGCAAGAGAGAACGAGAGAGCAAGAGAGCGAGCGTGTGCGAGAGAGAGCAAGAGAGAGAGCAAGAGAGAGAGCAAGAGAGAGAGTGCAAGAGGGAGAGCGCGAGGGAGAGCGCGCGCGAGACGGAGCAGAGACTTTGCCGGGAGAAGGAGCGAGGAGGGGCATGGGAAAGGGGGAAAGAGGGGCGCCGACCAGTTTGGGTTTCTTTTGGTCCGTGATCTGCACCCCTCCCCCCCCCCCCCGGTTTACTCCCCTAGGCCATGGCCTCGTTGGCCTTATGGGTAATCCGGGCATGTATATATCTATAACCACTATGGTCCATTCCTGCAAGCATCCCTCCTGAATCACTAAAAAAATAACGTTCATGGAATACACAATGTCTTGTTATGTAATCAATTGCTAAATGTGAAGTTGCAGAGCAATTCCCTATATTGATTTGCTAGAAAAATAATTAACAATTAATTCCCACGGAAAACATAATTGCAAGCAAAACACAACTCAAAATGCAATAGAAAAGATAATAAGGTTTTAAACTTGTGAGTAAATGATGTGTGCCGTTTAGCAATAAATAACAGAGCAAATCTTAAAATGGTGCCAACAATACTTTTTGGAAAGAGTAACATTATGTAATATAAAATGATGCAAAGATTTTTATAATTTTTCTCTTCATTCTATCGTATTCACTTCCTCTTGCCAAAGCTTACGAGTTATTTATTTATTTTTATTTACCTAATTTATTTACGTTATGTATATTCCACCCTTCTCACCCTGCAGGGGACTCAGGGCAGATTACAATGTACATATACATGGCAAACATTCAATGCCATAGACACACAACATATATAGATAGACACACAGAGGCCATTTAACATTCCAGCTTCATGAGGGCACTCTGGCCACCAGGGGAGCTGTCGCTTCACCATCCATTTGTGACACTGATGGAGTACTTCCTCATTCTTTGCATGCTTGCTGGAGATTTTCATGGCATCAGAAACGGAAACCGATTTTAAGATTGTGGAGCTGAGATTTGTATTTTGTAGTTTGAATTGTTAATTTATATGGTTTTATATGATTGTTTTTATCTTATTATGATGTGTTGTATGTGGGCACTTGCTGCCACTTCTTCACCGCCTTGAGTCGCCTTTGGGCTGAGAGAGGCGGTATAGAAGCATAGCAAATAAATAAATAATAAATAAATAAATTTGTTAAATCAGGGGTACCTAAATTTGCTACTTGACAGATACAACTGTCTTTCGGGCTTCAAAGGTCAACAGCAAGCTCACTCTGACCCGGGCTGGCTTCGAACTCATGACCTTTCGGTCAGTAGTGATATAATGCAGCTGACTCCCAGGCAGCTGCACCACTGTCCCGGAGTTATTATTATCTTGTTCTGCCTTTCTGTTAATCTTTGCAATATCCAATATTTTCATCATTATAGCTTCCCAACAACTGTCCTCCACTTCTTCCGCCCACTGAATGCTGTTGCTATTTGCATTTGGTCCAGAACAGCTGTTCAATTTTTTTTTAAAAAATCACAGTCATGTAATTATTAATAGAAAACCAAAATATACTTTAAAAAAGAGCATTAAAGTAGATAGATTGGAAACCGAAGAGAAAATAAGAAGCAAGGGGATACACCCCCAGAGAAGGATGTACAGAATTGGAACCAAAATTGGTTGTTTAAAAGTAGTGAGGACAGCAGTGTTATGGAGCCTGGGTCAGAGGAGACCCATAATAGAAGGCTATCGTTATTTAAACCCTTGATAAGCTCACACAAACCCAGACAAAAGCTTTGTACGCCTTCAAATATTTGCTAAATGTTTTTTTCTCCACTACCACCCTTTGGGGAGTGGAAATAATTATACTACAATTATACTACAAGTGAATAAGTGAAACCATGGCAATGGAAAGCAGAGATTTTACCCTGGTGCGGGAGGCCCTGAAAGAGAGATATGAGGAGTTGCATGAGGTCCGGGACCAGCTTCGGGAGCCAACCCTTGAGAAGCAGGCCCAGGACGAGGTATGTCGGCAATGCAAGCAGGAAGTGAGCTCCCTGAAGGAGGAGTGCTCTCACCACGAAGGCAAGGCAACTGAGATGAAGTGGCAGTTCCAGCAGGATGCCCAGCAGCTCTGAAAGGATTCTAAGGAGGTCTTCAAGCAGGATGCCAAGAAGACAGTGAAGTTACCCAAAATCTGAATCCATGAAAGGGCAAACCAGGAGCTGCAGAAAATTGAAAAGAAAAAAAACCCTTGCGTTAGCTCAAGACAAGAAGTGGAAGCAACTCCTGTGGGTTAATAAGAAGAAATTGGAGTGGCTGGAGAAGGAGTGGCTCTTCTTCGAGAAAATTTGGGATGAGGGCAAGAGGAAGGCCCAAATCAGGGATCAGAAGTGCAAGAGCGTAGAGCAGAAGATAAAAGAGATGCAGGGCATGCTGGAGAAGATAAAGATCCACTACCCAGACAACAAATTCAAAAAGAAGGGCTTCCTGCCTCCTTTGCCAATTCCTGCACCAAAGAAGCTTGACTCCCGCAGCACCCAAACCCACCAGCCCTGCCTCCCTCCAGGCCCAGTGAAGGTGGAGAAGCTGCCCTCCCTGGCCCTGTTCTCGGCGCACTACAAAGAGGGCTCCCTCTGCTATGAAGACAAGACCTACATCAAAGGACAGAGCATTGCATTGCGCATTGGGGACAAGGTGCCCGTCCAGGACTCAGATAATCCAGTTCAAAGCAGATATTGTTGATAATCTGCCTTGATATTTTGGGTTATATGGCTGTGTGAAAGGGCTCTAAGTATACTGCTAAGCCACCTTCCTATATCCCTACACTTGTTTCCAGGCTTTCCTATCTCCCTACACTTGTTTCCAGGCCCATGTAACAGTATGTTACATGGGCCTTTTTATGTACCACTGCCACCTTAACCAAAGTTAAGGTAAGGGCCTTCTCAGTAGTGGCAATGCATTCATGGAATGTGGTCTCCATTGCTGTATTTTTGTTGCCAGGTGAAGTTTACTATTTTCCTTCATGTTTTATTATTACTGAAACTTTTCTGATCATTTTCACTGAGCTTTCAAGGCCATGCTGCCTTTGCAACTTGTATGATTTTAACTGGATTTGTGTATTCAGGGTGGTAGTCTGTGCTTTGTACACAAGCCTTTGGCTGCAAACCCACAGTAAGTTTTCAAGAAAGAAACAATTGTAGTGAATGGGCACAAATGTACTTCCAGTTGGTAACATATTGTTGGGAAAGATAGCTTAAGCAGTATTGATATATATAAACCATTCTTAGAATTTTAATTGAAATGCAGTATAAACATAATAAATTAGAGCTCTTATGAGCAGAATTAGCTATTTATCATAAGCTGACATTTAATATTTGTAGAGACAAGCTTTCCAGTTTTTGTTTTTCTTTTCATTTTAAAATCTTGCACTTCAGTGCTTTGAAAAAGGTTTATTTATGGAGATTTCAAATTGCAAACACTTTGTCATGAGGCATACAAGAGTCACAACTAAGACAAGCATTCTGAGTGTTAACGTTTGGGCACGTGTTCAGAGAAAGTAATTTTTGAACATCAAATCACAGAATCCCCAAGCAGCATAGCCACTGGAACATCTGAGCCTGGGATTTTGGTAGCTGTAGTCCTAAAAGTTGCAGTCTTATGTTCTTCCCCACAACAGCTGCAAAGGAAAATCCAATTGTGTAGTGAAAGGACTCCCAATGGCTATAAAAAGGGAAGTGGGAGGAAGGGGGCAATTTATGGAAGCATGTCAGTGCAGACTTCAAAGCCTTTCCTTTTGTTGAACATTTTCCTATAATGGGAACCACTAATTGGGGGAATACAGTAAGAAACTCACATCCATGGAATCAATATACATTTATTTACCATATTTCTATACTGCCTTTCTCAGCTTGAAGGCGACTCAAGGTGGTTTACACAGCGGCACAATTTGATGCCCCCAACAACATAAATCACAATTAAAACATTTAGCATAAATATAAAAACCACACAATCAATTAAAAACAATATAAACACAGATCTCCACAAAGGAGACTCAATGTGGCCCTTCCTTGTTGGTCTCCCATTCAAGCACCAATCAGGGCTGGCCCTGCTTAGCTTCCAAGACCAGACGGGATTATTATCATTGTATTTATTGGGAAACATCTGCAAGCAACTCACCACTTTATTGTAATCTATTGGCAACTTCCTTGGTCACCTTCCTCTTCCGAAGTCTCAGGAAGTGCAATCTAACCGCTTTGCAGTGTGTGTTTGTAATATAGTGTGGCATCACCTTCTCCAGACATTTGAGAAAGGAAGGGTTGGATTGCAAAAGCCAGGAATGGAAGAGATCGTAGTTGATGTCAGATTAATTTATTTTTTTAAAAATGTAGGCAAAAATACTTGCCTGCAAAACTAATAGCTCCTTAACTTTTTCCTTCCGAGCAGAGAAGGTGACACTTGACAAATGCAAACAGAAGCTGAAGAGGAACAAGGCAGAGGCAACATCTAAGCGGGTCTCTTATTGAGAACAATGCAAAACGCCTTGTTTTGCTCTCAGGAGGTGGCGAAAGAGGCATAGTCCATAGCTGTGTGCAGCTAGGCCTTGTGCACCAACTTGCCCTTCTGGAACTGGGAGACGTAGATTTTGGTCTTGGTGCCATTCTCCCTGCGCAGCCAGACCTCCCCGGGGCTATTGCCAGTGATCAAGTAGAAAGGATTATTTCCCAATTCCAGAGGTAAAACATCCAGGGTTTTAATAGAATAGAGTGCAGTAGTGACAGGGGGTTCCCTAAACTATTTGAAACCCTTTGGACATCAGCCTCTTGTAACAGACCATTTTAATCAGCTGCATAATCCTGCAGAAGCCCTGGATTCCACCAAGTCTAAAGCCTATCAATGTGATGCCCCATCTGAACCTGCACCTGAGTGAAAGTGTATAGGGTTGTGCCATAATTTGTCGAAACTTTCTCTGTGTTGTATAATTTTCTTTGGTAGCAGTGAGCACTGAACTGTGTAATACAAAACTGTATCCAATAAAAACACTGCATAATTAATTAACAAAAAAGAAGATGCTTTCAAATTATAAACACTCATACTATCACACTTCTTTAATGTTTAATTGCTTGGGATGACGTGCTTTTGTGGTAGAAAAAATTTCCTTTTCCCAGCCACAAGAAAGATCAAAAGGAAAATAATTCCCAGAAAATTTAAAGAAATGCATTTGCATAAATGTTTACAATTAAGTCCCAAACTTTTAGAAATCAACGTAGAAAATTCTGATAATGTTTTCCATGGAAGCTGAACAACCAGTACTGAGGTCAACAGTGCTACTACTGTTTTTCCCAGATCCTCATACAAAACTGTATATGACAAACTGACTAAGGAGTTCCCAGCCTGTGTTACCAAGCTCTGGAACTTTCCCAAGGTATATTGCTACCTGAAGCAAAGGTTGTCTCCTTTCACCTTTTCCCACACTCCCTCTACATAGCAGAGAAGACAGATATGAAAATTGTTATGCCATGTTCAAACAAAAAGCTTTGGTGCCACATAAGGCAGATAATAGGAGATCCATCATGCTCCAGCTGCTTGGGAAACCATCTTAGGCATGGTTTCGAACCCAAAAATGGCGATTCTAAAATCAAATGGGGTGGGGGGTGGGGTTTATTAAAAGAAAGACTACAAAAAAATTTCCAAAAATTTCTAAAATGTAACTTAATTACTAACGAAATTCGTTAGTAGTTCGTATGCCAGCGCATGCGCATTCCAGATGGTTTTGGCCTACAACTCCCAGAAATCCTAACAGCTGGTAAATTGGCTGGGATTTCTGGGAGTTGTAGGCCAAAACTTGAATAAATCACACTGAATTCTAGATGGAACTCTCCAAATAGGAAGGAGGGAGGGAGGGAAGGAGGGAGGGAGGGAGCGGGTATTCTATTCTTGGAAGCAGCAAAAGAAAAGGAGGAGGAGCCCCCCCTCGCTCCTCGCTGCCTCTCTCTCACCCCGATCCCGAGGGAGCGAGGGCCCAAGTTTGCCCAGGCTGGTCATATACTTACATTCCATGCACATGCAATAATACAGCAGTAATAACAATGGGTATAAGAAGAGGTAAAAATTCAAACCGAAGTATTCTGACTGGTCCCTCCTCATGCGGTGCAAACGGGCTCTTCTCTGTGAGCCGGGAAAAGCCAGCGTTTTCTGCTTAGGTGCACACACATACATATTCTTTGGGGGATTTGCTGCAGAATCTTCTCTATGAGCCCGGATTCTGCAGCAATCCCCCACGAATATGTATGTGTGTGCACCCAAGCAGAAAACGCTGGCTTTTCCCGGGCTAAATAGAGAAGAGCCCGTTTGCACCGCATGAGGCAGGGACCAGTCAGAATACTTCGGTTTGAATTTTACCTCTTGTTATTGTTATTACTGCTGTATTATTGCATGTGCATGGAATGTAGGTATGACCAGTTGGATTACTTATAATATTAGGCACTTACAGTAGCATTTATTCTATTATACATTAGGTTGGTTTCTCACCCCAATACTCTTTGATGCTTTAGATCCTGGCAGGCAGGAGAGGCAGGGAAGCCTGGAAAAAATGTAAACAGAGAGGATTACTCAGAAGTAAATCCACAAAGGAGGGCACTTCATCCAAAGTGCCCTCCTTTGCAGATTTACTTCTGAGTAATCCTCTCTGTTTACATTTTTTCCGGGCTTCCAGCCGAAAGAAGGAGCGAGTTTAGGGCTTGCCTGGCCATAATACTTATTGGCAAGGGAGGCGGGAGGGTGGTGAGAGAGAAGGTAGGGTGCCCCCCCCTTACGACCTAATAACGACACTTAAGAAAATCCTGGCCCCCGAAGTTCTATAAAGAAAGTCCACTTCCTGGTTGGCGTTCCAGGTGTGGAAATACTCAAAAGTAGCATTTCTTACGAATTTCTTACGAATCATTTCATTTTCATAACTTTTTTCTCATGCCTACCATCTGTCATTCAGAGCTTGGGGCAGAGCTATTAGAAGAGTGTTTATTCTTGCATTCTTTGGAGCACAAATAATATGTGAATTATTATTTGTGTTCAGATCCAAGCTGGATGAGCCCTTCAGTTAGGGAATGTCTCCTTCCACGGCTACATATTTAGCTAGGGCACTCCTAGAATGGTCAGTTAGGACAGGGGTCAGTTGTTTGGCTGTATGGCCTGAAGGTATTGGGTCCAGTTCCCGTAAATCCCTTATGCAAGTTTATGGGAAGGCAGCCACAGGGATCCTCCCCCCTATTTTCTCACTTGAACCATTCTTCTCAATATGTTCCACTTGATAGTAGTTTTGAGATCAGCTATGGATGATGAAGACTCGCTGAGTATGAGGGTCACTTATTTAGCATAAGAGCAGTCACAGAGGAAGAAAAATGCAGTTTTCCTGTGGATGCAATCAAGAAACTAGAAGGCTGTAGATCCAAGGTGTATGTAAGGTATATTTGGCCAGAACTGGGGATCAACATTTGATGGGACTCTCTTTGTTTCAGTTACTGAATAGTATTGAAAGTGATTATGGATTTGTGACTGTGGACAGGACTACTTTTTGATAGAGAGGTAGTAAATTGAGATCCTTTGGACATGATGACCGCTTCATGTCTGCATTCGAAAGCACTCAAGGACAGGGCCAGAAAAACAATTCAGAGGGGGCAGCATATTCTACTGTTGCATCAGAGATGGCATTTTAGAGACTGGGATTGCAGGGGCAGCAATAAGGATTGCAGGGGCTTGGATCATTGATAAGGAAGAAGGCAGTGGGAAGAGGCTGAACTGACAGGAAATGGCCACGAGAAGTCATGAACTAGTCAAGACTTTGCACAAAAGTAGGGATGATCCCCACATTGTATTTCTTTGGATGAGGTTGGTACAGTTACTAATGCCCTGCAAACATTGGTAAGATCTGGAGATCCTCTTAAGGGACTTGGTATGTGTGGGGTGTGTGGAGACTTCACTTCTCCTAGATCAGTGTTTCTCAACCTTCCTAATCCCGCGACCCCTCAATCCAGTTCCTCATGTTGTGTTGACCCCCAACCATAACATTATTTTCATTGCTACTTCATAACTGTAATTTTGCTATTGTTGTGAATCTTAATGTAAATATCTGATAGCAGGGTGTATTTTCATTCACTGGACCACATTTGGCACAAATACCCAATATGCCCAAATTTGAATACTGGTGGGGTTGGGTGGGATTGATTTTGTCATTTGGGAGTTGTAGTTGCTGGGATTTATAGTTCACCTTCAATCAAAGAGCAGTCTGAACTCCACCAATTATAGAATTGAACCAAACAGCTCACAGAACTCCCATGACCAACAGCAAATACTGTAAGTGTTTAGAGATCATTGACCTTGAGTTTGGAAGTTGTAGTTCACCTACATCCAGAGAGCACTGTGAACTCGAACAATGATGGATCTAGACCAAATTTAGCACAGATACTCGATATGCCTAACTGTGAACACTGGTGGAGTTTTGGGAAAACAGACCCTGTCATTTGGGAGTTGGAGTTGCGGGGATTTATAGTTCACCTACAATCAAAGAGTATTCTGAACCTCGCCAACGATAGAATTGGGCCAAACTACATACACAGAACCCTCACGACCAACAGAAAGTACTGTTTTCTGATGGTCTTTGGCGACCCCTATTACACCCACTCGCGACCCACCCAGGGGTCCCAACCCCCAGATTGAGAAATGTTGTCCTAGATTCTTTCTTTTAGGAGGATTTTCCCTCTGTCATGGCTGCCACTATTTATGAATAGAATAGCCCAGAGACGGATTGAGATAAAAGCTTGCTGGTAGATGAAACAGTATCTTCTTTTATTTATGAAACTCTTGTTATATATGTTTAACAGTTACATAAGATCAATTTGCTTGTAGAACAATGTTTCAAAATGAGTCTCTCTCCAACTATTAAACCCTTTGTAAAAGACTTTTATGTAGGTACATCAGAACAGGTTTCCTTAATCAAGGGATTCAAAGCTGCTCCTCAGCTTTTCCCTTCCAGACTTTAGTTCTCTGTTTAATACTACCTTTCACTTCTTGACTACTTGTCAAGGGCCTAAACCTTTTAGTCTAGTCCCACACTCTTAGGACTAACATATTTTCTGAAAAATAAAACACATTACTATTTCGTCACTTCACTACACCTAGCTCAGTGGCAAATACCTTTCCTACATCCCTTGGTAGCGGGGGCAGGGGTGCCTGTTAATGGGGGTCCCATTCCCATCATTCTAAAGGATTCCAGCATTAGGCTGGTAGGTTGGGCTAATTTATTAACAGGCTGGTTGGTCAGTGCCTGGATCTCAGCTCATGCATGTTCCAATTGTATGAGCAACTGTAACCAATACCATTGTGGTGTACTTATTTCCCTCATAAGCATGTATTGCTATGTTATTCATCCCTGCACATGCAGCGAAAGAGCAAGACAAACAAAAAAAGAAGAGAAAGAAGAGAAAGCAAAAAAAGAAAAAAAAACTAGAATATTAGCAGTAAAACTTTTAATTAGCATCTATAAACACAACTGAAAGGCTGTAGCCACAACAAAGTAATCCTTAAAAACAGCAGGATACTTAGACAGTAAAAGTGTGTTTCCAATAGATGCCAAAAAAATAAAAGCAGATTTGCTCAGCCTGCACTGTGGCAACACTCTCAAAGCAAGAGGAGGGAGAGATAGAGAAATCTTTCATAGTGAAGCTACAGAATCAATTTCCTTTATTCATAGTTGGCCATATTGGGTCTGTGTGCCAAGCTTAGTCCAGATACGTTGTCATCTGCGTTCGATGTTGTCGAAGGCTTTCATGGCTGGAGTTGCTGGATTGCTGTAATTTTTCGGGCTGTATGGCCATGTTCCAGAGGCATTCTCTCCTGACGTTTTGCCCACATCTACGACAGGCATCCTCAGAGGTTGAGGTCTGTTGGAGAAGAACCTACAGCCCTAAAAACCTACAGCAATCCAAAAAATACACTTTACAGGATGGTAAAGTATGGCCTTCCAATGAAGCATCAGCCCAGCATCTAGAGAACCACGTTTTCTGATCACTCTCCTAGAGAATCTAGAACATTGTAATCTCTGAGAGAATGTACTATGTGCCATTATAGCAGGTTGAATCCTCTTTAATTGACATTGCTTTCTCCTGTGGAATTCTGGGATTTATAGTTTGGGCAGTTACTCAGAATTCTATGCAAAACACCCCTCTAATATTATAATTCAGGAGAGTTAAACTATAGTTACAATAATTCCATCTGAGGGAAGGCTTATCTTTAAAATGGTATCAACCTGTTACAACTCTGAAGTGTAAATACGATCTTTGAGGAGAGACAATACTGATACAATACAAATATACTCACGCTCGATAAATTGTATGACACTTAGCTCTATGCTGGTATTATTTTGAAGATTGAAAATTGAGATAACTGGGAGTGATTATCTACTTAACAATAAGAAAGATTTTTGACCCATCAGGAGAAGGGATGAACTGACCCTGAAGATTTTCTTTAAAAGGTCAAAGAGGCAACTATTGGAAATGCTTGAAGTCTAAATTTCCTGAACTACAAAAGCATTAGTCTATATCAAGGGCAAGAAGATCAGTGGTTCTGGCAGTCAATTCTCCCCCTCGACATGCAGTCAATTCCCTCCCTTCTAACTTAGATTGGATTCACTTTAAAGTTTATATAATTAGACTGACAGAAGCAATCTTCCCTATTTTATTTTATTATTTTATTTTATTTATTTCAATTTATTCATCACCACTCCCATCAGGCTCGGGGCAACTTGCAAATGTTAAAAACACCATAAAAATACAGATAAAACAACAAGATTAACACCCATAATTAAAACTATACAGTAGTAGTGCACTAGGCACTACGGACATTGAACTGGGCCCATGGCCAAACGGCTAAATAATAGTAGTAAAGGCCTGAGTTATTTACTGACCAAATGCCTGTACAAACAGAAAGGTCTTACAAGCCTTCCGGAAGGCTAGTAAGTTGGACAACGCACAAATTGCGGGAGGAAGAGCATTCCAAAGTACTGGAGCGATGACACTAAAGGCTCTCCTCCACGTTGAGGTCAGGTGAAGGGTTTTACAGCTTGGCACCGCAAGAAGGTTCAGGGACTCTGATCGCAGTGGTCTTGTGGGACAATATAAGGAGAGGCAGTCCCTTAGGTACTCTCTCTATAACTGTTCAAGGCCTTGAAGGTTAAAACCAGCACTTTGAAGGTGATCCGGTGCTCAATTGGAAGCCAGTGCAGTTCACGCAGAACAGGTGTAATGTGGCAGCAAAATGGTAAGCTTGCCAACAGCCGAGCTGCAGCGTGCTTAAGCTTCCGGATCACCGACAAAGGAAGGCCAATGTAGAGAGCATTACAGTAGTCCAATCTTGAGATGACCGTGGCTTGAACCACTGTGGCTAGGTCATGACGGGACAGGTAGGGGGCCAGCTTCCTCGCCTGCTGGAGATGGTGAAAGGCTGCTCCGCTGGCAATTGAGATATGCTTCTCCATCGACAGTTGAGAGTCAAGAGTGACTCCCAGGCTCTTAACAGTTGGTGACGGGTGTAGCGTCGCACTGTCCAGGGTTGGAAGCTGGATCTCTCCCATACCCGGACAACCCAGCCACAGGATCTCCGTCTTAGCCGGATTCACCTTCAACCTACTGGCTCACAGCCATTCAGTAACGGCTTCAAGGCAACGATGGAAATTATCGGGTACGGAGTCAGGTCGGCCCTCCATCCCCAGAACGAGCTGGGTGTCATCCTGAACCCATCTGGTCTCATCTAATTTTGGAGTCTAGGCAAGATTGGGTAGTCTACGTTTGCTTCAGTTAACGAAAGCTTTGACAAAGAAGCATGTTCTCAAAATATGCTTTACCTGTTAGCTGGAATGTGTGGGGGCTTTTTTTAGCACAATCAGCATAGAGAGAATGGTAAAAGAGGGCTGAAGAAACACAGAGTGTCCATGTCTAATTGTAGCAGCCTCTCTGCAGTAAATAATGCAATAAAGCTTGAGCTGGAAAGAAGCAGATTCCTGCTCTAGTCTGGTGCTGGACCCATGTGTGCCTGCCCACAACAGGCAAAGTAAACAGAAGCTGCCTTCAGAATCCCTTTACTGAGTATATACCAACAACAAAACTGAGAGAAAATGAAATAGTAGATAATTATATGCCTGTCTCTCCAACCAAGCCTAGAATGTAAAAGAAGCAGAGAATTGTAAGAACCTTTTTATTCAGGCAGGCTTTTCAAGAAGGTTTTAAAGATCAAGTCAGGGGGGTGCTATGGTGTGAGCTTTGAACACATTTTAATCAGTTTTAATGATTTTAACTGTTAATTTTTAATTATTATCATTGATGTTTAATTCTATTTTAATATTTGTATATTTTTGGTTTTTTAATTGTATTGAAATGTTTTTAATATAAGCCAGTTTGAGTCTCTTTTGTGGAAAGAAAAGGCAGGGTATAAATAAACAGGAGGAGGAGGAGGAGGTAGTCAGATAGGGATATATTTTAGAAGAAGCATTACTGGTCTGTAGATATTTCTAAATGCTTTTACTTACTTATTCAAAGCTCTACTGACCCGGTTGTTTCATTTCACATATGCATATTGTTTGTTTTGGATTTAAAATTTGCTGAAATATGTTGAACTGCTTTCATTTTGCTGTTGTGCAGAAACCGTTTCTAATATTTTACTTTAATTTCTGCCTTTTCTGTTAAAGAAGTGATGTACCAGAACACATCTACTTCATTAAGGCTGGACACATCTACTTTATTCTATACTTCTCCATATCCCAGGATCTGATCCCAGATTATCTGGCAGTATAGATTCATATAATCCAAGTCAAAGCAGATAAACTGTCCCTTGCAGACATGCCTTTAATCCAAAACCTGTCTCAGTTTTACCTGAGTTATCAAAATGACTTTTCAGGAGAAACCAAATTAATCCAGAGATTAATCCCCACAGCAACCCCAGGGTTCAGTCCCTACAATGATCCTGGTTCTTTGTGTTCAAAGAGCCGGAAGGAAAAGGATGGCACCCAATCCCTCCAATCTTACCCACACCATTTCTCTCCACCAACTTATCGGAGGGACGGCCGTTGGAATCCGGATATGATTTTGTACACTGATGAGGAAAGTGAAGGCCTTACCGAAAAAGACACAGAAGGCTGCTTGCCAGAAAATAGCCACACAAGAGAGACAAAGAAAGGTTACTCATTGTACATGTGAACAATGTGTGATCACCTGTAGCCAATAGACAGCTATGAAATACATGATGTGTGATGTAGATGCTTGGAATTCTATAAAAGAATTTTACCTGCGTAGGTCCTCACGGCCGTCTGTTTTGATGCTTGGATAAGCATATACTGACCATCTCAACTGATCAGTTGAAATAAAGGTGTTTTGCTTGGATCCGTTGGCCTCTGTGTGCTCCTTGAGAGGGGCTTCACTCACTTCCCCCCGGTGTTGTCTTACACCATCAGCGCGGGACCCCTCCACCCCCACCCACCAGGGCTCTCCACATAGCATAAATAATGTGTCAGGAGATGGGGAGAGGGAAGACCCCTCAGGTAAGTTTGTGGGGGTGGTTGGAGGTTGAGCCAGGAGGTCATGAACCACCACCCCACCCCCACCCCCACCCCAGTAAAAAGCCCAGTCTTTGGGTTGGGGTGAGGATTAAATTGAACTAGAATTTACTGTCCCAGTTCCTCCCAGGATTTAGTCTGATTTAATATATCATTTTCTTACTCCATCTCTCCTTCCTATGATGTTACCGGTAGTCCATCCAAGTCTAGGGACTCCTATTGAATCGATAAGCTGTGTCAGAAGAGAGAGAAAGGGAAGACTATCAATTGGAGATACCTCTAGTGGTCAAAGTCCCCAATACAGGATAGTTGCATTCATCAGCAATTGAAAGATTGGGGTGCAATGAAAGATGGGGGAGGCAATATTTGGGATCTGGCCAATCTGCTTTTGCTAGTTTAAATCAATGTCAGAAAGGATCAAAAGGCAGACTATTGAATGTGACATTTGCTATAGACTTTTCCCCCAAGATGAACACAGGAGACAGTTCTGGCACCCGCTGTTATGAACAAAACCCCATCCTATTACTTTCAGTAGAGCTGAAATAACCTGAGCTTTTAACCCAGTGCCCAGTCCTATTGAAGATGGTCTCTTTTGAAATCATAAATTGATGGAAATTGCTCTGTGGGTATGAAGGCTTTCCTTTATATGCCTTTAAGGACACCTAATTTGGGGGCACATGTGACATGGCATTTTCCTGTCACTATGCATTTCCAGCTGGAGTAAATGGTGTGTGAAAAATGAGAAGGAAAATGTCCTTAAAGGTCACTAAAACATTCATTTATGCAAAGGTCAAAGTACCATTTATCACTTCCTGTGGCAACTTCAATTCATCAGATTGATTCATAATTCTTCATTTGCCTTATTCCTTCAAAATACAATTCACATGATGCTCTATTATTTAAAATAGCCTTTTATTCACTAGATATACTATACATCGTTATTTTTTTTAATGCTTAGGCCCCTTCCACATTGCCATATAAAATCCAGATTATCTGCTTTGACCTGGATTATCTGGCAGTGTAGACTCATATCATCCAGTTCAAAGCAGATAATCTGGATTATCTTGTTTGATAATCTGGATTGTATGGTAGTGTAGGGCCTAATATGTCTTTACAAACTGCGTTTTCATGACTATGGTAAAGATATGAACAATCTTTGCAGGATGAACTTTAGAGAGTTTTCCCAGGACTACTATTAACACTGAATTAGCTGATCTACCGGGAATGGCTGGGAGTCAGCTGCATAAGATCTCTACTGACCAGAAGGTGATGAGTTTGAAACCTGCCCGGGTGGGGTGAGCTCTCAACCAATTGTGTAGCTTGTTGTCTGTCTATATATGTTGTATGTCTATGGCATTGAATGTTTGCCTGTATATGTACATTGTGAGTCTCCTGCGGGGTGAGAAGGGCGGAATATAAATGATGTAAATAAATAAATTAATCTAATGAGTTTTATGACCAAATTAAAAACCAAGTCTTTTTTCATTTGCTCAGGCATTTTTTTCATGGTTAGTTTCTTATTGTTACTCAGTAATATTTTGTCTGTATTATCTTCCACACTACACTTTGTTAATTACTGACATTTCTGTTGCCATTTTTAAAGGTTTTGAAAAAAACCACACACAATGTTACCTTATTTATTGCTAGGTCACCTTGGCAGGATATAATTTTATCAATCAATAAATACAACATGTAGGAAAGCAATGCATCACAGCAAAGATAGCACATAAAGCTGCATAGCAACAATTCTTTCCCAGCTCTCAGTTAGGTATGCTCTTCATTTCTCTCTGCACAATACATCAATAACAATTACAGATGCTGATAGTGTGAAATAATATTGAGAATGTTATTACAAATGTTAGTCTCAGCCTATCTCAAAAAGTTGGGATCTTGATCTCTCTCATTCTTCCTCTGGTTGGAAACTAGGCATAGAGATAAATAATGAAATACAACATGATTTAATATTCCTTTCGTGAAATATGAGAAGCAAAGTCAATCCACCTGCATTGACTGCAGTATGAAAGAATTCCATACTAAATATGCAAAACTGAGTAGCTAGTATCAGGAATCAAACTTGGGATACTCCTTGATTTTGTCTTATAGTAGTTTGTTTGTTCGTTTGTTTATCATGTCAGATGCAAATTAAGGGTACAGTTAAAATATATTTAAAACACCAACAAAGTTTTTAAAACTTGGCATTATGCTAAATGTCCTTTGAGCAGTAGCTGGCCACTTGATGTGCCTCTGGTGTTGCTGTGAGAAGGTTCTCCATCGTGCATGTGATAGGGCTCAGGTTGCATTGTAGTAGGTGGTCTGTGGTTTGCTCTTCTCCACACTTGCATGTCATGGACTTCACTT
This sequence comes from Anolis apletophallus, assembly GCA_030556195.1. NCBI lineage: Eukaryota > Metazoa > Chordata > Lepidosauria > Squamata > Anolidae > Anolis > Anolis apletophallus. Next base: position 68,448,154 of record JARBWK010000009.1, on the reverse strand, counting down.
TATAGTCCCATTTCTTAAGGATGGCTCTGCATTTCGTTTCCAGAGCACAGTCCAATCATCACCTTCCAAGTCACTCAGTCTTCTATGTGCCCAGGAGGGTTGGTGCCCAGTAAGGTGGTAGCAAAGCTTCTTGGACAATCATTTTTATTGTTACTATCTTTAAAAAATATCACAATGTCTTTCAATGTAAGTTTAATACTAGAACTCAGTAATAAACTCTCAATTGGTCATGAATTCAGCCAGAACATGTTGGATTTGGGACCTGGTTGATCTTCCCCATGTAGGGGCACCCTTTGTGCATGGAGGTACACAACTTCAATAATTTATTGGCCCATAAGGAAGGCAAAATCCCACCCCCACCCCCCAAATAGAGAAGCTGAGGCGAACACTAGAAGCAGAAAAGACATTTGGAATGAAGTATACTCATCTCTTTGTCTATTGTCTTGTATCATATCCTAATTATCTTCAAGTAAAATATTGCACTGGTGTACATAGTCTGTTTACCAATTCCATGCAGAGCTACTATGCTTGGTTTATCACCTCTTGGCTATCTTTCTGATAAGTTTCTCTCCATGCATAGTTAGGATGGTTTTCTGACAATAAACACACAATCTGCCTGTAAGGTCATATGTGAAGTTTTATAATCATGGTCATGTTTTGATGGTGCAGCCTTAAAGAACGTGGATTCATTTCCATGCCCCAATGTAGAAAATAAGGCTTTGTGAAGAATGCATACACATGCGTGCGTGCATGCAGGCACACACACACGAATTTCATATGACATCTTAAAGGCATGTACATCTGTTTAAGAAAGTTGGGGAAATTGTATTCACAATTTTAGAATGTGAGCCTTTAGCAGCCTGACAAAACTACAAACCCCAGAATTCTGCAGGAGGCAGAAACCAGATTTAAAGTTGATTCATTATCTAGTGTGATAAAGTGGTAAGTTGTGCTTTTTTCCATGTCTCCCATCCCACCCAAAAAATTAGACTGAATCAAAGCTGGATGTTTGTCTGTCACTATGTCCAACCTTCAATTGGTCAATAAATGATCATGCTGGGTGGACTGAAGCACCAATAGAGACCACACTTGCCACACAGAGCCCCCAAGACCCAATCTACACCCTACTGCAATTTGGAGGAGGGTGGACCACATATGATGGGACTTGCAGTACTCTACACCCTGGTGCTGTTTGGAGGAGAGTGGACCACAGATGATGGGACTTGCAGTACCTTCAGTAATTTCATGATACCACTGCAACTCCCAATAATGATGGATCAAGGCCAAATTGGGCAGACAGAGCCTGCATGACCCACTCTATGTCCTGGTGCTGCTTGGAGGAGGGTGGACCACAGATGATGGGACTTGCAGTACCTTCAGTAATTTCATGATACCACTGCAACTCCCAATAATGATGGATCAAGGCCAAACTGGGCAGATAGAGCCTCCATGACCCACTCTACATCCTGGTGTTGTTTGGAGAAGGTTAGACTATGGATGATGGGACTCACTGTGCCTTCACTAACTTCCTGACACTGTGAGCCACATAAATAACTGCTAAAGACCAACTACTACGTTACTCAAAAAAACCCGGGCACCACCAGGTCCCCGAGCTAGTAGAAAATAAAAAGCCATTCTCTTTACAAAAGACTGACTCTTGGTAGTGAGCTGTTTGGGTCCTTCGTGGCTTCTAGTTTGTCACAGAGTAACTGCTTGCATTTCTGATGTGATCAATACACCATCACTGATCCATAGAACAATTTTGAGAGATGGAGGAAGATGGAGATAAGAACTTTCAAATAAAACAAAAAGGACGATAATCTTACCACCATGAAGTGGGTCAGAAGTCAAAACTGCAATCCCTTACTCCTCACCAATTTTTCCCTCTTTCCCTTTTAGTCTTTCCAGCTTCCCACATTGCACAGTTTTTATTACTTGATTGTAAAAAATGTGTATGTTAATACAAATTATTCAAAAAATTAAAACGATAATGTGCAGTTGGTGGGTGACTTGATATGAACCACAGCCTTTAGTAAAATATCCTCATCTGTAATATGAGGCTAGCATGAGTCATGCAAAACTCATGTGAAATGACTGCAAATACGAAAAGCACTTACGTACAAGCTTTAAGCATTAATCTGATCTACAGAACAGAACATCCGTGTTATTAAACTTTTTAATGTCTTTTAAAAACAAATTTAACAATTAATCTTAATGAGACCTGATTGACTGAGGATATAATTCCTTCTAATTAAAGTCCTCCTACTTACAGCTGTTAATACACAGCAGCAGTTACTCCATTGCCCTCCACCAATTATCATAAATCACTTTACAGAAAATTCAACACTAGGGGCAGCGATGTCTACAGGCTCAATGAGCAAATCTGTTCAAAGGAGGACCCAAATGGAAGAAATTAATAGGGAATGATAAGGGCAAAGATATATTAATCTACAGGGAGCGCTGGAAGGAGTTGTAATGAGGAAGTAGGAGATTAATCAGTTTAAGGGTCAATTGTAGACAAGAGAATTCAAAAGATGAGAAGAAAGGACACGAAGAAGTGACAAACTATTGGACGGAGGCAATTAAAACCTAATGAAAACATAGAGGGGAAACTTTTGCTTTAAAACTTTAACTGATTAAATATGGATATTTGAGGTCAGATTTCACTGCTGAATGATTTGTTGCCTGACAAAAATTATTCTAAGAGGGAAGTAAGCTACATTATTTTCAAAGAGATATACTTGCAATATACTTAGATCAGCAGTCTTCAAATCAGAGTTGGTTTGTGGATCGAGCTGATGTTGAGCATAAGAAAAAATATTTTAACAGAGTTGATGACAGCTGCTGATCTCATTCAGTGGTAAAGTCCTCCACTTTGTTAAAGTATCAGAATAAGAGTTACAGAGTTTGACTACTTTCACTATTAAAATATGTTTTAATTTCTATTTGCATTCTTCATTCAATTTTTTTCATTCTGTGTGAGATGTTTTCCAGAAGAAACTTCTACAAGTATAAATCATTACTCTAATCCAGTAGTTTCTGATCTTTTTTTGACCAGGGTCCACTCGACCGAAGACCCCTTTGACCAGGGACCACTTGACCAGGGACCACTTTGAGAGTTCTTGGAGAATGGGAGAAGTCCTAGCAGATTGGAGGAGGGCCAATGTGGTCCCAATGTTCAAGAAGAGAAAAAAAAGGATGACCCAAACAATTACTGTCCGGTCAGTCTCACATCGATACCAGACAAGATACTGAAAAAGATTGTTAATGAAATGGTCTGCAGATACTTAGAAACAAATGTGGTCATTGCTAATAGTCAACACAGATTTATCAAAAACAAGTCATGCCAGACTAATCTGATCTCCTTTTTTGATAGAGTTACAGTCTGGGTAGATGCGGGGAATGCCATGGATGTAGCGTACCTGGATTTCAGTAAGGCCTTCAACAAGGTCCCCTTTGACCTTCTGGCAAACAAACTAGTCAAAACTACGATTAGGTGGATCTGTAATTGGTTAAGTGGATAAACCCAAAGGGTGCTCACCAATGCTTCCTCTTCATCCTGGAAAGAAGTGACAAGCGGAGAGCCGCAGGGTTCCATCCTGGGCCCAGTCCTCTTCAACATCTTTATTAATGACTTAGAGGAAGGGTTAGAAGGCATGATCATCAAGTTTGCAGATGACACCAAATTAGGAGGAATAGCCAATATTCCAGAAGACAGTAGCAGAATTCAAAACGACAGATTAGAGAGATGGGCTAAAACTAACAAAATGAAGTTTAACTGTGACAAATGCAAGATACTCCACTTAGGCAGAACAAAATGAAATGCAAAGATACAGAATGGGGGAGCAGTTTCCAAACAAAAGTCCCAGCCCTCGCCCTAAATTTTAGACTTAGGGTTGCCCTGAAACGACTTGAAGGACACAATGACAACAATCTTAATTAACTTGACTATTTCATCAGCCAAAAGCAGGCTCACACTTTCCACTGAAATACTGATAAGTTTATGTTGGTTAAAATTGTTCTTGTTGTTAAATATTGCATTGTTCTTTCGTGTTTTTTGCACTACAGATAGGCCATGTGCAGTGTCCATAGGGATTTGTTCATGTTTTTTCAAACTATAGTACAGTCCCCCAACAGTCTGAGAGATCATAAACTGGCCCTCTGCTTTAAAAGTTTGAGGACCTGTGCTCTAGAGTCATGCTGGAGGACCTAGGAGATGTCTAGAAAGGTCATATTGTGTCATATGTTGCTAAATCAAACCATGAGTATTATTATCATAGATACAAAGGTCATTCTGTATGCTCAGAAGCTGACCCAGAATCACTGCCACAAAAGCTTATCAGCCTAAAATGAAACTATATCCTGAATAGTAATGAGACTAAAATGCAACCTCATTTAACTTCTAGATTACATATACAAGTCCCATCAGTTAAAATTCTATTTGCATATGTTAGAAAAGTGGTATCTAACATCCTGATGAAGATTCAAATGTCTTCCTCTTTCAACACAGGGGTTTTTGATTCAATCTTTTCAAAAAGGAGTTGATTAAATCCATGGCATTCTCATCAATTTTTCAATTGCACAAATTATACTAAAGATTATTTCTATTGATGGAAGCAACCGCTCCACTTCAATCAATAAATGCTGTACAAAGTTGCCTATTTTGGGCTGTATATTACATGATGTTTAATATAGTTAGTAGCTGTTTATCTTCCTGTTCTAAAGATCTGTTTGTGCTTCAGTCAATATATCATGCTTTTCTGCCCAGAAATCTAATATTTTGAAGGAGAGACTTGGCATAACTGTGAGGGCAAAACAGTAACCTAATATCTGTAACTCCTAGGGACTTACCTAAAATGCTTTCTCAATATTGAGACTATAATACTAAATTCCCAACCTCATGATAACCATCATTGTCAACAGTCAATATGAATTCTCCTTGTATTATAGCCAGTCAAGATAAGAACATCTTCGAAGTGGGAATTTATCCAGAGGGACTCAAGTCTCAAACTTGTCTGAAGAATCTTAGTGTCTTTATGTAACTACACTCTAGTCTCAGAGGAACTTTTCAATATGATTCGGTTTTCTCCTAAGATTAATAAAAGGTATAAATTAACATCTAATTTCATTTAGCTTTCATGAACCTTATTGACTTTCTTTCTTTAATGCGAAAGATTTGGTGGGTAATAATTGTTCTGCCACAAAATTTTATTCTGTAGGCAATAAAAATACTCGAGAGAAGTTTCTCAGAGTTTTATAACAGAAAGTCAAGAGATGTTCCTTTCATCTCTTGAGTGATCTGAGCACTAAAGTTCCCATTCAAAATGTTCATCTTTTATAAATATTTTTTGTAATTGCTTAATAGAACAGCAAATCTTTCTACATCGGGGGCTCATTCACACCACACAATTATATCACTATATCGCACTTTAACTGTCACGATAACATCCAATGGAATCGTAGAATTTGTAATTTAAGGAGATGTTTGAGTTCTAAACTGAGAATTCTAAACTTCTAATCCTAGAATTCCATTGGTGGTCAGATGTTAAACCTGAATCACAGTGCCATAATTATTTACCCTGATTTTTTAAATATAATGTCCATTATCCTGATATCATTTTGATGTTGAAAGAGATTATTTATTTATTTACCATATTTATACCCTTCCCTTCTCTACCCCAAAGGGGACTCAAGGTCAGGCCCGGATTAACAACTTTTTGCACCCTAGGCCACACTTTGGAATTACGCCCCCTTTAAGACAACCTCTACCACGCCAGGATCAGGGGGTGCCCTCCTTCCCCCTACTACCTACCTACTAGGCATGAGAAAAATGAAACGGAAATTAAAAGGATTCGTAAGAGATTCGTATGTAATGGGACTTTTGAGCTTTTACGGATCGCTGCCGCGAACCCGGAAGTAGACTTTCTTTTACGGTCCTTGAGGCCAACAATTTGCATTATGATCGTAATAAATTCTTAATTATTAATTAATTAATTATTGTACTACGTACTCACTTCTCCCTGTCTTCTCCCCCTCATTTCCTTCCTGCCTTCATTCAGCTTCTTCTTTTTCCCGCATTTCTATGGGGAACTGGAAGTGACGCTGCTGCTAGGTAGGCAATGCATTCTGGAAAGTGTAGTCCTCCATGCTTCCCCTCCTCCTTCTCTTCCCCGTTGCTCTGCTGCCATGCCCCATCGCAGGGGCCAGCTTCACACACACACACACACACACGCGCGCTTCTCCTCCTCTCTCTCCCTGCGCTCTCTCAGATGCTTCTCTTCCCCGTTGCTCTGCTGCCATGCCCCATCGCAGGGGCCAACTTCAGCCCTCCAGGTACGTGTTTTGGACTTCAACTCCCACCATTCCTCACAGCCTCAGGTCTCTTCCTTTTCCTCTCAGCCTGGGCAAACTTGGGCCCTTGCTCCCTCAGGATCGGGGTGAGAGAGAGGCAGCGAGGAGCGAGGGGGGGGGTCCTCCTTTTTTTTGCTGCTTCCAAGAATAGAATACCGCCCTCCCTCCATTCCTCCTTCCCTCCCTCCTTCCTATTTGGAGAGACCCATCTAGAATTCAGTGTGGTTTATTCAAGTTTTGGCCTACAACTCCCAGAAATCCCAGCCAATTTACCAGCTGTTAGGATTTCTGGGAGTTGTAGGCCAAAACCATCTGGAATGCGCATGCTTTGGCATACGAATTACTAACAAATTTCGTTAGTACTTAAGTTACAATTTAGAAATTTTTGGAAAATTTTTTGTAAGGCTTTCTTTTACTAATCAAAAAAAATCCCCCCCCCCATTTGATTTTAGAATCGCCATTTTTGGATTCGAAACCATGCCTACTACCTACCTACTTTCAGTCTCGAGGCGACCGGAAGCCGGAAGTGGGCGCCGCTGTGTGTGGTCAGCGTTTTTATTTGTTTCAACATTTTTTGGGAGGGGGTCCGTGATCTCCCCCCCTCCCCGTCAGCCTACGCCCCTAGGCCATGGCATAGTCTGGCCTTATGGATAATCCGGGCCTGCTCAAGGTTAGTTAGCACATAGGCAACTATTCAATGCCATAAAAACAACATACAATTAAAATAAACATTTAAATTAATACCACATTAAAACATCTAAAACAATTACATCAACTATTAAAACCACACCATCCGCAATCGTAATCCAGGGCCAGTAGTTATTACACATACTCCTTATCCATCTATTGCCCTACAGTTATTCGCTGAAAACTTGGTTCGAAAGCTATGTTTTTACTTTCTTTCTGAAAGCCAGGAGGGAGAGGGCCGATCTAATATCACTAGGGAGGGTGTTCCATAGCTGAGGGGCCACCACTGAGCAGATCCTGTCTCTCTTCCCCATCAAAAATAATAATCATCATCATCATCTTTATTTGTACACCGCCACCACCTCCCCAATGGGGACTCGGGGCAGCTTACATGAGGCCAAAATCGACAACCGCATCTACGAAGGAGGCGGGAAGAGCAGGGCTTCCCCAAATGATCTCAATTTCCACAATGTTTCATAGAGGGAGATAAGTTCGGACAGGTAAGCTGGACCAGAACTGTTTAGGGCTTTATAGGCCAAAGCCAGCACTTTGATTTGTGCTCAGTAGCAGACTGGCAGCCAGTGGAGCTGATGTAACAGGAGGGTTCTATACTCCCTGAATGCCACTCCAGTGAGGATCCTGGCTGCTGCCAGTTGGACCACTTAAAGCTTTCAAACAGTCTTCAAAGGCAATCCTATGTAGATGTGTTGCAGTAGTCTATTTGGGATGTAACAAGAGCATGGACTTGTTAAACCATCAAAGCATTGATTAATGCTAGAAGTTCTGCTTTACAGGCTTTCCAATTAGAGTATTCCCATCCCAAGAGAAATTCTTGCATTACAGAACTTATCTTATAGCTCGGGACTTTCTCCTAATGTTCAACTGCATTTCTTCCTCTGTCATGGAAGTCTTTTAGAACTCGCTCTAAATGCTACCAACAGGGGTAAGACTTCCTCAGTCTGCCATCCACAGCATGATAATAACCCTTCAGAGATTTGACAAGTGTTGCTATGCCTATCATACATTTTACCCTTAGAATAAACATACCCACTTATTTCAACCTTTCCTCAAATGAACTGTTTTCCATGCCACTAACCATCTTTATTGTCCTCATTAGGTGAAAGCAATTTTCGAATGACCCAATACTTTTTCAGGATGACTTCCTGTCTTCATTGATAGTTCCTCCACAATTAAGGGAAATTAAAGACATTCAACACCCACGCTGTAAGTTTTAAATAACACAGGAAAATATGGAGTAGTAGCTGTATGTAATTTCAACCAAAATATAGGGCATGACTCATCCTTCAGCATTCACCACTTTCCATTGACCTCTATAGAGACCTTTTCTTTATTCTTCCACAGCTGGCTTCTGCATTGTCAAGTGCTTAACTCAAAATTGTTCAACGCTTATCTAGAAAGACTAGTAAAATATGTCCTACAATGAAACCATTAGCAAGCTACACTTAATGTTCTGGTCTGTAGACTCTCAACAAAGTAATTATTTTTTAGCACCACTGTATGAGAATTAAACTTTTTCCAGCACATTAAACTGCTACAAAGACATTAATGATAATTTATTCCTGAGTGGATTTGTGTGAGTCTCTACACTAGTATTATAAACACTGCAAAGAACCACAGTGGAAGTGATTATGCATTTTCTTTCCAAACCAAGTCTTGTTGTTTGCATTAACCTGGGGATTAGTCCAGTATTGAATCCATTGAATGGGATCAAATGTTATTCTTTTGCAAATGGAGCTGCAATCTTCCTGCCTCCTGCAATCCCTTCTGTACCCTCAAAAACGGTTGGAAAGCTCTGGAGACCCCTCTTGAAGAGGTTTTTTTATGGCCAGGGTCGAAGCAGGGCAACATAGATACAACTAGAAAAAGAAAAGAAAATGAAGCGTGAAAGGAACATCCAAAGAAAGATAAATTGAAAGCAAGGGAAGCATCATAAACACTGATTTCAAATTTGAATATGTCCTAAGCAAAATTTCTTCTTTCTGGTCAAAGAAAATATTAATTGCTTCTGTGGCATCCCACCAGGGCCAAAAACGGGGCTTTGAATGGATGGACGAACTCTATAGGCCCTGGGAGTCGTGTTCTAGCCTTCCCATGTACAAGAGACCTGGAGATTCTCTAAGCAATGAGTTCAGAACTCAAAAAGGGTGAACTCAAACAAGTTTATTGAAAAACAACCAGTAAAAATGCTGGTGGCCCAAAAAGCTTGCTGTTGGTTGCTAGGAAAGTCCTTTAAGAAAAGGGATTGCGTCCACTTGCCTTATGCAGAGTGAAAGTGCCTTTCTTTGGTTCTAGGTTCCTTTGTTGCTCCTTAAATGGTCCTCTGGCACATGAAGTCCTCGGGTCCCCAGAGATTACAGTCTTTGGGTGAAGAGCTGGCCTTCCTATTACTGTAATCTTGGTTTGAGAGCGTTGGGAGTAGACGAAGGTGCTTTGTCTGAGCGATGGCTCCAGATTTCCACCTGCTTTGTCCATGTGCTCTTTGCTGGAATGAGGCCAGAGGGGAAGTCCAGCCTCCCAGGTAAACTCCAGAAAAGGAGGAGTTAAGAGTGGTGATGTCAGGTTTGGAGCCAAAACATAACTCCTCCCATAAATGTCCACATGGCAGAACAATGGAACAAAGGCCATGCAGGTAAAGACCAAACTGGTACCCAATACAGATATAAAACCAGCCCCGTGCGGGCACAATAGCTTCTCTTCAAACTCTCCAAGGATTCACTTTCAAACAAGTTGCTTCCCTCTCCCTCTGTCTAACTTTTTTTAACATTCAAAATTAAAAATCATCTAGATTTAGTTTTTGCTGTGTGTAGTGTGTATTTAGTAATATGGGGTTGTAGTTGTTAAAATGATTGTTTTAGATTGATTTCTGTTAGTTGTTATATTTAGTTTTATGTATTAAGATAAACCATTTTTATTGTTCTGTTTTTCATGCATGTTTCTGTTTGTATGTATGTTTGTAGATTTGTTTTCTTGGATTAAAAATTCATGACAATGATTTTGTTTCATTCTTTGATCATTTTTTTGGACAATCTGTGTAGTGTCTCAGGTGTTCCAGGAGCATATTTACTACTGTTGCCCACCTCATGCGACCAAAGAAGCACTTTTGTATTTGGGATATGTTGGCTAGTCTATAGAACCTGGGAAAGAAAAGGAGAAAAGATAAAGGATTATCATGAATGCACTAGAGTCAATGGTTTAATTGACAATCTGTAGAAAAGAGAACCTAAGGACATCTATTTGGAATACTAGAACATAAGGGTAAGCCACATGATGTTATTTCAGCTATACAGTCCTTTGCATATGCCATAGGTACAAAAATCATTATAGTGGTCTAAATGCTATGACTCGCAACAACTAGAATAGAATCAGTCAACTAATGGGAATTTGGCAAGGGTGAGGCTGAAAGATCGGCCCTACAGTATCCTTTCAGGTAGGACACTAAGCTAGGGTGACCCTGAAATTGGGCAGGAAGGTAAACAGAAAACAAACAATATCTTTTGCTAAAGAAATCACCACACCCAGTACTCCTTTCAGTCTCACAAACTTACATTATAGTGGTCAAGATAGATAATATCTATTTCAAACATTATTGCATACTGCCTCAGAGTTATGAAGAAAAAGCCAATATCTAATGCATATGTGGTCAGATATATGTGACAAAAACAATGTATCCAGAGATCATTGTTAACAAATATGTTCTCAGGATTTGGCACTAGGGTAATAAAATCACCTGGGGTGGCCTTGGGCACATAATATTGCAGTTACAGCATGTTTGATATAACACAAATACCAGGCAAAACAATACAGGAAAAAGGTGGGATGTCAGCTATGGGAGAAAATAGTTAATCAAGCCAATTGCAACCGATCAACTGAATTTGTAATTCTTTTTTTATGTCAGCAATTTATGGAAATCTAAAAACTACTGATGCTTGAGTGTTTTGAGAACAGGTCTATACATAGCTGATCTGACAGTTCTTGCTGAAGAACAATCTTATTTAGATTATAGTCAACTGTTGGCCTTACAGCCTGTGAAGTGCAAATTGGGTGACATCCACAAAGGAAAGTTTGACAAAACAGATATATCACACATCCCTTGTCAGAAATGACAAGAAGAACTAGTCCTCTTTCTTTTCTTGTGTGAAGCATAGTTTAAAATTGCTAGATCTAATTTAGATTTAGCTACAAAATAAGATCCATGATGCAACAGATGACAGCCATCAAAGGGATAAACATACACATCTCCAGCTTTAGAAACAGCTATCTCTATCTGTAGCTGCTTGTGATGAGGAAAAGCACTATTTCCCAATTATGTGTCAACAGACTGATGGCTAGCTCCTAAATAAAAAAATAATCAGAAACTTGGGGGATACAGCTTTGACTTTTGTGGTGTGGGGAGGGAGATCCTGGGGGTTGAAATCTTTTAAATGGTTACTTTTACTGCCTCTGTGAATAATCATCCAGAAAGAGAACTTAATAAATGTTAGCCTCTCAGATTTCAAAATAAAGTAATACGTTGACATGCGAGTCTAATCCATTCTGTGACCAAGCTTGTAACTTAATTTGGTCATATCGGATTTTGCCATTGAAATGCAAATCGGTTCCAGCCCCCCAAAAAGCACACTTTTTATCAAGAACAGAGAGTTTGCTGAGGGGGGGGGAGGAAGGTCTCTTTTTCCTCCACTTCCTTCCTTCCAAAAGTCTCTCAAGAAGGACCCACAACCAGCTCATCAAAGCTCCCATATTGTTGCACCTCAGACCCCGGGCAGTCCCCCTAGATCACACCGACACAGGCAGATACAATAAATGTTCTTTTATTTATTATTTTTTATTATTATTTCTTCAAACTTCCTATACCGCCACTCCCCGAAGGCTCGGAGCGGTTTACAGTTTGAACATAGAATACATAGTACACGAACAAGACAATACAGCACAAGAGGGAGGTACTACATCTAAGGCAGGAGAGGGAAGCCAGGGCTCATGACCACATGGGTCAATGAGCTGTCCAGGGACTAGCCAGCGGTGGCTCGACCATCGAACGAGGGGAGCCTAGGAGGGTCCCACAAGTCCAGCAATGTCCTTAGAGTCCCCAGATCCATTGGGAGATGGTCACCACAGGCCTGTGGGTCCGATCTCCCAATCCCCAGGATGTCAGATCTCCTGGTTTGGGGATTCGCCAATGGGGACACTCTGTGTTTAAAGTTGGCATTCCAGAAGGTCCTGGCAGGGAACCTCCTGGATGCCTCAAGGCCGGTCCTAGCGGACCTCTCCCTCCTAGTTCCAGGGGCTCTGGGAGTCCCCCTCTGTGGAGAGGTCTGAAGAGTCCTGAATCGGAGGAACTTCTGGGGCCTTACCGCCTCCGATGAAGGTCGCCCCTTCGTCGATGGAGCGGTGGGAGACCCGGTTCTGGGGGCTCGACCTCCGCGAGAGGGAGCCATCCCAGCTGCAAGTTCAGTCCTGTTCTCAATCCTATTTAGAATAAAGGTATATAATAGTCCAGAGAAGTAAAAAGAAAGCAATCAAAATAGAGTTCAATTTGGTCCTTGAGTTATAATCCAAGCAGATCGAAATCCCGAAGCAAAGTTCCAAAACAAAGGCAACCGCTCTGGCGGTTAGAGTAGCACTTGATTCAGGCCGCAACTGCGGTCTCAGGAAACATAGTCCAAACCAACCTGGCGGTTAACAAGAATTTGGGAGACAGGAACAAAAGACGTGGTCAAGCCAAATGTGGCTTCAAGTCCGGCGAGAACTTTCCCAGACCGGATTGATATAGGAATCTAACTCTTGTGCATCCAATGCAACCCCTTTCTCCAATCTCACCTTGAAGCCGAGATACTGGCTCTCCTGTTGAATTCCTTCTCATTAGTGTGCCCAGCTGCATCGCTATCAGAATGGGAACCAGGCAACTCCTCGTCTCCTATCGCACCATCTGGGAAGGGAGTAGCCACTCTTTATTGAGACCTATCGCACGGAGGGGGCATCTGGGAAGGGGCAAATCTTTTGTAGCCAATAACTCTTTATTGAGACCCAAGGCTGCCAGGTCTTTCATATTCATGCCGACCCAAGGCTGCCAGGTCTTTCTATTTCCATGGAATCTTCACTAAATCCATCTGAAGTCCCATAACCTTGCAGCCATGTATAATCCCATTGCAGGCTCTCTTCTGAAGTATCATAAGCCTCAGGCCACCCATCATCCTCTGACTCCCCTGAGTCAGCTGGTACCTGGTCTGGAGCCCCCGGGGTGGGCGGGGTTTCCCCAAGTCCACCAGGCTGGAACCCTACACATATCCATGCACCAAACCAAACAAAGCACGGCCTGTGGATGGAGTTGAAACACAGTCCACAATTTCCCATCTCTTTTCTGTCCTTCTCTCCTCTTCTCTTCCCCTCCTCTCAGCCACCTTTCAATACTCAATTTTATTCTAACCCCATTCCCGTTGTTGTTGTTGTTGTTCCTCTCTGAGGGGAGGGGGGAAGCAGTTGCAGGGACTGCTGAAAATATGTTATCAGGGGATGCTCCTCTAGAAACTGGTACTATTTGGGGAAGGGAGGCAGAGGGAGAAGCCCCCCCTATACCTTCACCAGCCCAAGGGAGCTTGCTGATGGGGAAAGGAAGGCCACCTCCTCCTTTCCTCTGCATCCTTCCTTCTCCTCAGCCACCACTGTTTCCACCCTCCCTCCTCCTCTTCTGTAACAGTTGATGAAGAGGATGCTTATTCTGCTGCCTCACACACATACTCCTGCCCCCCTCATGGCCACGCAAACACTTCCCTCCCCAACTCCTCCCCAGCCCTCCAAATGCCACCACCTGCTGGAGTGGCAGAACGGAAGAAGGGTATGGGGGGGACTTGTACAAGGGGAGATGGAAGAGAATGAGGCCGCAAAAAGGAATATGTAGCTCACAACTCGGATCTCCACTTGGATCTTGAAGCAAAAGTTTAACTGAATAACGGCTTGTATCTCAAAAACTTGCAAGTTGGATCATCCATAAGTTAAAGTATCACTGTATCATCTGAAGCACAAAAATAGACTTAGGACCTCATCGCACTTATCTTTCTGAGCATCCTGGGATGCTAAAATGACAGTCTAGCTTAACCTGTATTGTATTTTATATGTGACTTTTATCTGTATTATATTTTTCTGTATCTACCTAAGGTTTGTTAACTGAAATAAAGGCAATTGATTGATTGACAGTCTAGCTATGAATGGGCATGTGCCCACCACACAATGTCGCTGGACTTCCTGTTGGCCCACCCCCAACCAGATTGGAAGTTTACAGGAAGGCTCTTGTGTTGTGCTGGCTTTGATGCTTTGGTGGTACCTCCCCTGTGTGATGAGGAAAGCATTGATGCTCGGAAGCTGCACATGGAGCAAAGTCACCCCACAATCCTGTCATTGTGCTACAAAGCTGGCAAAATGGCACTTGCAGGGGAGCACCCGTGTAATGAGGTCGCAAGTCAAGTGCTGGATCAAAATATATTTTGAAAGCCTGCATAAACATATCATGTTTTCCTTGTATTTTTCATCTTGCTTCCTTGTGAAAAAGAAGACACACAGAGAAATGTGTATATATTGTTATAACCATATCATTAGTTGTTTTGACACAGGATGTTATTAAATCTGAAACTACACTACCCACAGAATTTAAAGCATTGTAATGAAACTTCGGGCTTTGATGTGGTTTCTTTCTAATTAAAAGTCCCACATAATCCATAAGAAGGATTTGGAGAGGGGAAAACATTACATGTTTAAATATTTGCATTAGGTGGAAAGAGATGAGCAAGATTTATACCTCCTTCCATTCAAAACTGTGTTTTCCCCACCAGTAGAGTCCTTAGCAACAGTTAACTTCATGTTTTTAAAGAGAAAGAAGATTAATTTTCAAGAGGATCATTCAACCAAAGAGATGTCAGACTTCTATAATATTCCAGAGGCTTTGTTTGACCGTGGAAGGCAATTATATGATTGAGGATCTATTCACTGAAAAGTAGAGGTAATACATTTCAGTGATCTCTTTCATTCATTTATTTAAATTGTCTTTGCTGCCTTTCAGTATAAATATCTTGGAGATATCCATGGCTCCCAACTATATATTATGTACATTAGCATGCTAGCTTTACAACATTAAACTAAATTAGTTGGAAGGAAAGGTCAGGTGACAGTTTACGTATATAAGATGAATATATACTAAGAACACAGAAGGAAAAGTTTAACATGTACCAGAGCTTTAATGAGCCAGATATGATCATACAACATTGTAAGGAAAATTCAACTGTATCCATGATCTATGTATATTATGTTAGAATCAAAAGAAACCACTCTAGCTGCAATATCTAGTGAAACCATGTTATTTGCATAAGCTGTCCAAGGTACTGAATCATATCCCCTGTCTTTTGGCGAGACCTCCTCCCCCCTATGTGATCCTTTATGTTCTGACACTACTCCAGTTATCTCCTCCAAGTTTTTAAACATTTTATATGTACATGTGGCTCGCCCTGTCATTTCTGTTTTAGATTCACCTATGTTGTTGTGTTTTCAAAGATGTAATTATTTTATTGTGTTTATTGCTTTTATTGTGTTCATTGTTTTCTGATGTTTTTGATATTTTCTGTGATTTGTTGTTTGGGCACGGCCCCATGTAAGCCGCTCCGAGTCCCCTCTGGGGAGATCGGTGCGGGTTATAAATAAAGTTTTATTATTATATTATTATTAAAGGGGTTCAGGCCCCCAGACACTTATATATATTGTGGAACTTCCAGCTGCAAATGCAATCCACATTATGTTCTAGTCAGCACAGCTAATAATAAATGATTATGAGTCCCACAATGAGTCCTTATGGGGGTTGCTTGGCCGAAACACCAGGAAGACTACAGTCCTTATGGGGGTTGCTTGGCCGAAACTCCAGGAAGACCTCACACATTGCAGATCAAATAAAGCATCATGAATTGAATTTTTGTCATAAGAAAATAACTTTAAAAAATAGAAAGTGCAACCCAATGGTGTTACCAATTGATAACAAGACAATAGCTTCTTGAGATACATTTTTGCAGTAAAAGAAGGCTGCGGTGGACAAATATGGGCAATAGCATTTCTGAGTATAATCTTCTCAAAAACAACATGCTCATCAGCTGTGTTCAAACATTGTGCATGTAAAGAGCATGGACCACACGTAACAATGGACTGAACTCCACCATCAATTTCCCCAAGCTTATTGGACCAAGCGACAAGACCTGAAGGAGGGTTCAGTACCACTTGAACACAAATAGAATGCTCAATGGGATCAGGCAACTCTCTGACCTGAGTTCCTGGTTGTTTATGAGTTCTGCTCATGTTCACATGAATGTGAGCACTCTTTCATTTGAATTTATGTTAAACCCAATTCTCCTTTTAGAAATCCTTCCTCCATGTAGAGAGGGGTGGGTCCAAGATGTGCAGGGATATTATAGTCGGGAACAACACCAGTCACACATTGCTCTTTACATACATTTTATATTCTATTTGAAAAACAAAGATCTGAGTAGAAAACAGACTTCTAGCCACTATAGAGGTAAGTTTGTTTGAAAAGACAAGCTCTCTCCCTGTGACTACAAAAACCTCGATCCATGTCCCTCCTAGCTAGTGAAATCCTGCCTGGAGGGATTACACGACCCACTGTTGAAGATCATTAATAGCTCCCTTGAGCAAGGAGTTTTTCCAGAGGGTTTAAAAGAGGCCGTGGTCTCTCAGCTCCTGAAGAAACCGAATTTAGACCGATCGGTTCCCTCCAGTTACCGCCCAGTTTCGAATCTTTCGTTCCCGGGCAAGGTGATTGAGAGGGCAGTAGGGGAGCAGTTGCAGCAATTTCTAAATGACACAGCCAGATTAGATCTCTTCCAGTCCGGCTTCCATGTGGGGCATGGGATGGAGACCGTTCTGGTCACCATCTCAGATCAGCTTCGATGCCAGCTTGACAGGGGCGGTTCGGCGCTGCTTGTGTTATTGGATCTCACAGCAGCATTTGACATGGTCAATTACAATATTTTGACCCACCGCTTTGCTGTTGCTGTAGTCAGGGGGACAGCCTTAAACTGGCTGTTGTCTTTTCTCCACAACCGGGGACAGCGAGGGGAAAGTGGAGGTTTGGCCTCTGAGAGATTCCAACTGATATGTGGGGTTCCTCAGGGGGCTATTCTCTCCCCTTTGTTATTTAACATCTATATGCAACCACTTGCTCAGCTGGTTCGAGGTTTTGTGCTGGAGTGCTATCAGTATGCTGAGGACACCCAGCTTGTTCTGAGGATGGAAGGCCATCCGGACTCTGTACCCGCTAATTTCCATCAGTGCCTCAAAGCCATTACTGGATGGCTGCATGCCAGCAGATTGAGGGTGAATCCAGCAAAGATGGAGATTCTGTGGCTGCGTCGACTGGACAGTAGGGTTGTCCAGCTGCCTACCCTGGCTGGCGAGGCACTACGCCCATCACCTTTGGTAAAGAGTCTAGGAGTCCTTTTGGACCCTTTGCTGACAATGGAGGCCCAGGTCTCTACTGTTAGCAAAACTGCTTTTTTTCAATGCGGCAGGCTAGACAGCTGGCACCCTATCTATCCAGGGACAACCTAACCATGGTGATCCAGGCCACGGTCATCTCATGATTAGACTACTGTAATGCCCTTTACATCGGCCTACCTCTGTCTGTTACCCAGAAGCTCAGGCTTGTTCAGAATGCGGTTGCTCGACTTCTCACTGGGGCTCCAGTGAGATGTCATATAACACCTATTTTGCAGCAGCTTCACTGGCTGCCAATCGAGCACCGGCTCACTTTCAAAGTGATGGTATTAACCTTCAAGGCCTTGTATGGTCCAGGGCCGATGTACCTGAGGGACCATCTCACCCTCTACTAACCACAGAGATCACTTTGCTCAGAAGATCAAAACCTACTGGAAGTCCCCAGTTTCAAGACCGTCTGTCTAACAGCTACCAGGTGCAGGGCTCTTTCTACTGTGGTGCCATCTCTTTGGAATGCCTTGCCAACTGACGCCCGTGCCCTGCGAGATTTGTCGACTTTCCGCAGGGCATGTAAGACTCATCTGTTTTGGCTGGCGTTTGAATATTAATTTGTATTAGTTAATGTTAATACTTGCTCTTGTGGTGTTTTTTATACTGTGTGTAGTGAGCCACTCCGAGCCCTCGAGGAGTGGTGATATACAAGATCGAATAGTAAATAAATAGATAAATATAAATGCCAGCATAGGAAATGAGTTTTTGTTTTTTATTTCATCTTCTACTCACCAAAACTGATTAAAAAAAGATCAGCCAGTTCCTATTCCACAGCCCAGGCAATGGTGTAACCCTCCTCCTATGACTATTCCGAACTTCTACATTTTGGGGGATGTCTTAATGGATTTCTGTTGAAGGTACAGTATATTTCCCAATCTGTCCTTGAGGTGGGGGAAGATTTGGGTTTCACGAATAGACTGAGTAAGTGAAGGAGCACTCAGAATTGTCTGAGAAATCCAAAATGAGCAATTCCATATCAGGGGACTACATTAAAGTTATGCAGTCAGTGTCACATTTTACACCTTTGCCACATTCCACAAAGCAGTGGCTTCCTGCTTTCCCCCCTTTAGTTAGCATTTGTGCCTCACCTCTTATGTTGCTGGTGACAAGAAACACCTCTGTATTTCCTATCTATCCACCCACAGATTACAAAATGAAGACAGCAAGATGGGAGATGGGGGAGGAGGGGGAGGATACAGTTAAAATTATAATCCTAAAGAAAATCATACTTTCTTCACTGTAATGTTGGCTTTCTTGGTAATTTAGTGCAATAATCTACACTATAATTTAAAATATATCTTCTCTTTATGCTGTACAATCCATGAAACTTGTTGTTTTATGGACACAAAGAACACCCTCTTTGGGTGCTGCATATTTGCCATATACATCTGTTACTAAACCTACTTAAGAAAGCTAATCATATTAAAAATAATATCTAAAGAAAATTAGTTTACAATGAAGGATGTATCTGTTTCATATGTTTAGACATTTCATCCCTGCTGTGATACAAAATAGAAAGAATTTCAAGTATGAGAATGTTTTCGTGCATGCTTTATTTATTTCTATAGTGTTTGAATTTGTTGCACCCTTCAGAATGCCTCTGTAGAAAAATACATTTGTCTTGGGTAGAGGAAAATATGGCCCTTCAGCTGAAGACTCTTTCAGAATAATTTTAAAAAATAAAAAATAGAAACATGCCTGTTCTCCATCGTCAACTCATCATCACAATCACTAGGTTATAGTACAGCAACTAGTTTCTTCATAAGGCAATGGCAAACCTCTTCTGAACAAATTTTGCCAAGAAAACCTTAGGGTTTGTCATAGGTCTGAAATAGCTTGAAAGTATAAAACAACAACACCTATACAACTGCAGAAAGTTATGCTGGTATTCTTTTTTTCCCCCTTTGTCAAAATATATGATGTAGTACTATTCTTTTCCGTTTCTGGCCGAAAAGCTTAAATTCAGTTAATATTTTGGTATTTTAGCAGTTTAAATTTGCGGCACTGTTGTTTGTTTTGCTAGCTCTTGTGATCCTATAGCTACTTGTCCTTCCATCAGTTCCAGGATTCAATCCCAACTCCTGGTGGATGAGACATGATGGAGCTGTGTTTTTCTGGCTGCCCCCTCTTCACTTTAACCACAGAGTAGCAGTTAGAGTTGGGAGGAGAGGCTCCCAACTAACGGTGGGCATTTTTATACTATTAGCTTGAGTACCTGGTGTTGCCCAAGTTATTTGAAATGGTCATTTTTTATTTTACAAAATGCTTAAGTTATGTGTGAACTACAACTCATATCATGCCAAGTTAACCCCCTGAAACTCCGTCAGTGGTGAAAGTTTGTCATGTTATGCAAGTTTGCTCTCTAGTTGCATCATCAGTGGGGTCCGTGGGATCTCTGACTGTAGGATGAACTACAGCTCCCATCATTTATTTATTTATTTATTGTTCACTTTTGTATACCGCTCCTCCCTGCAGGCTCGGGGCGGTTTACATAAAACAGCAAATTTAAAATACAGATAAAACATTTTGTTATGTAAAACACAAGGGCATGGTCGGAGGTATCCGGGGAAATTTAGATTAATGGCCTACTTAAAAAGGGTCGTCTTGCAGGCCCTCCAGAAGGGGGCTAACATTTTGCACTAGCATGAGTTTCCGGGTTGTCGACAAGGGAAGGTGGACCAATCCCCTCAAACCCCTCCAGTAGGTTCAGTTGGCCATGGGGGTTCTGTGTGCCAAGTTTGATCCAGGTCCATTGTTGATGGGTGTGGAGATCTCACTTCTCCTAAATTTTAAAATTTCTTTTAGGGGGATTTTCCCTCTGTCATCGCTGCCACCATTTATGAATAGAATAGCCCAGAGATGGATTGAGAGAAAAGCATGCTGGTAGATTAAACAGTATCTTCTTTTATTTATGTAATTCTTATGAATTATGCTTATTGGTTACATAGGTTCAATTACTTGCAGTACAACGTTTCAGAATGGGTTTCTTTCATACAGACTGTCATGTAGATACATAAGAAGAGATTTCTTTAATCACTCCCCAGCTTTTTCCAAGCTTTTTCTTTCTCTGGCCTTAATTCATTATTTAGTGCCAATTTTCACTTCCTGACTACCTTTAGGACTAATTATCCTAAAACTCTCTAGCTACTAGTTCTACGCAAAATGACATCAACATCTCTCTGGTCCCTTCGGTCACCAACTGACTCTTTTTAAAACCAACATTCCTTTTCCTTCAGTGACAGTTGGCTCCGCCCCTTTTTCTCAGCTTAGAGCTAGGTTGCTATGGCAACGCTTGGGCCTCTGTCCAATTCTCAGCCAATGCCAATAAACCTACCCAAAACCTATACTTTAACTGACCACTGCATACGCCCATCTTAAATAAAACAGTTTCAAAGCAGGTTTACATTAACACTTTTAACACTTTTATATATAAACATTCAAGTACTTATACGCTTCTGTTTTCCATATTCACACACATCAAAACCAATGAACACATTTCCTGAAAGAAAAAACACATTGCCATTTCATCACTTCACTACAGTAGGGTTCACAGTTTCTCTGGTTGTAGGTGAACTACAACTCCCAAAAATTAAGTTTAATCTCTCCCAAACCCCTTTAGTATTCAAATTTGAACATATTGAGCATGTGTGCCAAGTGTGATCCAGATCCATCATTGTTTGGGTTCACAGAGCTTTCTGAATGTAAGTGAACTACAACTCCCCCAAATCAAGGTGAATTCCCCCCAACGGCCTCCAGTAATTTTTGTTGGACATGGGGGTTCTGTGTTTCAAATGTGGTCCAGGTCCATTGTTGGTGGGGGCCACAGTGCTCTGTCTTGATGCAGGGTGAACTACAACTTCCATCAAATCCAATACAATAGGTTTTTATTGGCATATATAACAAGACAGTATAAAATGTAATATAAAATATAGAAAGGGAAACTTCACATTTGCTACATGTTCAGTTTATAGACTTCATTCAGGAACAAGCTACAGTGCAGCCCACATATTTGTGGGGAATTTGTTTCTGAATTTACTTTGAAAAGAGGAACCTTGGATATTAACAAACTCTATTGATATGGCCCTCCATTTGATGCTTGATTGCAACTTTCAATATTCCTCATGTTTCTAGTCCCTATGTAAATGGCTTTTCAATCCAGCATTTCTCCATTTAGACATCTGGCAACAACCAAAGCAACACTGTTTCCAAACTTTCCTATGATGTCTTCCTGTTTTGCCCCCACGGGGCTTGTTTAGTACTGCATCATGAACTTGGTTACCTTTACCTGCATTCCTTTGTCCTCAACCATGTTAATTTGGTGGGAGGGACTGTGTCTTGGTGCCAAGGTGATGTCACCACCCTAACTCCTCCTCTTTCTGAGGTCATCTGAGGGGCAGGACTTCCTCTCTTTGGCCATTCCAAGAAAGAAGCCATATGGACGTGCATGGAAATCCATCCATGCTGAAACAAAGCACCTTTGTCCACCTACAAAGCCAGCCCTGCGCTCTCAACCAAGCCTGCAGTGCAAAGGAGGACCTGTCCTCAACATAGACTGCGGATTTTGGGGTTTTTACAGGACTTCGTGGGTCTACAAAACCAGAGGACAACAGGAAACCTGGAATCGAAGAAAGCACCATCACTCTGCAAACAAAGAGGCAAGTGATCGATCCCTTTTCTCAAAGGACCCTTTCTCAACAACCAACTAAGCGTTTTTGGGCCACCAGTTGTTTTCACTGGTTGTTATTCAATAAACCTGTTTGAGTTCACCATTTTAAGTCTAGAATTCATTACTCAAAGACTTTCGGGTTTCTGAGTATGGGAAGGCTTTTCTCTGCCTTCAGGGCCCAAAGCTTTCGCGTCCATCTCTCAAAAGCCAATTTTACAGGCCCTAGAGGCAGAAGACTTCCCCAACCTATTGCCCTCCAGATGTTTTGGGCCATAACTCCCACCATCTCTGACTTTTGTCTATGGTAGATAGTGCTAATGGAGGCTGAAGGCAACCGGATTGGGAAATGTGGCATGTATGAAAACATTTTTTTCTTCTACAGAGCTTGGACAATTTCCTTATAGGGGCTAGAACTCCTACATCCTCCCATACAGAAAAGGAATTGGGATCTGCAAATAAAACAGGGAACATTTCCAACCTCAGCAAATGAAAGACTGAGGCGAGGAAAGATTTAGGTGGTATTGGAATGAAAGACTTCCTGGGACACAGATCACAACTCTTAATAGGGGGCACAATGCAAACAAATGTTATTAAATTCAATTGGTTCGGTAATTGATTGCTAGATTGTTCTGCTTGCCTGACGTATCTTTTATTTACTTCTACAAACTTATTTTACTTTCATTTCAGGAAATCTCATGTGTCATTCATAACCGAGCTATAAAATAATTGGCCCTTTCTTTCTGCCACAGGGAAAACAACTCTCAAACTGAAAGGTCTTACAGTGACAGTACACCTTGGTGCTGGGTTCTTATATCTCATATTCAGATTTCTCTCAAATAATGAATTTTATGCTGCTCAGTACTGCATATACAGTAACTCATTTTTTTAGCATCTCTAACTAAAGTATTGCTCAAAATCAGTTTCAGAGACTATATTCTCAAGTGATATTTAACTGAAATTCTTCAAAATAAAATATATCCCAAATGTATGGACGTCTGTATGTACTGTGGGTCCTCAGTATCCACTGGTGTTTGGGACCAGGAACCCCCTGTGGATGCTAAAACCAATGGATGTTCAAGTCCTGTTATTATACCATGAAAAGCAAGGTTTGCATTTAAGAATGTAAAATATATTTTTTCACGAGAGACTGTAGTGCAGCTGGCTGGGAGTCCGCTGCATTAAAATCACTACTGACTGAAAGGTCATGAGTTCAAAGCCAGCCTGGGTTGGAGTGCGTTTCTGACCAATTTGTGTAGCTTGCTAGTGACCTATGCAGCCCAAAAGACAGTTGCATCTGACAAGTAGGAAATTTAGGTACCGCTTATGCAGGGAGGCTAATTTAACTCATTTACAATGCCATAAAAAAAAACTCCAGCAAGCATGCAAAGAATGAGGAAGTACTTCATCAGCGTCACAAATGGACAGTGAAGCTACAGCTCCCCTGGTGGCCAGAATACCCTCATCAAAAGCTGGAATGTTAAATAGCCTCTGTGTGTCTGTCTATATATGTTGGTGTCTATGGCGTTGAATGTTTGCCATGTATATGTACATTGTAATCTGCCCTGAGTCTCCTGCAGGGTGAGAAGGGCAGAATAAAAATACTGTAAATAAATAAAATAAGAGGTGGAATGCATATGGGTGTGGCAGATATAGGTGTTGTATGTGTGTGTCTGTGTGTATTTATATGAAATAAATATCTGTTCAACAACATTGGCTTATATAGAAACAAGTGTACAAGACAAATGATAACCAGCTCATTGTTTGAGGGGATTAGAAACTAGAGACTTCAAAAAAAATTGCAGATGTTCATGTCCTTGATGAAAAAGGGTATATCATCAAATTAAAATGTTCTGGTGAAAATATTATCAACCGCTGAAACATTTTCTACATCTGAATGACAGTAAACAGATTATTACTTTCAAAGTTAGCAGCAGGAAAGGCAAAATGTTATTGAATTCTACATACAATTATTAATTTGTTTTGTGTTTCAAAAAACATTGCACAAAAAACTTTGCTAAAAAAATCATTGTGTAAAAATGATGCACAAAAATTCATAAAACGTGCAAAAACACTAATAATTTTACTCAATGGGGGGGGGGGGCATTTGACTATTTCTGTTCTTATGCGCAAAAATAAAATAAGAAGAAATGTACAATTTTGTAAGACCAGTGGTTCTCAACCTGTGAGTCCCCAGGTGTTTTGACCTACAATTCCCAGAAATCCTAGCCAGTTTACCAGCGGTTAGGTTTTCTGGTAGTTGAAGGCCAAAACACACAGGCTGAGAACCACTGGGTTAGATAAACCTATCACAGGGGTTTATTAGCAATATTTGTTCAGAAGACTTTTGACGTCTTATTCTGAGGCTGAGAGAATGTGACATCCAGTGAATTTCATGACCAAGTGGGAATTTGAACCTTGCTTTCTAGATTCATGGGCCCCTTCCACACTGCCCTTTATCCCAGGATCTGATCCCAGATTATCTGATTTAAAATAGATTATATGAGTCCCCACTGCCAGATATTTTGGTATAAGAAGATAATCTGGGATCAGATCCTGGGATATAGGGGCAGTGTGGAAGGGGCCTTAGTCCAGTGCACAAAGCACTATACAATGCTGGCTCCCAATTGTATATGTACTTATTTGTTAATCTTCTTGTCAGCCCATCTTGAATCTCAGATTTGAGGGAAAAGTTTTTTAAAGGTATAAATTAAGTTTTAAAAAGACTGAAATACAAAAGAGATCAGTGGTTTAAAAACGTTATCTATCTATCTATGTATATAATAAAAGTCAGTGTTTGCGGCGGGAGATGCAGAGGTGTGGAGGTGCAGAGGTGCGGATGAATATGTGGCAGTGTTTCGATTGGTTGCCACTGAGGGAGTATTTGCATAAAGGATTCTGATTCTTTGTGAAGTTTGTCAAGGAGAAAACCAATATAAATCTGAAAGGCTATAGACTGTAAATCAAGAATATCTCTCCCACTAAGGAGAAAATATCCAATCATTTGTATGGATTATAAGAGATTGAAGTCAACATTTTCTTTTCCTTTCCCAGCCTTCAAAACTCTATACTATTTTTCATCCTTTCCCCCTTTAATTCTACCCCAGGTACCCTATCCCACTCCTTCCCAGCCTACTCTTCCCTTTTCACCAACTGCCTTTAGGGACCCCCTCTGTCCATCTTTGTTCTAACCTTTTACTTGCTTAAAGGTTTGTTTCTTGTGGTTTTATCTTATATGTTTTTGTCTTTCTTTTGTGATATATGTTTTGTATTCTTTCCTCAAATAAAATCTATTTTAAAAAAAGGATTCTGATTGGCCATCTAGATAAATAAAATAGATAAATAAAATTAATGAAATAAGCATATATTTTCTGCCATAATACTATCCTGTTCTTCTACTGTATCTAACATGCTGTATCTTGTATTGGGATGCATCCACGCTATAGAATTAATGCAATTTAATAATACTTATAATAATACTTTATTTGTATGCCACCCTTAGGGCAGATTCCAGGACACACAAACACAAAGGCAAACATTCAGTGCCTAGAAATAACAAACACAGATAAACACAGATAAAGGGTATAGGCTTCTCCTTCTGGCTTTGAAAGGTGATGCTCATCTCTGGCTGTGGGGGTGGTGCTCACCTCCGTTTCTAAGCCGAAGAGCCTGGATTGTCCATAGACACCTCCTAGATCATACAGGTGTCATGACTGCATAGAGCACTGTTACCTTCCCCCCTGGGGCAATACCTATTGATCTACTCACATTTGCAAGTTTTTGAACTGCTAGGTTGGCAGAAGCTGGGGCTAACAGTGGGAGCACACCCCATCTCGTGGATTCAAACTGCCAGCCTTCAGGTCAGCAAGATTAGCAGCTCAGCGGTTTAACCGTGGCCCCACTTGACACCACTTTAACTACCATGCACTATCAATCAAAACTTTATTACGGTCACAGACCAGCACAAAGCGGGCACAAGCGCCCTAAGAGGAGAAGGACAACTCCCCAGTAAACAGTACTACCATGCACTAATTCTATAGTGTAGATGCACTGTCCATTAGTTGCTTTCCTTTAAGAATGATTCAGCTATTTGAGGGGGGGGGGTGATTATGGCCAATGTTTTTATGGACTGAACATTGTTTTAATCCAGAGTGAATGTGTATGGTGCTAATGTAGTTGTATTTTAATGTATTTTAATGTATTTTAATTGTTGAAGTGTTTTGGGGTTTATATTGTTATTATGTGGGCATCGAATTGTGCCGTACTGTAAGCCGCTCTGAGTCCCCCCTTGGGGGTTGAGAAGAGCGGGGTAAAATCCCGAAATAAATAAATAAATAATCTATCTAGGCTAAGATTTTATTCCTGATGATCATGTAAAGGAGGCTGTTATCTTTGACCCACTCTGACCCAAGCTAAGATCAGCCAACCTGAAAGGATTCTGAGAACTTGGTTCCACAGTCTGTTGATAACCTGAAAATTGGTTTGACTTAGATTTTTAGATGAAATTGTAAGCTTGCCTGTGTCGATAGAGTTACTTTTTTTTTAAAAAAAAAAAAGCAGAAACAAAATATCAGGGAACAGTTCTATTCTCATTGTAAAGGCACAGTTTTATATCACCGCAAATTAATCACTCTTTTAATCATGGATTAGTCGAAATATGTCACAAAGTCTTCTGGGGTTTAGTGTCAGTAGGTAACCAACTGCTGCAATTCGTTGGAATTTAATATACTGACATCAACTGTAGGCTTTTTCTAATTGCACAAATAATGTAAGTAGAAAATCCCTGGATTACACTTCTTTCTGCAAGAAAGCAATCTGGTGTGATAATTCAATGCTCTCCACTAAATCTGAATCAAATTATGTGTCTGTCACTTAGGCAAAAAGTCAGAGAGGGATGGAGTTTGCTGTATCTCTTCATATCTAATATATTTTTGTATCCAATATATTTTCTATCACATCTGTTTCTCCATCATAATTATGTTTAAGTAGTCCTATACAGTTAAGATATCAATTAGAATGTCCTTGGAAGGGATTCATTCTTCTGCATTTCAGTACTATACAATATTTTGAGTTGTGTGCTCAAAATGTTTGTGCGTGTGCATTCAAGCCTGTAAATGTATTGCAACCCTATGAAATTCATAAGGTTCTCTTAGGCAAGGAATATTCAGAGGTGTTTTTGTCAGTTCCTTGCTCTGTAATATAGCCAACAGCACCTAGTATTCATTGGCAGTCTCCCATCCAATTACTAACCAGGGCTGAGCTGTTTATCTGCTGAGGCCAGTGTGCCCCAGCCAATGCTGATGTAACATACTTATGATGCTATTCTCGGCAAGCAGGAAAGTTAGTATCACAATACTGCAAGAAACAAACACAACCACTTTATAGTCACATACCTACATTTTGTCTGAGATGTTTCTCTGTTGTCAGTTAAGATGTTATTGAGGGATTTCAATGCAGGCAGAAGCCAGTGCCCCAGTTGGCCATGTGAAGACTAGGAACAAAGGGCAATACAAGCAATTTCCCCCCCTGGCCAACACAGCTGTCCCTGCATATTTTTCCTAAAATATAAAAGAAGGAACCCTGAAAATGCATTTTCACAGCATCTCTAGACATTCTTCTGCTGCTTTTTTTGATCAAACCCTATATTTGATCAAACCTTATATTTGATCTCGGGGTTACACTCAACTCTCAACTGTCGATGGAGACACATACTGTATCTCCACCTTCAGTAGAGTAGCGTTCTTTCATCTATGCCAGGCAAGGAAGCTGGCCCCCTATTTGTCCCACCTGGCCACAGTGATCCAAGCCATGGTCATCTCAAGGCTAGACTACTGTAATGCTCTTTACATTGGCCTTCCTTTGTCGGTGATCCAGAAACTTAAGCTGGTGCAGAACGCTGCAGCTCGGCTGCTAGCAGGTGTCCCATCGAGCGGCCATGTTACGCCCATTCTCCGCGAACTGCACTGGCTCCCAGTGGAATGCTGGATCACCTTCAAAGTGTTGGTATTGACCTATAAGGCCTTGAATGGTCTGGGGCCAGTGTACCTCAGAGACCGCCTCAACCCATACTGTCCCACCAGACCCCTGTGTTCAGAGACACATAGCCTCTTGACGATCCTGAGCCACAAGTCCTACCATCTGACCGTGACGCAGAGGAGGGTCTTCTCTATTATAGCCCCGATTCTTTGGAACGCACTACCTGTTGAAATTTGCATGCGTCCGAGTCTCCTGGCTTTCCGGAAGGCCTGTAAGACCTTGTTGTTCCAACAGGCTTTCAGATTTTAAATTGTTGGCCCCATCGGCATTGACAGGCCTCTCCTGACACTGTATTCCTGATACTGCATCTATTTTAGAATTGTTGTTTTAAGGTTGTGATTTTAATGTTTTATTCACATGTTGTAATTGCTGTTTTATTTGCTGTAAGTCGCCCCGAGCCGGATAGGAGTGGCAACTGATAAGTGTGAATAAATAAATAAATAAATATTTTTGTAAGATTTGCTGGGAAGTCCATTGTGTTTTGTTCGTTCATGTTTTTTGTTGAACTCTGTGATGAATGGCTGCACTGATAGAGCAAATTGGTCCCTTCCCTTTCCTTTCAGTAGAGGTTGGCAAAGGATTTTTTTAGGCAGGGATATGAGTCTCACAATTTCTAATCAAGTTCATCTGGCGATTCTGAACATCGTCATCCAAAAAGCCAATTTCCGCCAAATCTTTGTAATGGCCGTATATTAGTCCTCCATGTCCACAGATCCTGCTCCCAGAGATTCAACTATCAACAGTTTGAAAATCTTTTTTAAAAAATCTAAAAGGCAATTTGGATTTTTTTAAAAAAGAAAAACTTGTTGTTTATTCATTCAGTTGCTTCCGACTCTTTGTGACCTCATGGACCAGCCCACACTAGAGCTCCCTGTTGACCGTCACCACCCCCAGCTCCTCAAGGTCAAGCCAGTCACTTCAAGCATAACATCCATCCATCGTGCCCTTGGTCGGCCCCTCTTTCTTTTTCCTTCCTTTTTCCCAGCTCCAAGCTTTCCTGTCTTCTCATGTGGTCAAAGTACTTCATCTTTGCCTCTAATATCCTTCCTTCCAATGAACAGTCGGGCATTATTTCCTATAGTTTGGTCTGGTTTGATCGTCTTGCAGTCCAAAGCCCTCTCAGAATTTTCCTTCAACACCACAGTTCAAAGGTGTCTATCTTCCTTCACTCAGCCTTCCTTATGGTCCAGCTCTCACATCCATAGGTTACTACAGGGAATACCATAATTTTAACTATGCAGACCTTTGTTGCCAATGTGATCTCTCTACTCTTAACTATTTTATCAAGATTGGTCATTGCTCTCTGCCCAAGAAGTAAACGTCTTCTGATTTCCTGGCTGCAGTCTGCATCTTCAGTAATCTTCATGACTAGAAATACACATTTTACCATTTGTATAATGATTTTAATTTATGTTTTAACTGTGTATTTAATCTGAGGCACTGAATGTTTGCCTACACATTCGATGTAGACCATTTTGAGTCCCCTGCAGGGGTGAGAAAAGTAAGATATAAATGAAATAAATAAATAAATAAGGAATACCGTGTTGTTATACTATTCTATAGAATGGGACTTTAGCACCCATAGATTTTAATATTATCTATAGGAGGGCCTGGAACCAAACTCCAGTGATATCAAGGGCCCAGTGAGCTTCAAAATCAACTCAAGCTTATGGTGACCCTATAATTGCCTTTTCTTGGTAAGATTTATTCAGAGAGAGTTTCCAATACTTTTCAACACAGAGACTATTACTTTCACAAGGCCATCCTATACTTTTTCCGTGGGTCTGCAGGGATTCAAACTCCAGTCTTCTGGAATCCAGCACAACACTGGTTTTCTAACCATCTATTAATTGTCTACAAAAGGCATCAATCAGAGTTAGTATACTACAGCAGAATCATCATGCATTATATCATCCCTCTGCACAAAAACAAATATGTATATACACATATATTTTTTTCTGCACAAAACCAAACATGCCAAAAGAGAATGTATTACTTACTGTCAGCCTGCATGAAGAATTTCACAAGCTCCCAGAATAAAGTTTCAAGCCTTGCTGTGGAAACTATTCTACATCACAGCCTACTGTGATGGAACTGTATACATGCTTGCACTCCTGTCTCTTCATAGAACAGAGGGAGCCCTGTTTTTCACCCCTGTTTCTTAGATCTATCTAGCTGAAGGTGTTTCACTTCCTGTCTGCATGTAGAGGTCCTGTCCTCCTTTCCCCTGGAAGTCTTGATGTACTTTTTACTCCTTTGTTTGAGAAGGGAACACCATGAGATCTCTTTCTGCCTCAAGAAGGCTGACACACATGATAGTTAGTAGGGGTGGATATCTCCGGTTTTAAATACTTTGAAATCTGTTATTTTTCATATTTAAAATTTATTTCAAAGTTTTTTGACCCTCGGGGCCCAACTTGGAAGTGTAATTTCTATACCGAACCTGGGTGCCGCCATTTTTCTAAAGGTCATGTTATTAGGTCGTTTTTTCCCCTCTCAGTTCTCAACTCGCGAGAGGAGACTAGAGGGCAGCAGCACCCTCCTTTCTCCTATCGCCAGCTGAGAGCTGAGGCGAGCACCTTGAGTTGCATTAGTTCTCGGCAGGGAAGGAGGTGGACGCACCTCTTTCCCTGCCAAGACCTAACGCGAATCAAGCCTTGAGTCCACTCCTCCTCCCCTGCCAGGATCTAAAGTGCATCAAGGCTTGGCGCACTCTATATCCTGGCAGGGAGGAGGACAGGGAGGGCCCTGTCAACTCCTCCTCCCCGGTCAGGATCTAAAGCATGCCAAGCCTTGATGCACCTTTAGATCCTGGCAGGGGAGGAGGAGCAGTCCCGGTTTATTCCCAAGGAGAGGAGGAGATGGGGACGTGAGTCCCCGCCTTCTTCTCTATACCGTGTTAAATTTAATCCCAATGCTTCTGAGCTGGGGGAAGAGTTCAGGGCTTGCCCTCCATTCTTCCCCCCCAGCTGACATAATGAATAATAACAAAAATTCGTTATTAATTACGTTTCAATCACGAAATGTATTTTAAAATTTTTGTAATAATTTATATAACGACCCAGCAATGGAAATTCCCTCCCACACGAGTTTATAATCAATTTTTTTATGGATCAACCACCCCTAATAGTCAGCATTAGGAACTCTTGTGCCAAAGTTAGATTACAAAACCTTAACAGAGCATCACACATATTTTCTATCCTGTTTCCTACCATGGGCTCACATATAGCACAGGCTATGCCACATTCTATTCTGCTATAAATACCAAACAAATCTATTTAGCCATTTTTCTGCAATATAGATGCACACAAAAGACAGAAACTTACTATTAGTTGTATATAGGACTCTTACAATGCTTGTAACACAAATACAAAAATAACTATCATCCTGTTCCACTGTAAGCAGTTAACTGCATTTCGTTTCATTTAAACATCAACATGTTCAAACAAGACACTTTGGCAGCAAGCAAGAGAGACAATCCAAAGGAGTTTTTGTTATACCAGACAGCAGACTGTAAACAAAGTACTCGAAGTGTCATAACAAAACCCTTATTTTGAGTACCACTTTGCAACCATGTGATTGCTATGCTGCTCTTCCTTTGGGAACTATCATGTATGCTCACAATCCCAAATTCACTCCAAAAAGTTGATATCAGCACTCTTAACTGCCCAGAATCCAGCCACAAGCCATGAGATGGCCTATGAGCAAGTTGCATGGATGGGTCATTTGCTCATTTCTTTCTCTCCTAATATGATAGTAGTCATGGATATTGCTCTAAGTATTATACTCCTGCTGAAATATCATTAGGCTTATAATGGACATTAAGACTCTCTTGCATCTGTGCATCTTTCAGTGTTATTTTGTGTTATTATACTCTGGGAACTATTTTTCTGGGAATTTAATCTCTCAAATACCGACTAAAATAGACCAATTTAGCCCTAATGGATAGACTTTGCCTGTGCCATCACCTTAAAGATACCTCCATACTCAAATATATAATATAGGAATTTTCCAAATAGTTTAAACATGTTATTGCATCACAGTGGTTTACATATTCAAATAGATTCTAAGATCAGGTGCTTTGTGGAGAACTTACAGTTCTCCACAAAGCTCCTTCTGCATTTGGAGACCGGGGCAGTTTTGGTACCCAATAATTTCACTCTATGCCTTGAAGCTGTGACTGGATGGCTGTGTGCTAGCAGGCTGAGGGCGAATCCAGCAAAACAGAGATCCTGTGGCCTGGCTGCCCTGTGGGAGTGGAGCGATCGTTACCCACCCTTGATGGTGAGCCTCTTGTTCTATCTGCCTAGGTGTCATTTTGGACCTCTTGCTGACGATGGAGGCCCAGGTCTCCGCTGTCAGCAAACAGGCATTTTTCCATCTTCACCACGTTATGTGGCTGGCGCCCTATCTTTCCTGGGAGGCCTTAGCCACAGTTATCCATGCCACGGTCACCTCAAGACTGGACTACTGTAGCACTCTGTACGTTGGCCTTCCTTTGTCAGTGACCTGGAAACTTCAAAATGCAGCTGCCAGGCTCCTTACAGGAGCCCCCGTGGGATGTCATATAACACCTATCCTGTGTCAGCTGCATTGGTTACTGATCGAATTCCGGATCTCCTATAAGGTGCTGGTATTGACCTTTAAGACCTTGTACAGCCAGGGGCCGACGTCCTTTTGGGACCGCCTCTCTCCCTATCAACCCCAGCGGTCACCTCGATCTTCCCAAGAGAATCTCCTCCATTTACCGGGCCCTAGAGAAATCTGCCTGGAGGTCACTAGGCGGAGAGCTTTCTTAGCTTCGATCCCAAAACTGTGGAACACTCTGCCACCTGATATCTGAGCCGTGCGCGAACTGAGATGCTTCACTGTTGCACTGAAGACTTGGCTCTTTGGCAGAGCATTTGATTAGTTGTTTTAATTGTAATTATTTTAAAGTGTTTTATTGGTTTTATGTTGTAAGTCACCCAGAGCACCGCTGGTGAAGGGCGACTAAGTAAATAATAAAAATTGATTGATTGATTGATTGATACAGTTCTAAGATCGAGTGCTTTGTGGAGAACTTAAAAATGGAGAAACCCAAGTTCCTGTATTTTATCACCTTAGTTCCCATTTAGTTTACAGCCAAGGTCTGTGTGTGTGTGTGTCATTTTTCATCTAAACATACTTCCTGTCGCTCTCCAATCACAACACAGGATCACAACATTGTCACTTTATTTCTTTACCATATCTGCCACATAAAGACAGCTGCAAAACTCTGATATCTAGCATGAAATATGGTTTATGTCTTTTGACTGGTATAAGTGCATGATAACATTACTCAGGGCCAGTCTTTCCATTAGGCGAACTACACGGCTGCGTAGGGCATCGCCACCTGGGAGGGGCGTCGCCACCTGGGAGGGGCACCACCACGCCGGCCGCGCTGCCCCGCTGCTGCGCCTCTGCAGCCAGCCCCGCCACCCATGGTGCGCCGGCTGCACCTCCACATGCGTGGAGATTTTCATGCATGCGCGAATCTCCGCGCATGCGCACTGGCTGGAGGCATGCTTGGGAGCCAGTGCAGCCTGCACCGCACCTCCACAGCCGGCCGCGCCACCGCGCTGGACGCCGCCACGCATGCACAGAGTTTTTGCGCATGCGCGGATCTCCGCACATGCGCGGGCGTGGCCAGGAGCCACGGGGGGGGCAAAATAATATTCGCTTCCCCCCCCCCCCGGGATAGGTAGGACCACCCCTGACATTACTACATGATGGAATTTAGGATCTTGTTGTCTTTTCATCACAGTGTTGTAACAATGATATCTGTAATACCAGATTAAAAACAAGATACTTTCTCTGGTGTATGCTTACAATCTAAAGAATATTACGCAAGAAGTGAAATGGGTTGAGAAAGAAAAGGAAGAAAGAATCAAAGCAGTTCTTTATTTTACATAGCAGTTCCCCATGTGACACAGAGTTAGTCTGTTTCAGCATAATGAAAAGAGAGTGAACTTTGTGGTACAATTTACTTTAACATGAGTTTTCATGAATTATAATTTATTTCTTCCTATACCCACAATTCTGCAGATTTTATCTGAAACACTCAGTTCTAATCCACAAAAGTCCATGCTAAAATAAATCTGCTGCCTCAAAGGTCCCACAAGGTTCCTATTTTTCTATTTTGTTATGCTTAAGGCTACATTGTTTTTCTTAAAATAGCTTGCAAGAAAACAGTTCAGGAAGTGGGAGGGAGTGCAATGCAGTTCATTTCTCAGATGTGTTCTGGAGCTCTGGAGCGCCTGTGTTCCTGGCTCTTCTTTTGCTCAAGACTATGCCAAAACGTTTAGTTGTCTAAGACAAATTTTATACTCCTCAGATAAAAACCAGAGTGATAGTTCAATCTTATTTCAAACTTTAACACAAAAACACTGCCCTCCATGACGCAAGATAATAGCAAGTTAGTTGAGGAATGTATATGTAGGACAAGACTGCACAGCCCTATACCTCTGTCTTTCCAAAGTATTATGGCAGCATCCTTCCTAAATAATATTACATTCTATTCTATTCTATTATTTGAAACATTTATATTCAGCCCTTCTCACCCCAAATGGGTCTCAGGGTGGAGCACAGCATATATATTGTCCCCTATATTGTCCCCCCAGACCACTGCATTCAGAGACACACAATCTCTTAGAGATCCCGAGCTGTAGAAGTCTTTGCTTGACCGCAACAAGGAAGAGAGCATTCCACGTCATTGCGCCAACTCTCTGGAATGCTCTCCTGCCTGAGGTTTGCGCCTTGACCAGTCTGCTGGCCTTCAGAAAGGCCTGCAAGACTCTGCTGTTTAAGCAGGCATTTGACCGTTAGCCCCGCGGCGATTATTTACTTGCGCAACTTGCTTCAGTTATAAGCTGTGTATGTGATGAGTTATATACGCTATGTTGTATATCCCATTTTTTAATGGTTTTTAGGTTATATGTGTTGTTTATATATGTGATTTTATCTGTATTTTATCTGTATTTACTTGTATTCTAGTGTTGTGTGTTGCCCCGAGCCACACGGGAGTGGCGACAGACAAGTTGAAACAAACAAATAAATAAATATATGGCAAGTATTCCATGCCAGGACATAAAATAACTATAAATATCCACAAACACTAAAATCAGTTATATCTACTTTAAAATCAGTTGTTTAAAACCATCTTAAAACACCATGCTGGATCCGGTCAGTAGAGCGGGTTTTCTATTATCGCCTTATTGCACTGCCCCAAGGCTTGACCTCACAGCTATGTATTTACATTTATTTATTTATTTATTATTTCAACTTGTATACCACCCTTCCCAATAGGCTCACGGTGGTTCACAACAAGCATAAAACATAATTCCAAAACAGAATTTAAAACACAATAAAAGCAATTTATACTAAAACAGAGAAAATAGATTAAGCGGCGCCTCTAAAGGTTGAACGCCTGCCGGAAGAGGGTGGTCTTGCAGGCTCTCTGGAAAGAAGATAGGTTTCCCATATTTCTGAAGGACAGGAGGGAGGGGGGCTGATCTAATCTCACCAGGAAGGGCGTTCCACAGCCAGCAGGCAATCCCTAAGGAGGCCCTCTCTCTTGTCTCCGCCAAATGCACCTATGATGATGGTGGGACCAAGAGCAGGGCCTCCTCAGAAGATCTTAGTTTCCACGGTGGTTTGTAAAGGGATACACATTCGGACAGGTAAACTGGGCCAGGGCCATTTATTACTATTGTTTCTGCAATATATGAACCAAATTGTCCCTAGTAATACTACCCTTTCTGTATTAAACCCAAATAGAGAAACATTTCAGTATATATTAATGGTCTACAGAGGCAAGCAGTGACCCTATTGCTTTGGGCATTGAGTTCTATGGAAGCTTCTGGTTTTCTGGGAACTATTTAAGGAGCTACGGCTACTGTTTGATTAGAGTTCAGCACCTTGGATAGCTCCTATGAATAATAAGCAGTACCTGTGTGTATTCCAGTTGCAAAACAACAGATCTACCAGAGACTTTGATTAAACTTATGAGCAAAGAAAATCACTTATTAGGCATTTTTCCAACTAGAGATGTTGCATTGCACAAATCAGTTAGAGATTTTTGCATTATACAAGGACAGCATCATAAAGGTGCCAGGATCATAGAGTGCCCTGGAATGGTGAATTTGTTCTATCCTACGCATATTACAAAATCCTTTTTTTTATTCCCTTTGAGTAATCCTGGTGCCTTGCAGAGAAATTAAAGGGGATGCCTCTTTTATTAAAACAGTGTTGTTATTGTTGTTCCACATTTTGCAAACTTGGGAAGTGTTTACATTAAATTTCCTCAAAACCATATTCCATACCATCTGGTGTGTGGGTTTACCAACGCAGCCTCACTTGTCATGTGTTGTGCTAATGATCTTCTTTGTGTTGCTTGCTTTAACTTTTGTATTTACAAATATTCATTTTAGGTAGTAATTACCTTTAAAAGGGTTCCAACTTCAATATTCTTCAGCAAATGAAGGGTATCACACATTCTCTCAGGGGGGTTTTCTGCGACTTTATATATAATCCCACTAGATAACTTCCACCGATTTAGTAAGTTTTTGAGCAGTCTGCATGCCAGATTACAGCCCAAAGGACATCTATACATATTTATTTTTGAGATATGTTAAAATAATCACATATCCCAAGCACAAGATCCCTTAAATTGTATTAACCAAACTTGCCCTCTAGATATAGGAAGTTAAACACAGCTAACCGTTCTGTACTTACAGTATACTTTATGTTGTGTACCAAAGTCCTAAAAATTGGAATACATATATACCCCTTCAAAGTCTAATTTAATACTTATTCATTTATTTTATTTTATTTATCATTCACTTTTATATACCGCTCCTCCCTGCAGGCTTGGGGCAGTTTACATAAAAACAATAAAATACACATAAAAACAGTTTGGATATATAAAAACACAAGGGTATTGACAGGATTATCAGGAGGCACCTAGATTGAAAGCCTGCCTAAAAAGGAACGTCTTGCAGGCCCTCCGGAAGGGGGCTAACTCTGTGGTGGCACGAGTTCCGTCTGGTAACTCGTTCCATAAAGTCGGTGCCACCACAGAAAAGGCTCTTTGTCTTGTTGTTGAAAGGTGGCAGGAACAGATTGATGGGATCACCAGAAGATTTTGTTCTTCTGATTGCAACAATCTCAGGGGAACATATGGGGTGAGGCGGTCCCTCAGGTACACTGGCCCTAGACCATACAAGGCCTTAAAGGTCAAAACCAGCACCTTGAAGACAATCCGGTACTCTACTGGTAGCCAGTGCAATTGCTGTAGAATTGGTGTAATGTGCTCTCTTGTCGATGCTCCCACCAGCAATCGAGCAGCAGCATTTTGCACCAGCTTTAGTTTCTGGGTTGTCAACAAGGGAAGGCCGATGTAGAGGGCGTTACAGTAGTCTAGCCTCAAGGTGACTGTCGCCTGGATCACCGTAGCTAGGTCATTCCTGGATAGGTAAGGAGCCAGTAGCCTAGCCTGTCGGAGATGGAAGAATGCAGACCTGCTACCCATGGAGACCTGAGTCTCCATCGATAGCAGTGGGTCAAATTGGACCCCCAGGCTTTTTACCAAAGATGACCAGCTTAGCCGCTCACCATCCACGGTAGGCAACCGGCACTCACCAACACCAGGACGACCCAGCCATAGGATCTTCGTCTTCGATGGATTCACCTTCAACCGGCTAGAATGCAGCCATCCAGTCATGGCTTCAAGGCATGGCCACCTCTGTCTAATGCTAAAATTAACTTTATTTCAATCATTAGGTAGTTCTAGATTTAGATATAGGTGGATGACGTCTGGACTTTCTGACTGTATATTTTGTTGAGGAGAGATAATTCTTCTGGAACATGATCATACAGCCTGAAAAACTTACAGCAACCCAGAGATAATTCTATTTCGTTAATGTGGCCAAAGTTATGCTACTACTGAGTTGAGGGAGAAAACCGTGCCCTCTTCTCTTCCATGTAAAGAAGCTAACTGGAAGGGCAAATTGAATGTATCTCCAACGTTGATGTTGGGGCAGCAGATTAGCTTGAGAGTAGGGGAAGGACAGCCTCCAGGTTACTAAACTCTTTTCCAAAACATTTGTTGCCACCTCCCAACATCTGCCACCAAAGGGAAGTATTTCACTCGGCTGATGGTGAGACCAAGCCTGCTGGAGCATTTTTTTACATTTCTGAGTGAATCTAAATTGCTCTAACTCAAGGGTGGGCAACCTACGGCTGGATCCGGCCCGGCAGCCGATGCTGTCCGGCCCTTGGCTCCCTCAAGGCTTCGTCCTGAAGAGAGGGAGGCGAACTCCCATTGGGGCGGCTACAAACATGAAGAAGCAGGCAGGCAGGCAAGCAGAGGGGAAGGGAAGGGAGGGGGAAGAAGGGGAGGTGGCCAGGAGCAAGAGCATGCCTTTGCCCTCCTCCTCCTCCCTTCACTTCCTCCTCGCGCGCTGCCCCCTTCCTCTTGCCTTGGTGCTCTTTCCCTTCTTCTGTTTCCTGTCTTCCTGTTTCCTTCCCTCCCTCTCTCTTTCCCCCTTTCATTCCTTCCCCCTTCCACCACCTGAACGGAAGAGGAAAGGAGCGTGAGTGCAGCGATGGAGAGAGCGGGAAAGGGGCGGGGCCGAGGCCGGAGCTTGCCCATCCATTCTCTTCCCTGCTTCCTCCTCTTCTGCCTCTTTGGGCATATTGAGGATTTGTGCCAAGTTTGAGTCCACAGTGCTCTCTGGATGTAGGAGAACTACAACTCCCAAACTCAAGGTAAATGCCCAGCAAACCCTTTCAGTACTTTCTGTTGGTCTCATGAGAGTTCAGTGTGCCAAGTTTGGTTCAAGATGCCTGAATGGCCATCTGTGAGGAATGCTTTGTGTTTTTCCTTTATGGCAGAAGGAGGCTGGACTGGATGGCCCTTGGAGGTCTCCTCTTACTCTAGGAACCTGTTGTTGTTATTATTATTATTGGCTGAATGGCCATCTGTGAAGAGTGCCTTGATTGTGTTTTTCCCTTAGGGCAGAAGGAGGTTGGACTGGATGGCCCTTGGAGGTCTCCTCCTACTCTAGGAACCTGTTGTTGTTGTTATTATTATTATTATTATTATTATTAGCAGGGGCTGAATGAATATCATCATCATCATTATGCTCTCACTGAAATAAATTTCCAAATATTTTGCTTTTATGGCTCTCTGAGTCAAAAAGGTTCCTAACCCCTGATATAAAGAATCACAAATGATACAAATGTTCACATTTTGTTAACCATTGTTTTGTAAAATTTTAGTGAATAAATGCCATTTTTCCTATGACAACCTCTCTTGTTCATTGCCCATAACATATGCTCTTATCAGTCTTATTAATATATCAAAAACGCAATGTAGTGCCTTTTTAATTATTATTAAATTAATTCAATTGATATTATGTAGAATGTAGTTCAGCCTTTAGGTGCGGCCCTCCATAATATTTTTTGGCTCTCGTGTGGCACCTTGGGAAAAATAATTGCCCTCCTCTGCTCTAACTTCTGAACCTTCTTATCAAGATGGTGCATTCATTTCTTATCAAACACCACTCCATTACTATTCTCCCCAGAGGAGTTTACTCATACAACATATCATCATATTCATATCTACTGCTTATCCCTTTTGATTCCACAGATAGTAAGTTTAAAAAAATAAAGTATGCAAATTGAGCATACAACATGCAAAAGGAACAAATTTGAATGCAATTATTTTCAAGGTCATATTTTTAAAAATCCTTTTTACACTACACTGGCCATTCATTGCTGCAAAATTTAAGGAGCATCCATGGAATGGGCATTCATGATTGAATTAGATGCATGAAAGATCTTCTTGAGCTTGAAGGGAACACCAAATGTTCACTTCTAAACAGTAAAAACAGAAGGGGTCCTTGGTTTCCATATCATGATAATATGCACTACCAATATGGACTGTTCTGATTAAACTCCGTGTCCTGGTGGGGGACCTAGGCTATATTTAAACTCCCAAGGCAGTTTCATGAACTTCAGGCTGGCTAATTGGGAGCAGAATGGCTCCAGATTGATCATAGGGATGCTCTGGCTTGTTGGTGTTCATTAGCAGTGGCTTTTCTCAGTGAGCAGGAATGAGAAAATTAAGTGAGAGAAAAGGCAGACCTGGCTGGATAGAGTTTGACAGTTACCAGATCCTTGCCTCTGAATTTCTTTATGAGAAGCGATTTTCATTGTACAAGTATTCTACAAAACCCTACCCTTTGCCAAGGGCAAAGAAGGGTTGAGATGGCAATAAAAGTATCCTTTGAGATAAAATGTTATATTTCTAACTGGAAAGGGAAGAAAAATAACAATCAAAAATCCCTTTTCTATATCATCACGCTGTAGTTATTTTCCCAGATGATTTCATTTGGATTCTCAAGTCTTTCCTCTGCTTTCAAATGTAGCATGTAGCTGAAACAATATTATAGAAATGTAATACTGCTTTAACTGCCTTCTGTGTTGCCTATGGAATCCTGGCTTTTTTTAGATAGGGAAGGGATTTAGAGACATTTAGTGCTATAGTTCAATGAGTGTACTAGATCAGTGTTTCCCAACCTTTTTTGAGCCGCGGCACACTTTTAACATTAAAAAAATCCGGGGGCACACCACCAACCAAAATGACACAAAATGACACTCTAACACAGTAAAGAACGGTTGGGCATTGGTGGCCTGCTGGGAGCAGCTGCTGGGAGTCCCAAAGTCGGGGAGGGGGCTGAGCCAGGCTGCACCATGCCCCGCCCCCTACCCCCGGCTTCACCTCTCCCAGCAGCTGCTACAGCCTTGAGGGGGCCGTGCCAAGCCAGCGGTGCCATAGCCAGCACAATGCTGGCTTGGCACTGTCCTCTCAAGGCTGGAGCAGCTGCTGGGAGTGCCGGGCCGGGAGGGGCAG
Organism: Anolis apletophallus; assembly: GCA_030556195.1. Lineage (NCBI taxonomy): Eukaryota > Metazoa > Chordata > Lepidosauria > Squamata > Anolidae > Anolis > Anolis apletophallus. The sequence goes on along the minus strand of JARBWK010000009.1, from coordinate 68,406,929 downwards.
AGCCAGGCCGTGCCATGCCCCGCCCCCTCCCCCCAGCTTCAGCTCTCCTACAGAGGAGGAGCATGAGCGGTGAACGGGCTTCAGTGGGCGGGGCTCCTCCACGCGGCTTCAGCGAGCGAGGGGCGAGAGTCATGGTAGGAGTCATGGCGGATTGGAGGCTGGCTGGGGAAACGACCGAAGGAGGTGGTGCCCTGGTCCCTTCTTCTTTTTCTTCGCCACTGCCCGGCCCTTCCTCCCCCTCCCCCAAGCAGCAGGAGTTCGGCAGGAAGGGGGGGAGGAAGGGGGCAGAGAGCTTTTCTCGCGGCACAGCAGGAGGTCCGTCACGGCATACTAGTGTGCCACGGCACACTGGTTGAGAAAGACTGTACTAGATCAATGATTCTCAAAGGTTTGATCTTCCAGAACTTTCAAATTCAGCTCAAAAAACTTGTAGATCCTCTAAAGCAGTGTTTTTCATCCTTTTTTGAACCGCGATACATTTTTTACATTTACAAAATCCTGGGGCACACCACCCACCAAAATGACACTCTAACACAGTAATACATATAGTTGATATGTTTTTAAATGTATTTATACACTCAGTGTGAAACCTGGACCTGTTTCAATGAACACAACATAGATATCCTGGCAGGAATGGCAGAAAGACACAAACTTCCCACACAGCACTCCCATAACCAAGAGAAAAAACTATAAGAGTTTGGTGGGCATTGACCTTGGGTTTTGGAGTTGTAGTTCACCTGTATCCAAAGAGCACTATGGACTGAAACAATGTTGGATCAGGACCAAACTTGGCATGAATACTCAATATGCCCAAATATGAACACAGATGGAGTTTGGGGAAAATAGACCTTGACATTTGGGAGTTACAGTTTCTGGGATTTATAGTTAACACACAATCAAAGAGCATCCTGAACTCTTGCAACAATGGAATTGAACCAAATTTGGCATATTGAACTCTCATTACCCACAGAAAGTACCGAAAGGGTTTGCTTGGGAATTGACCTTGAGTTTGGAAGTTGCAGTTTACCTACACCCAGAAAGCACTGTGGACTCAAACAATGTTATGTTATGTTATGTTGTTTGTTTTCTCTCCAGAATCACAATGTTGGAAGGAGGCTCACCACTTTAAGGTCCCTAAAACAAGCATGGGAAAACTTCGGCCCTCTGGGTGCTTTGGACTTCAACTCCCACCATTCCTAACAGCCTGAGGCCCTTTCCTGCTTAAATGGCTTGGGGGGGGGTGGAAAAGAGCCTGAGGCTGTAGGAATGGTGGGAGTTGGAGTCCAAACACCTGGAAAGTCCAAGTTTGCCCATGCCAGCTTTCGACAGAGACCTCTTCCTCCCCCTTCCCCTTCGCTCCCTTTCTTCCCCCTCCTGCCGAACACTTACTTTTTCTTCTACACTGCCGCTTCTGCCGCCATTTTGATCCGATGGGGCAGCGTGAGCATGTCCAGGAGGGGAGGGGGAGGGAGGAAGATGTGACCCGTGTGGGCGCTACTGCGCAGACTCGCCCCAGAGCAAAGCAAGGCAGAGCGAAGCTGGGAAGAAGGGAGCCCAAGTGGAGAAGAAAAAGTGTTCGGCAGGAGGGGGAAGAAAGGGTATTGGAGGTTCCAATTTCCCACGGCACACCTGATGAGTGTGCCACGGCACACTGGTTGGGAAACACTGCTCTAAAGCAGTAGTTCTTAACTTTCCTAATGCCGCGACCCCTTAATACAGTTCCTCGTGTTGTGGTGACCCACAAGCATAAAATTATTTTTGTTGCTACTTCATAACTGTAATTTTGCTACTGCTACAAATTGTAACGTAAATATCTGATAGGCAAGCTGTATTTTCAAATTTGGCACAAATACCCGATATGCCCAAATTTGAATACTGGTGGGGTTGGGAGGGGATTGATTTTGTCACTTGGGAGTTGTAGTTGCTGTCATTTATAGTTAACCTACAATCAAAGAGCATTCTGATCTCCAACAGCAATGGTATTGAACCACACAGAACTTCCATGATCAACAGAAAATACTGGAAGTATTTGATGAGTATTGACCTTGAGTTTGGGAGTTATTGTTCACCTACATCCAGAGAGCACTGTGGGCTCAAACAATGATAGATATGGACCAAACGTGGCACAAATACTCAATATGCCTAAATGTGAACACTGGTGGAGTTTGAGGAAAATAGACTTGACATTTCGGAGTTGTAGTTTCTGGGATTCATAGTTCACCTACAATCAAAGAGCATTCTGAACCCCACCAAGGATAGAATATGGCCAAACTTCACACATAGAACCCCCATGGCCAACAGATGGTATTTGGTGACCCCTCTAACACCCCATTGCAACCCCCCCGAGGGGTACCAACCCCCAGGTTGAGCAACACTGCTCGAAAGCATTTGTTTCTTCATTAATTATATTTAGATTTCATCTTTTCTCCACTGATCTTAAAGCAGCATACACATTTTTTGTGTTTCCCCTTTTATCTTCGCAAAATGCTGTGGTGTATGTTATGTTATGTTATTTATTTATTTAATTATTTATTGTATTTATATAGGGCTTTTCTCACTCCTGTGGGAACTCAAGGAGGTTCACATCGAATAAATGGCAAACCTTCAATGCCTCACATACAATAAAAACAATAACACATAGCTGTAAATTAAACCATTAAAACTATACATCATCAAACATAAACATAAAACATGATAACACTACACTGATCCCAAGGTTGTCATCCATATGCTACATTATTGTTGTCACTCACAGAATGCTTGTTTGCAGTTTTCAGTTGTTTTCTATACACCAGGAGGGAGGTGAATGATCTAATCTCCCTGGGGAGGGAGTTCCACAGCTGAAGGGCCACCACCAAGAAGGCCCTGTTTCTCATCCCTACCAATTGCACTTGCAGCAGCAGCGGGACCAAGAGCAGGACCTCCCCAGCTGATTTTAATGCTCTAGCTGGCTCATAAAATTCAAATAGGTAATCTGAACCAGAACCATTTGAATTGTGCTCAGTAGCAGACTGGCAGCCAGTGGAGCTTACGCCACAAGGGGGTTGTGTGCTCCATGTACTTTGCTCTGTTGAGCAATCTGGCTGCCACCCATTGGACCACATGAAGCTTCCAAACAGTCTTCAAAGGCAACCCCACATACAGCATGTTACAGTAGTCTATTCTCAATGTAACAAGAGTGTGAACTACCATGGCCAAGTCTGACTTCCCAAGGTATAGCCACAGCTGGCACACAAGTTGTAATTGTGCTAATGCTCCCCTGGCCACCGCCAAAACTTGAGATTCCAGGCTCAGTGATGAGTCCAAGAGAACTCCCAAGCTGTGAACCTGACTCCTCAGGAGGAGTGTACAGTCCAATACCAGCTGTAATCCTATACTTTGTTCAGCCTTACAACTGACCAGGAGTACCTCTATCTTCTCTGGATTCAGTTTCAGTTTGCTCGCCCTCATCCACACCATCATGTTATGCTGAGATATTTCATGTGGCTGAAAGTTATTCACTGGATTCTTGGGTGTGACTCTATACCTCCAGGGCCGGACTAAGGTAATTTTAAATGGTAAGCGAACATTATCCCCCCCCCTCCCAATCACTGAAAAATAAAAGGTAGAATATTATTCACATGTTCGGGGGCGCATCCAGCTGCTGGGCGCTCCTCCTCAGTCTCCGGCCTCAGGGAGGGTGTGCATGCTTCCTTGCGCAGAGCCAGCTGGTTCCATGCATGCACATTTGGTGCGGCGCGGGTGGGCCGCCTTCCACAGGGCTGGAAACTGAGGAGGAGAGCTTGGCGGCCGGGTGCTCCTCCTTGGTCTCCGGCCTCGAAGAGCCTCTGCGGGCGGCTCTGGCCTGCAGAAGGGGTGTTTGGCAGGCGGATGCGTCCCTGAATATCTGGTGCTCCACACAGGCATGTAATTTGCGTAATGTAAGATCCGGCCCTGTATACCTCCTTAGTTTTAATTTAATTAAATATTTCTGGATTTTAGTTTTCATCATCCCATCAGTCAATTGCTTGTGTTCCTCTGGAGAAGACGACACTTCTGAGCCATGATCTATTTATATGCTATGCTGAAATGTTTTTAAAAATCTAGTGAATGCTGAATGTATCTACTATTTAATTCAGGATCTGTTGCAGACTTTATAGGATTTTATTTCCAATTTCTTTACAATGTCAGAAATGAAGCAGCCCACTCTTCCATATCTCTCCTAAAATTGGAGAGAGCTGGGGAAGGAAATAACCAGGAAAGCATTTTCACATAAATAAACTTTGAGTCAGAAGGGAAAAAAGGGCTTAGAATATTTAATTTGAAATATATTACTCATATGCACCAATTTCTGGGTGGGAGATTTCTCTTTCTTAAAATTGTTTTAAATAGATAGCCTGCTTATAAGTGAATCTCCCTGTCTTTGTGAAAATAGCAAGCAATTTTCAATGAGTCTCTTTTGTTTAGAGGGCCAGTGGTTCTCACATAAAGTACTAGAGTAGTGATTATAATGATGATGATAATAATAATAATGTTTTATTAGGTACAAAAAACATTAAACTTTCCAAGTTCTTAAAGCATTGCCTCAAGGCTTTGGTCTGGTTTACAGGGAAAAATCATTAGTGTAGATGAGCCCTAAGAGTCCATTTACTCAGCACTGAGAAAGCACTTAGTACCACTGTAGAGAATAGGGGAAAAGGATGATCCAATTATCCCATACAAGACATATCATTCTAATTTACCACTCTAGAGAAGATAAGCATCTGGGATCACTTCTACAGTGCCATACAAAATCCAGATTATATGCTTTGAACTGGATTATATGGTAATGCCTAGAAGCCGTTACTGGATGGCTGCGAGCCAGTAAGTTGAAGGTGAACCAGGGGCGAAGACGGAGATCTTGTGGCTGGGGCGGGGCTGCCTGGGGGGGGTAGAGACTATTCCGGCCCCAGTTGCGGCCCTTTGCCCGCAACCGTCTGTAAAAAGTTTGGGGGTCCAGCTGGACGCCCAGCTGTCTATGGAGGCGCAGATCGGCTGCGCCTGCAAGACAGCCTTCTTCCACCTGCGTCAGGCAAAACGTGGTTCCTTACCTCTCCCGCTGCGACCTGGCCACGGTGATCCAAGCCACGGTCATCCCGAGGCTTGATTACTGTAATGCGCTGTACATTGGCCTACCCTTGACGGCGATCCGGAAACTTAAGCTGGTGCAGAACACTGCAGCGCATCTGCTCTCGGGAGCATTAAGATCCGATCATGTGACCCCACTCTTGCGCGAGCTGCACTGGCTCCCAATTGAATTCCGGGTCATCTTCAAGGTGTTAGTTCTAACTTTCAAGGCCTTATATGGTTTGGGGCCAGTGTACCTGAAGGAGCGGCTAACCCCTTATGTGCCCAGGAGATCACTGCGCTCAGAGGGGCTCAATCTATTGGATGTGCCTAGTATCAGGGTCTGCAGATTGGCTACCACACGCCGAAGGGCATTCACTGTAGTTGCGCCAACTCTGTGGAACAGCCTTCCTGAAGAGATACGGGCCACTTGGGCCCTTCTGCCGTTCTGCAGAGCAGTAAAAACATGGCTATTTAGACAGACATTCGGGCCTTAGCTAACTGCTACTTTATTTGTACCTGCTGGCCCGCTGCTAGCATCCCACTGTTATTGCAGTTGGCCTGCAACATGTTCTTAATTCGGGAGTTTTAAATGTTTTATTGCATTTTATGTGTTTTATGTGTTTTACTTGTACAATTCCTGTGAACCGCTCTGGGTGTCAGAGAGCGCGGTATATTAAGCCAAACTTAATAAATAAATAAATAAATAAATAAATAAATAAATAAATAAATAATGCAGACTCATATAATCCAGTTCAAAGTGGATAATGTGGATTATCTGATTTGAGAATCTGGATTATATGGCAGTATAGAAGGGGCCTAAGACAGCAGACTTGATCCCTCTTAGGGCTCATCTACACTAATCACAAAATCTGGGGCTGTTCTGAAACACAGCTGTTTAGAACCAGCAATTGATTCTGCCACGGCATTCACACCTAAACCATGTTAATGGTGAGAGCAGAGTTTTTACTGTCTAATCTGGCAAAACCCAGTTTAGTCCCACTATACAAGTCACCTTTATCTTTACCTTTGTCATTATTGAGTTTTTTTTATCACTGTAGCAGCGGCCACAGTGCTCCAGAGCACTCCCAACCATCATTCAGCATGTTTGCCAAGTGACATTGGTAAAAGTGCTAAGTGAGGGCCATAAGCTCTCCAGAGCTCTGTGGCCATCACTAAGGCGACATAAAATGTCAAAGGTAAGTGCTGTCCTATTTTCCCATACTGCAGACCATGGCATAGTAGGTGGTGGCATCAGCTAATTCCAAATCGGAACTGTGCTAGCAGTTCACACACATCTTGAAGTTCAGAGCTACTCCAGTCCTTTGGGGAAGCTCCAGAACATTCCACGACATTATGTAACACAGGGCAAAACTGTGTTGTGTCTTTGTTCTGCATTCGGGTCAAGATGGTCCCATATGTTATATAGACACAATGGAGCAACTTCTCACCCACTTTGGGGTATGTGGCGAGTGTAGATGGAGCCTTACTAAAGCTCACAAAAATGTCTTCTCATATCTTCCATATAAGTATTGTTATGAATGTGTGAATGTTTCCAACATAATGTTTTCATATGAAGAACATGTAAAGCTTTTTCTTAACACAAAGAGTCTTTGTTTACAAATCAGTGCCGAAAATAGATTGTGTCATTCAGAAAGATGTGAAGAAAATTCACAGGAGGCGTAATGCTTTCATGGGTGTCTATTAAACCACAAGTTGTTTACCTTAAGGCAGGGCCGTAGCCAGGATTTTGATTTGGGAGGGCTGAGTTTGATTCGGGCGGGGCTGAGTCTGAATAAGACAGGGACTACCCTACCAAACCTTTTCTATTGTTATCCCAATAACCCCATGAATGTGGGATATAATGAGCATGGTGATCAGATCATGATATGAATAAACATAACAGTTTAAATAATGTACCAGTAAGGCCTTCTCGCGGACTACCCTGAGAATTTGGGGGGGGGTGAAGCCCCCTAAGCCACCCCCCACCCCCCAGCTACATGCCTGCCTTAAGGGCAGTTCATGCAACACTGTGTCCGTGAGAGAAGCTAACCCTGAGTTCTCTGGTTCCTGGTTCCTGGTTCAAGTCAAGCCTTGGTTTTGGATTTAAAATATCCTGGAAGTTTTCTATGTTATTGTTCATGTACTCCTATTCTTACTAGTTTTTACTGGTATACCTTCTTGCTTGTAGACTTATGCTGTACCTGTGATTTCTGGCTGTTCTTGGACTTTGTCACCTCTGGAATTTTATGAGACATTTGGATTATTGTTTGGTTATCACCTGTTGCTAAACCTTTTCAGCTTATATATCTTCCTTTCTTATGCCTGCTTTTTATATGCTTTTCATGTATTTTACAATATTCTTTATTTATTTATTTACTTTGCTTCTATACCACGCCTCTCAGCCCGAAGGCGACTCGAGGTGGTGTACATATGGCAAGGACTGCCCAAGATAAACACATCAACAGTTACCAACACAATCACATCATATACAAATTAGCAATTAAAATTAAACACAATATCAGCATCTCGTTATTAAATCGATTTCCAGTTGCGGCGGGAGCGTTCCTTAGGTCTCAATTAATAATCATACTACATCTGCAAATGCCCGGTCAAACAGCCATGTCTTGACCTTCTTGCGAAATGTCAGGAGAGAGGGGGCTGATCTGATGTCACTAGGAAGGGCGCTCCAAAGCCGAGGAGTCACTACTGAAAAGGCCCTGTCTCTCATCCCCACCAATCGCGCCTGCGATGCAGGCGGGACCGAGAGCAGAATCTCTCAGATTATCTTAAACACCTTGATGGTTCATAGGGGGAGATGCGTTCGGACATGTAAGTTGGACCAGAACTATTAAGGGCTTTAAAAGCTAATGCCAGCACTTTGAATTGTGCTCAGTAGCAAACTGGTAGCCAGTGGAGCTGGCACAACATTGTGTGCTCCCTGAGTGCAGCTCCTGTTATCAACCTGGCTGCTGTCCGTTGGACCAGTTGAAGCTTCCGGACAGTCTTCAAAGGCAGTCCCACATAGAGGGCGTTGCAGTAATCTATACGGGATGTAACCAGAGCATGAACTACCGTGGCCAAGTCAGACTTCCCAAGGTACGGGCGCAGTTGGCGCACAATAAACTGTTTGCTTATATTCCTGGACTCTTGTGTGGTGTGGTGGTCATAGGTGTTTCCAGACTTGGAGTGCAACAATAACTAACCATTTCCTGCTCTTTCATAACATGCAAAATCTGCTGCCTAAGGTGGCCACCTCCAATTTGCTTAGGATAAGTTGTGTTTCTAACAAAAAATGTTATCTCAGAGTTTTTCCACAACAAGTGTTCCTGCACTGGCTAAATGGTTGTCTTCCACTCAAGGGACTACTGGTGTAGCATTTGACACAGTGTTTAAATATGATCTTCACCTCGTGCTATGTTACTATTTTGAGCTACTTTCCCATTGTATAATCACTCTGAAAGGCAATCAGGTTTCCTCGCAATTATTTTTAAAATGTATCTTTGTATCATTTGATGGGTTCTTTTGTTCTGATAAAAGCCTAGTTTATGGAGTTTCGTCTCCCTCGATTGTCATCATTTAATTAATGGAAGAGAACTCTTTCATAAATTAAGACAAAAGCTCTTTGGCATCTATTTATCCCTGCATTTATTTATGTGGCTTTGTCTTTACTGAAGGCAGCTTTGGGGGATGAAATCTGTACTGCAACATTATACCATCAATTCCAGTGATATTTCCAGGATTAGACTTTCCCTTTTCCTGTTTATATAACCATGGGACTGGTTCCCTATTGGTGCCAGGGATTTAGGAAGCTGAAAAGCTTGCTTTGAATTGGGGATTATTTTCTACATACTGAAGCAAATTTATCCTTGTGGTAAATCGGATTCCTTCCATAGTGTTACCATAGTTATAGTATTGTCTCAAACCATTTATACCAGTAGATCTTGTGACTTAGGATGTATTCACAATATTTGAACTACCATTTTGCATCTAACATATTTCATGAAATCACAGAGATCTCCCCCCACTTTAATGAAGTTACTGAGGATCAGCGCTTCCTCTAACACAGATATTTCTTGGGCTACTGTTTAAGAGTACCCTCGGGCACACAAACAAAGGTGGGAAAGATAGAAGTTGCTGTTAAGGACATACATCCTTGACTATTTCATCCTCACATGCAAGGAAGAATAATTATTGTAGTTTTTGTTCCAATGCAGAGGAAAATAAGTATCACTACCCTGTATTAAGGCATCCTGAAATGATCTGGAAGATTTTTCTGTACAAAAAATAGGGGTTTTGGCAAACCTGAAACAAGTTCATATTGTGTCCAGCAATCTGGTGGTTTTAGTGTAGCCACTGCGGGATGCTTGGAAAGGATTAATCTCCCTCTGGTTAGCAAGAGGATAAATTGACTTTTGCTTCCAAGTAATTTCACAGATTGCAGAGATTATTTGGGAAGGACTGATATAGGATGAAGCTGTGGTTAGCTGCATAAAAGATAACTGCAAGAGACTACTCTTTGAGAGAAAAGTATTTGTTGTATTGGGATATGTATCCTGGTTATTTTTATCCAAGGCTGTGTGAATCCTGATGTCTAGACCTGATTCCTGAGATTTTGTGCTGAGCTTTGTTGAACCCTGGAACTTGGCTGTGTGGATTGTGATGCACAAACCTGATTTTTGTTTTGTGCCTTGATGAACCCTGAACTTGGCTGTGTGCTTGCTGACCTGAAACCCTGTGTTGGAATGCAGACTGACTTCTTGGCATGACTCATGGATTGGAAAGACAGTTTGAGCTTCTGGATAATGGACACTGTTTTGCCTGAATTACTTAAAATTATTTTATGAACTCTGCTTGTGCTATTGAACTTGGGACTTTGATTTATAACTTCAGCCATGTGCTATCTTTATGTTTTGTCCATTGAAGGAACTAAGTGTTTGCATTATTGCTTTCAATATAGCTATTTTTGACACAAACTGGATGTTGTTTTGGTTAAACTCCTTCCACATGTCAGCTCACTCAGTAGGATGTATTTCTGCATGTACCTTTACAGCAGTGTTTCCCAACCAGTGTGCCATGGCACATTAGTGTGCCATGAGCGATCGTCAGGTGTGCTGTGGGAAATTAGAACCTCCAATACCCTTTCTTCCCCCTCCTGCTGAACACTTTTTCTTCTCCACTCGGGCTCCCTTCTTCCCAGCCTTGCTCTGCTCGCTTTGCTCTGGGGCGAGTCTGTGCAGTAGCGCCTGCACGGGTCATGTCTTCCTCCCCTCCCCCCTCCCCTCCTGAACACGCTCACGCTGCCCCCTCAGATGAAAAGGGCAGCAGAAGTGACAGTGTAGAAGAAAAAGTAAGTGTTCGGCAGGAGGGGAAAGAAAGGGCGCAAAGGAGAAGGGGGAGGAAGAGGTCTCTGTCGAAAGCTGGCATGGACAAACTTGGACCTTCCAGGTGTTTTGGACTCCAACTCCCACCATTCCTAGCAGCCTCAGGCTCTTTTCCCCCCCCAGCCATTTAAGCAGGAAAGGGCCTCAGGCTGTTAGGAATGGTGGGAGTTGAAGTCCAAAGCACCCAGAGGGCCGAAGTTTTCTCATGCCTGTTTTAGGGGCCTTAAAGTGGTGAGCTTTCAGCATTGTGATTCTGGATAGAAAACAAACAACAACATAACATAATATTGTTTGAGTCCATAGTGCTCTTGGGGATAGGTGAACTACAACTTCCAAACTCAAGGTCAATTCCCAAGCAAACCCTTTCAGTACTTTCTGTTGGTAATGAGAGTTCAATATGCCAAGTTTGCTTCAATTCCATTGTTGCAAGAGTTCAGGATGCTCTTTGATTGTGTGTTAACTATAAATCCCAGGAACTGTAACTCCCAAATGTCAAGGTCTATTTTCCCCAAACTCCATCTTTGTTCACATTTGGGCATATTGAGCATTCATGCCAAGTTTGGTCCTGATCCAACATTGTTTCAGTCCACAGTGCTCTCTGGATATAGGTGAACTACAACACCAAAACTCAAGGTCAATGCCCACCAAGCTCTTGGTTATGGGAGTGCTGTGTGGGAAGTTTGTGTCTTTCTGCCATTCTTGCCAGGATATCTATGTTGTGTTCATCGAAACAGGCCCAGGTTTCACACTGAGTGTATAAATATATTTAAAAACATATTAACTATGTATTACTGTGTCAGAGGGTCATTTTGTGTCATTTTGGTTGGTGGTGTGCCCCAGGATTTTGTAAATGTAAAAAATGTGCCACAGCTCAAAAAAGGTTGAAAAACACTGCTTTACAGAATGTGTATGTAGTTTTCAAGCCTTGTAAGTCTACATCTGGAGACAAAAACTTAAAGCCTTGAAATCAATCAACCGAAGTCAAGCATTGACTTACAGCATCAGTGCGGCAGACATGACTTCAGCATTAAAAAAAGTCCAAAGACATCTTCTCAGTCCAAGAATTTATTTTCATTATCAGAAGTGAAGGCCCAGCCATGCAAATTCCTGCAGTACTTACAAATAGGGTAGCAATCCTGACTTATTCACAGTAATGTAAACTACTTTCTTTTACCTAGTATTTGCATGAGAAATCAAAAAAGGATAGCCATCACTACATTTCTTAATTATGTGAGGCTGATTAATGTAAACAATTAATTACATTAAACTTACATCTGCATGTAGGCTTATCCATACATTTAGAGACAAAGCAAATGCTAGCTGTAGCAAACATCTCAAAAGATACATATATATTCATAAAGTTTTGTAAATCTTCACCTTTCTAATACTTAAATGATGCCTTCCACAACCATAAACACTACAATCTATCTCTTTAAAACTGCTGAGTATCAGGAAGCTGAATTTTGAACTTGGGGCCAAATTCTAAGCTTCCACATAATTTCAGAATAGATAAGTCCCTTTCTAATACTAGTCAAGGGACTTTGATAGGATTCTGTTTCAGTACTGCTATCTTTGGTAGCTCTGGCCATCGTGTTGTCGATCCACAGCACCTCCCCTTTGCAAAGATTTATAGACCATACTCCAAGCAAGACAAAGTTGCATAGTGTCAACACTGCTTGAGGTTCTGGGATAGACCAAGCAGCTGTATCCTAAACTCTATCAAATCTAACTCTTCAATAAATGTATAACATTGATACTTTCTGTGTAACTTGTATCATTTGTATTCTGTGGAATTCTTAATGGGTGTCAAATGTATCCTGAAGAGAGTTACCTTCCTGTGCCCTTAATTTGTATAATCCCTTGAGAACAGAGATCATTGCCAGAGTCCCTCTAGCTATTTCCAAGGCAGACAATATCAGAACCTTTGTGTATATGTGAAAAAGAGTTGATCCCCTTTGTCAAAAAGATGAGCCCTGGATACTTAAGTTAATCAGGGGACATCTGCTTTCTCACATCACCACTTCCACCACTTCCCCACAGGGAGTATCTAGGCCAGGGCTGTCCAACTTCTACCGGCCCAGGGGCCTGAATTCCGGTCACTGATGACCTGGGGGGCCGAAGGGTCTGCCACACCCCCGGCTCCGCCCCTGCCCTGGCTCCGCCCCCGAAGAATTCCCATTCTCTGGGTGGGAATTCATAAGAGGCATCCATACAATCAAATATAATCTTTTACTAAGGGGAAATGCAGGGTGGGAATTCATAAGGGGCATCCATACAATCAAATATAATCTTTTACTAAGGGAAAATGCAGGGTGGGAATTCATAAGGGGCATCCATACAATCAAATATAATCTTTTACTAAAGGGAAATGCAGGGTGGAATTGCAGGGCATCCATACAATCAAATATAATCTTTTACTAAGGGGAAATGCAGGGTGGGAATTCATAAGGGGCATCCATACAATCAAATATAATCTTTTACTAAGGGGAAATGCAGGGTGGGAATTCATAAGGGGCATCCATACAATCAAATATAATCTTTTACTAAGGGGAAATGCAGGGTGGGAATTCATAAGGGGCATCCATACAATCAAATATAATCTTTTACTAAGGGGAAATGCAGGGTGGGAATTCATAAGGGGCATCCATACAATCAAATATAATCTTTTACTAAGGGGAAATGCAGGGTGGGAATTCATAAGGGGCATCCATACAATCAAATATAATCTTTTACTAAGGGGAAATGCAGGGTGGGAATTCATAAGGGGCATCCATACAATCAAACATAATCTTTTACTAAGGGAAATGCAGGGTGGGGGAATTCTTTTACTAAGGGTGGGCATCCATACAATCAAATATAATCTTTTACTAAGGGGAAATGCAGGGTGGGAATTCATAAGGGGCATCCATACAATCAAATATAATCTTTTACTAAGGGGAAATGCAGGGTGGGAATTCATAAGGGGAAATGCAGGGTGGGAATTCATAAGGGGCATCCATACAATCAAATATAATCTTTTACTAAGGGGAAATGCAGGGTGGGAATTCATAAGGGGCATCCATACAATCAAATATAATCTTTTACTAAGGGGAAATGCAGGGTGGGAATTCTTAAGGGGCATCCATACAATCAAACATAATACTAAGGGAAATTTACTAAGGGGAAATGCACGGTGGGAATTCATAAGGGGCTTCCATACAATCAAATATAATCTTTTAAAAAGGGGAAATGCACGGTGGGAATTCATAAGGGGCATCCATACAATCAAATATAATCTTTTACTAAGGGGAAATGCAGGGTGGGAAATGCATCCATACAATCAAATATAATCTTTTACAGGGAAATGCAGGGTAGGAATTTATAAGGGGCAACCATACACAATTACATAATAATAACATAAAGGTTAGCCTACCTTCCCAAACGTGCAGGATCCAGGAGTAGCCGGACCACGAGCAGAGGTGACGACAGACCGAGGCAGCAGCCGAGAAGGTCCAAATCGCCTCTGCGTGGGCCGCAGGGATTAAATAGCAGAGATTTCGGCAACAGGAGTATCGCGAGACTACGGAAGCCACACGGGATTTCGCTCTCAACGCAGATGTGATCTCACGTTGAGAGCGAAATCCCGTGTGGCTTCCGTAGTCTCACGGTACGTGCTCCGGAACCCGGAAGTGGGTAATTTTTAAAAATATTATTATTTAATTTATTTTTTATTTTTTATTTAAAAGCTTAGGGGGCCGCAGGGAAGGGGCTGGGAGGCCGTATACGGCCCCAGGGCCGCCAGTTGGACAGCCCTGATCTATGCAACAGATTAGAGCAGTCTTTTTCAACCGGTGTGACTCGGCACACCGGTGCACCAGTGCTCCGTGGGGGACCTCCTGCTGTGCCGCAAAAAACCTGTCTTGCCCCCCTTCCTTCCCCCTCCCGCCGAACTCCTGTTGTTGCTGCTGCTTGGGGGGGGGCGGGCCTCAGCGGCGAAGAAGAAGGGGCCGGGGCACCTCCTCCTTCAGCCGTTTCCCGACCCAGCCAGCCTTCAATCGAGGGAGGGCGGGGAACAGAAGTGGAAGTGAGGAGCTCAGTTGGACCGCAGATACAGGAGCTGCATATCTCCCCCCTCTCTCTCTCTCTCTCTCTCTCTCTGCTCCTGGCTCCCTCTCTTTCCCCTCCCCTTCTTATCTCCCTTTCCCCCTTCCTCTTCCTCCTCGCCTTCCTCTTCCTCCCACCTTGGGACTCCTCTTCCTCCTCCACCAGCTCGCGAGGCGACCCTGCTCACCGTACCCACCTTAATGGTGGCATCATCTGAGGAGGGAGGGGAGAGAGAGAGAGAGAGAGAGAGAGAGAGAGAGAGAGGAGTTGAGTAGGTTGGGGGGGGAGAGAAAAGGAAAAACTGGCCGATGTTCTCCTGGGACGAGCTGGCAGAGGAGGAATATGAGCCCCAAGGTGGGAGGTAAGTGAGCGAGAAGTCGGGCTGCAGTTCGATCGAGTCGCTGACAGGCTCCAGAGCCCTTAGAGCAGGGGTGGGCAATTACCGGCCCTCCAGGTGTTTTGGACTTCAACTCCCAGAAATCCTAACAGCTGGTAAACTGGCTAGGATTTCTGGGAGTTGAAGTCCAAAACACCTGGATGACTGGTAATTGCCCGCCCCTGCCTTAGAGCATTCAGAAACTTATCAAGTTCCATAAGTCTCCTCGGGCGAACTCAAATTGGTTCAGTGCTTATGCTGGGTGTGTGGGCATGCTCTAACCAGATTCCCAGGGCACAGTGGTCCGGCCATTGATATGAGATCATGAACTATTTTTAAAAAATAAGCATAGTGAGATCTCCCATCATGAATATGAGTTTTCTGAACTGTTAATGGTTTTCATACTTCTGTTTCTGGTTGACTTGGTAATGAAATGCCTGGAAAAGTTATTCAGTTAATTCTCATATGAGCACGAGGAAGACCCCATCAGTGCGACAGCTACTGTTGAACAGAAGAATAACAACACCAACAGATATCCCAACCTGGTAGACAAACAACCCACAAGACAGATGGCAAATAAAATGCAGCATCAACACTGAGGTTCCCTGTTTAGCAGAATAAAAACTACTCCCTGGTTTCTGTTCCTACTCTCTAGAACAGGGGTGCCCACAGTTTTTCAGCATGCGAGCTACTTATAATAAAACCAAGTCAGAAAGATCTACCTTCCGCCCACGTGCCTCCCGCGCTATGCACCATCCACCTTTGCTTCCGCCCCCCTCTGGCTTCAGCTCTAGCAGCAGCTGCTCCAGCCTTGAGGAGGGCAGGGCCAAGCTAGTGGTGGCATAGCTAGCACAAGGCTGGTTTGGCCCTGCCCTCCTCAAGGCTGGAGCAGATGCTGGGAGTGCTGAATCCAGGGGAGGGGGTAGGGTTTGGTGTGGCCTGGCTCCGCCCCCCTCTGGCTTCAGCTCTAGCAGCAGCTGCTCCAGCCTTGAGGAGAGCAGGACCAAGCTAGTGGTGGCATAGCTAACACAAGGCTGGTTTGGCCCTGCCCTCCTCAAGGCTGGAGCAGATGCTGGGAGTGCCGAAGCAAGGGGAGGGGTGGGGCTTGGTGTGGCCTGACTCCTCCCCCCTCTGGCTTCAGCTCTAGCAGCAGCTGCTCCAGCCTTGAGGAGAGCAGGGCCAAGCTAGTGGTGGCATAGCTAACACAAGGCTGGTTTGGCTCTGCCCTCCTCAAGGCTGGAGCAGATGCTGGGAGTGCCGAAGCAAGGGGAGGGGTGGGGCTTGGTGTGGCCTGGGTCCGCCCCCCTCTGGCTTCAGCTCTAGCAGCAGCTGCTCCAGCCTTGAGGAGAGCAGGACCAAGCTAGTGGTGGCATAGCTAACACAAGGCTGGTTTGGCCCTGCCCTCCTCAAGGCTGGAGCAGATGCTGGGAGTGCCGAAGCAAGGGGAGGGGTGGGGCTTGGTGTGGCCTGGGTCCGCCCCCCTCTGGCTTCAACTCTAGCAGCAGCTGCTCCAGCCTTGAGGAGAGCAGGACCAAGCTAGTGGTGGCATAGCTAACACAAGGCTGGTTTGGCCCTGCCCTCCTCAAGGCTGGAGCAGATGCTGGGAGTGCCGAAGCAAGGGGAGGGGTGGGGCTTGGTGTGGCCTGGGTCCGCCCCCCTCTGGCTTCAGCTCTAGCAGCAGCTGCTCCAGCCTTGAGGAGGGCAGGGCCAAGCCAGTGGTGGCATAGCTAGCACAAGGCTGGCTTGGCCCTGCCCTCCACAAGGCTGGAGCAGCTGCTGGGAGTGCCAAAGCTGGGGGAGGGGAGGGGCTTGGTGTGGCCTGGCTCCACCCTCTCTGAGAAGTGCCCCATCCGGCTGTGATCGACCTCCTTCAGTCCCACGATTGACTTCCTGGGCAGCCCTGCTCTAGAAAGACTCTTGTCTAAAGAGAATTGGAGGGCTGCCACTTGCCATTTGCCATTTAAGTTCATAACAGTGCATTTTTCTCAGAAAACTCATAGTCTTTGGACACTGTTGCCCAGACTATATTTTCAGTCACTAATTGTTCAACAAAAACCCATCACAACAATGTTGCAACAGCTCTGCAACATCATTATTATCACAGATTCAAATAATTTCTTTGCAGGCTAGATTTCATAGAATGCCAAATTTATTCTAAGCCCTGGTCCTTAAAGAAGGGTTGTCTTATACACTCTTAGGCAGAAGTAAGTTCCACTGGGAAGTGAAACTGCCAGAAATCCTAATTTAGAGTTTATTGCAAGGTACAGCATATAGTAGGCCATTGTTGCAAAAAATATTATTTTCCCAATACCTTCTCAACATCTGATATGTAACTGCACTGATCCCTATGCACACACTGAAAATTAGAGCATGGAAATTTACTGGGTCCCTGATGGATGAATGACTCTGGGAGATATAGTTTTAAAAGGTCAAATTCCCAGGGTTAGTTAAAATCAATCTCTTTTAAGGGACAGCAGTATCTGGATCAAATCTCTTAGCATCAACCTCAAAGAAAGAGAGATGATCACAGTGTACAATACTTTTATGTGTGTTCAGATGTGAAAAGTTTCAAGATGTTCCAGAGATTATGGAAAGTTCATTTTATTTACAAAGTGGGTGCTGGTACTGTATGACATTTCTATGACCTTTTTCCCTGTAATTTTTTTTATCTCATACATATAGCTTCAGCACAATATAAGTAAGGTGTCTTAGCATGAAATATACTCCTGTTGCCCTCAGATTTCATCCTCCTTTGTCAACACACAGAACCCAGACTAACTTTGCCCTGCGCTCACAGACTTCACTTGTTCCACTCATCTAATGGCAGAAGGGAAAGGAAGAGGAAGGAACCATCTCAATTTATCACCCAAGGCCATTTTTGCTCCACATTCCTCTAGTAGACTACTGCAACGCTCTCTACGTGGGGTTGCCTCTGAAGACTGCTCGGAAGCTGCAATTAGTCCATCGCTCGGCAGTCAGGTTACTAACAGGAGCAGGATACAGGGAGCATACAACCCCCTTGCTCCGCCTGCTCCACTGGCTGCCAATTAGCTTCTGGGCACAATTCAAAGTGCTGGTTTTAACCTACAAAACCCTATACGGTTCTGGCCCAGTTTACCTGTCCAAACAGATTCTCCCATATGAACCATCAAGGACATTAAGATCCTCTGGAGAGGCCCTGCTCTCGGTCCTGCCATCTTCGCAAGCATGACTGTTGGGGACAAGAGACAGGGCCTTCTCTGTGGTGGCCCCTCGGCTGTGGAACTCTCTACCAAGTGATGCTAGATCTGCCCATCTCTGTTGTCCTATAGGAGGCTGGTGAAGACTTGGATGTGGAACAAAGCCTTCCCAGAAGTGTTCTAAGCCTTGGCTATAGTCTGAATGAACAGCCACGTTTACAGATCGAGTGGAATTGTTTTTAGTGGCGATGTGGTTTTATGCTGGGCTTTTTATGTATTTTAATATGTTGTTGTAATTGTTTTAAAATTGTATAGCATTGAATCTTGCTGTAAGCCGGTCTGAGTCCCTCTATGGAGGTGAGAAGGTCGGGGTACAAAAGTTTTAAATAAATAAATAAATAGCAAGAGCAGTACTGAATGATGACACATCTAGCCCTTTCCTGCCTGCAAGCTATGCTATGCCCTTAACGGTTCTGGTCCAACTTACATGTCCGAACGCATCTCTTTTTATGAACCTTCAAGATGCTTAAGATCATCCGGAGAGGCCCTGCTCTCGGTCCCACCTGCTTCGCAGGCGCGATTGGTGGGGACGAGAGACAGAGCCTTTTCAGTGGTGGCTCCTCGGCTTTGGAACGCCCTTCCAGATGACATCAGATTAGCCCCCTCCCTCCTGACATTTCGGAGGAAGGTCAAGACCTGGCTATTTGACCGGGCATTTGCAAATGAAGTATGATTATCAAATAGAGACCTAAGTAACGACGACGATGCAACTGGAAATCGACTTAATAATGAGACGCTGATATTGTGTTTTTAACGTTAAATGTTAAATTGTATATGTTGAAATTGTATTGATAACTGTTGATTTGTTTGTCTTGAGCAGTTCCTGCTATTTGTACACCGCATCGAGTCACCTTCGGGCTGAGAGAGGCGGTCTAGAAGCAAAGTAAAATAAATGATGGTAATTTGCAACAGAATCCTGCCACCTCATCACACTTACTGCTCCACCCCACCCCACTCCACCCCATAAATTTATTGGGAGTAATGGCTGCCATCAGATGGCTTCTGTTCATTGCTCCTTCTCTCTCTCTCTCTCTCTCTCTCCCCTTGCACAACTACAGAGCAATTGTGAAATTGGACAGATCTGTAATTACAGGGGGAAATCGTGAATTTAGCCAAAATAGCACCAAGGTCCCATTATTTTGGCTCAAAACAACATGTAATGGGGGCCGTGACAGTCTCTGTTCTGTTTTGGAGCTTGCCATGGTGAAAAGGGCTGTTCCAATAGGCGGTCCTTAGCAGTGAGCTGTCCTTAGCAGCTGCAAACATGATGTGATTGCCAATGTGAATGCAAAACAGTTATTGTAAGGCTGGCCTTTGACTTCATGATTGCCCAACATGTGCTTTAATACTTGATTCATTTGACAGGGGAAAATTCTAAATAGTAAAATGCAAACAACATTATAAAAGTAAGCCAGAAGCTACCAACTCTTTGACCGGGGAGTCAAAGTGGAAGGATGGTTCTGGCTAGTTGGGAGCCGGGCCAAGTATTCTAAGCCTTCAGCTTGATTTGTTTAAAGTTTAAAGTGCCAATTGAACCTGGTTGAATTAATAAATAGCTGTTTAGCTAAAAGAGGAAGGAAACCCTGGAATTGTTCAGTAACTTCAGTGGGATAGCTGAAGGGAATAAAAGGCAAGCCAGTGTTATGAATATCAGTCAGGAGAGAATAGATACTTTGAAGCAGGCATGTAGCCAGGGGGGGGCTAAGGGGGCTTCAGCCCCCCCCCGAAATTCTCAGGGTGGTCCACGAGAAGGCCTTACTGGTACATTATTTAAACTGTTATGTTTATTCATATCATGATCTGATCACCATGCTCATTATATCCCACCTTCATGGGGTTATGGGGATAGCAATACAAAAGGTTTGCTAGGGTAAACCCTCTTCCACCCAGTCTCAGCCCCCCCGAACCAAAATCCTGGCTATGGCCCTGCTTTGAAGTAAAATAAGTTTAAACCAGTCTGGAGAAAGAAAAAACCATTCTGGAGTCAAATTGGAAACTGTTTCAAGTGCTTGTGACAATATAAACTAAGTGTAACAACGTCTAAGAAATACTGAGTATCCAGCAAGATTTGTATTCCTGAGAAATCTTGAATAAACATTTTCTTGTTCAGTTCATCATAATAAAGACTTGTGTCTAATTATTGAGGAGAAGATACACCTCAAAGGAAGGTGGCTGAAGATTTTGAAGAGAGGATCCAGGTTATGAAAATGGTTTACTCCTTTTAGGTGCCTCAGGCAAAGCATTTGAAAAGTCAAACCTCACATCAGCAAATACAAGCCTCACTCAAACATACAGACTTAAATAAATTGCTCAGCCACAGTTAAGCTATGCACACTAACATTTTTAAATCTTCCACAACAGCTCTGGTTGCTCTATAAATTGTGTGTGTGTGTGTGTGTGTGTGTGTGTGTGTGTGTGTGTCAGAGGTGGGATAGAAAAAGAAAGGTTCCCCCTGTCATACAAACTGGCCTATGCCTCCACATAATATTTATTGGTGGCAGTGGTGGAATAAGAAAAGAAAGCCCCCCCCCCCCCGGCCACTGCTTCTATATTAATAAGAGGGCGGGTCAATAAGTCTGTGACTTTTTGAATGAAACACAGATTTTTGGATAAAAAATCATTTTATTTTTCAACGTAGTCTCCTTTGAGCTCTATACACTTTGTCCAACGTTTCTCCAATTTTTTTATCCCTTCCAAAAAATAAGACTTGTCGAGGTCATCAAAATAGATATTTGTTTGTGAGATGATTTCATTGTTGGAGTCAAATCTCTTTCCGACGAGCCATTTCTTCAGGTTTGGAAACACGAAATAGACACTCGGGGCTAAATCCGAAGAATAGGGTGGATGAGGGAGCAATTCATATCCCAATTCATGGATTGTTGCCATGGCAACTGTGCATGTGTGTACCCTTGCATTGTCCTGGTGCAAAAGAACTTTTTTCTTGGCCAAATGCGGTCATTTTTCTCTCTTCAAATCCTCATTAAATCAACCCAATAAGTTGGCATAATATTTGCCATTGATTGTGTTACCCTTTCAAAGGTATATAAAGAGAGGTGTACGGGGTTGCTTGAATAAGTCAAAGCAACGAGGAGAGTAACACTAGTTGGAGTAACAAAGATAGCATTTTATACTAGTTTTCAGTACTTCACAATAAACAATATGCATAGCATCAATATCCAGGTAAGTACCACACATCCAGTAGTGGGAAAATGGCACAAAGAAGGCCTGAACATACCAAAGGTATAACTATTTACTCGAAAGGGTCGAGGAGGAGTATGTGAAATAGTAACAAAGATAGTTTTATACTAGGGTTACTTTGTAGGGGTATTTTATTTCTGCTATTCATTTTATTCTGCTATTCTATTGTGTATATTGTTTAGAATAATCTACTACGTTGTTTTGAAATGCCGAAGATTGTCCCCGGTCTTGGAAAAAGCCCCCATAAGGTGAAACGGTCAGGCGCAAGTATCTACAGGATCGTCGACCGACTTGAACACTCACCGCACCCTTGCTGATAAGCATTATTCATACACTTTGATTTGGTTGAAAGACTTTCATAATTGCTCTATTATTTGCGGGAGTGTTCGCATTGGGACTCTCTACTTAGAGACATTATCATTCGGAATAGTCCTTTTATGTTCAGGCGTATTTTCTATGGATGTGTGGTACTTACCTGGATATTGATGCTATGCATATTGTTTATTGTGAAGTACTGAAAACTAGTATAAAACTATCTTTGTTACTATTTCGTTACTCTCCTCGTTGCTTTGACCCTTTCGAAGGTGGTCAATGTGGATTATACCACGTGCATCCCAAAAAATGGTCGCCATGGCTTTATTGGCTGACAAACCCACCTTGGCCTTCTTTGGTGCCAATTCACCTTGAGAAACCCACTGTTTTGACTGCTGTTTGGTCTCTAGTGTGTAGTGGTGGATCCACGTTTTGCCCACGGTTACGAAACGGCACAAAAAAACATCCATATTGCGGTTGAACAACGCCAAATACTCCTGCGAAATTGTCACACGATTGTGTTTGTGGTCGATTGTGAGCAAACGCGGCACCCATCTTGCGAAAAGATTTCTCATACCCAAGTGATCATTTAAAATTGAAAGCACTGAGCCATGTGAGATGCCTATGGCTTCCACAATCTCTCGCACTTTCAATCTCCAATCGGCCAACACCATATCGTGAATGTTTTCAATTGTTTCGGGTGTAGAGACCTCAACTGGGCGTCCAGAACATTTGGCTCCTTCTGTGCTTGTACGGCCACAACAAAATTCAGTAAACCACTTTTTTACCATTGAAATTGATGGTGCAGAGTCCCCATAGTATTTATCAAGCTTAGCCTTGGTTTGAGTGATGGTCCCCCCCCCCCCCCCGCAAAAAAATTATGCTTAATGAACACACAAAATTCACTTTTTTCCATTTTCTCCTCAAATCACGCGGTAGTCTGCTATCAATGGCTGTCAAAAACAAACTAAATGATGCAGCTTGTTCAAATTTTGATAGGAGTCAACTGACAGGTGCCTGTTGACAGGAGCAGTGTTGCCCTTTCAGTTAAGAGGCGAGAAATTCAAAAAGTTACGCACTTATTGACCCGCCCTCGTATATATTGGTGGCAGCGGTGGGATAGCAAAAGAAAACCAAAGAATTAAAACATCTAAACAATTACATCAATTATTAAAATCACGCTGTTCAAGACTGTAATCCAGAGCCATTCAAGTTGCCATTACACAGATTCTACGTTCATTTATTTTGCTGCATATTATAAAGTTTAATACCTTCTCCTTGCCAAAGGTCACAAAAGATGTGCACAGGGAATGGCATGTAGCTACAATATCACAACTACTATATTTCACTGCATAATAGTCGCACATCTCTCTTTCTTTTAGTCAAAAGGAGGGCTACTATTATGTAATTGTGACGATTACATCGTCATTTTTAAAAAAGAGAGCAGGCATGCAGGCGATTGAAGCCTCACTTGAGGGGAGCTGAAGGAGGCCCAGTAGTTCCAAGGGGCGGGCGGTTACAAGTATTATGTGAGAAACAGCTAGAATACCAATTTTGGCACTCCAAAAGTGATGGTGCAACTCACATCCGATGGTGACTGTTATGCACTGAAATACAGTCTTCTTTATGTCCTGATTGAATCGACTTAAACTCACCTTAAAAGGGATGTTCTGTGGCACTTGCAAGAACAGCACTGAATGGTGAAACATCCAGCCTACACTATTTAGAAGCTTGTGGGAGCAACAACAACAACAACACTTTATTACGATCACTGACCAGCACAAAGCGGGCACAAGCGCCCTGAGAAGGGAAGGACAATTCCCCAGTAAGCAGTTATTTAAAATTAGATTAGAAATCAGTATATAAATATATTTCAAAAGATAGGATATTGTAACAGGTATGGAACCGAAGGGGGAGGGGAGAGATTGATGAGAGAGGTCGAAAACACTGGTGGGGGGGCACTAAAGGGGAAGGGAGGGGCACAATGCGAGTCTAGTAGCATTTCAGCTGTAACATGTTGCTCTAACTGCATTCCCAGTAGGGTGTTGCCTTACCGTGTCAATCATCCTCCGTCTAATTGTAAGTGCAGCAGCACAGAACTTAGCAACACTGTAAGTTATTGTAGTGTTAGAGTCCAAAAGCAGCAGGGTGGAATAATATTTTTCACTGCACCCCGGGTATTTTTAAAGTCATGGTCTAATGAGATTAGATCTAAGATCTCTGTAGAACATGCAATGAAGAAGCATGTGCTCAGTTGTTTCCACATGACCAGACCCACAGGGGCATAGTCTCTGCTTGAAGGGGGTCTTCTGATACCTCCCCTCCAATACAGCCGATGGGAGGGCATGGCATCTTGCCAGGGTAAAAGCCCTTTGGTATTTGGGCACCTCCAGGTCCCATTAGGTATGCCATGGGGGCAGTGAGGTATCTAGTGGCTTCCCTAACAATGAAGGCTGGGGAACAGGCTAGGTCAGATTGACGCTCTATGTCCAGGATTCGTTGCTTAATGAGATCCTTGGCTTGGCCCCATCTCATGCTTAGCTATTGTCCTTGGGAGAAACCTAGCATTGCGATCTTTGCTGCTACTGTTTTAATCCATGTGGACTGGAAGTCATCTCTCATGATTAGGGGAGAAGGATAGGTGTAGCCAGTAATTGAGAATAGCTGTCCATATTCTCGCTTCCACTTTCACAAAGCCTGTCTCCAATCGCAGGGTGGCGTTAGGGACACATCTGGGAGCCTATAGAGCTGCTCTTAGGAATTTCGTTTGGACACGCTCTAGTGGGGCATAATTTGAGAAGGGTCCAAGCTGGGCTCCGTACAGCATTTGTGCGATTGGTTTTGCTTCAAAGAGTTTAAGTGCAGCCGGTATAAAGTGACCTCCTCCCGTCCTGAGATATCTTAGGATAGTGGATGAGCTCTTTTGTGCTGTCTCTGCTGCATACTCTGCATGGGCTTTCCTGCTGTTGCTGCTATGGAGGGTAACTCCAAGATATTGAAAGCTTGAGACCTCTTCTATTTTGTTTCTGTCTATTCTCCAGTTGTGCTTCTTGGGTCGTTTAGCAAACACCATAATTTTAGTTTTCTGAAGGTTGAGATGCAACTGTTCTTCCTGGCAGTAATTTGTTAATGCTCTCAGAGCTCTTTTCAGTCCAACTTGAGTTCTAGAAAGAAGAGCAAAAGCCTTCTTTAAACCAGGACTTCTTAAACCTTTTCCACTTGTGACCTCTTTCTAGCCAAGAAATGTATCTATATAAAAAAAATAAAGCATTTACTGAGAATAAGTCAGCATTTGCAACAGGCCGGATTAAAACCATAAGGCCACCCTAGGCCAAGGCCTAGGGCGGCACCTTTGGGGGGGCAGCAGGTCCGGACCGCCCCCCAAAAAGGTTTTTTAAAAATTCAAAAAAAGGCGCATGTGTGCAGTGGCGTAAGTGCCATCCACGGCCGCCCCCCTCCTTTGCTCTGCTCCCCTCAGCTCTGCCCCCGCCCTCAGCTCCACCCCCGCCTCCTCGCCGGCACGAGGAGGAGGAAGGAAAGCCCCACACCCAGAGCCGATGCGGGGCCTCCCCACGGCTCCTCCCTCCCTCCTAAAGCCTCAATTTCAGCCACTTCTCAGGCAGGCATAGTCTTTCGGAAGGAGGGAGGAGCCGGCGAGGAGGCGGGGGTGGAGCTGGGGGCGGGGTGGGGGCAGGGCAGGGAGGAGCCGGGGGCGGGGCTGGGGTGGAGCGGGGAGGAGGCAGGGTGAGGCGGGGGCGGAGCAGGGAGGAGCCAGGGGTGGGGTGGAGCCGGGGGCAGATCAGGCCCTTTTGGCCTAGGGCGCCAAAAGGGCCTGATCCGGGCCTGATTTGCAAGGCTTGCTAAACAGGTTGACTTACCCTTTTTATAAGTACAGCTGAAGCATATTCTGCAGAATCCATTGTAAACACAGCACATTGTTGCCAAATTTCTCGTGACCCCAACATTGAGCTAAGAGGAAAGGAGGCAGGCAGGCTGTAGCTGATGCTCCCAATGAGTGGGAGGAAGCAGGAGGGGGGCAAGGCCTCTCATTGCTGACTGCAGGGGAGAAGGTAGTATGCAGGGCCTCACAAGAGGATGGGCCAGAGATGTCACTGCCTTGGTCCTTTCATTATTGGCTGCTACTTCCTAGCACAGTGTTTTTCAACCTCATTTGAGCCGCGGCACATTTTTTACATTTACAAAATCCTGGGGCACACCACCAACCAAAATGACACAAAATGACACTCTAATGCAGTAATACATATAGTTAATATGTTTTTAAATGTATTTATACACTCAGTGTGAAACCTGGGCCTGTTTCGATGAACACAGTGTATATATGACTTCCTCTCACATACTTAAACATGGCTATCATGTCTTCTCTCAGCCTTCTCTTCTTCAGACTAAACATGCCCAGCTCTTCAAGCCGCTCCTCATAGGCCTTGTTCTCCAGACCCTTGTGAAATTTCACCCTGAGTAAAACTTGCTTCCAGATAACTGTGGATGATATGAAGCTGCTATAAACAGTTCCTTGGGGGGGGGGGGGACCTCTCGAAAAATCCAGTAAAATAGTAAAAAAAAATCCAAGCGGAGAGGCTCAATTTGTTTCTTGGAAACGTGTGAATGCTTCAGCCTCCCGATGCTCCCAGGTTCGCTCACTGCCCAATTGACCAACGTGGAGCTTCCAGCATTCGGTGGAGCCCTTCCTTTGCCTCGGGGAGGATCTTTGGGGAGGGAAAGAGGGAGAAAGAGCTGCTAGGAGGGGGAAGAGTGCCAATTTCCCACGGCACAACTGCTGATTGCTCACGGCACACTAGTGTGCCACGGCACACCGGTTGGGAAACACTGTCCTAGCAGATGTCAGGTTGTGCAATACTGGCTAAACGGTACAATTTCTCCAGTGGTGTGGGGCATAGACATCCTGTGATAATGTGGCATGTCTCATTAAGAGCCACATCCACTGTTTTAATACGGTGAGATGTGTTCCACACTGGGCATGCGTATGTAGCAGCAGAGTTCATTTTTATTATGATTTGTGTGTTGCTTTTAACTTGTTTTTAATATGTTGTTAGGCACCAGTAGTCCCGTTATTGGGAGAAAGGAGAGATACAAATGAATGGAAAACTACTCACAATAAAAAAATAAAAATCAATATTAAAAACATGAATACTCACTTTTATACCTGACTTTAAAATGATAATTAATATTATCACATGAATCATGATTAATAGTATGATGAGCTATCTTATAAATATTATTAACCACACTGATATTAATTTAATAATAATTATCACAATCATTAAGTGCATTATTATTATTATTATTATTATAAAAATTATGTAATAAAACCTTGAGCTCCATTGCACTAGGTAACAAAATTTGGAAAAAAAATCTGTTCCTGGTTTGAAAATCTTTATTTATTAATTTATTTAGGGGAAGAGTGCCTCTTCTCACCCCACGGCACATACTGCTGATTGCTCACGGCACAACAGTGTGCCACGGCAACCTGGCCGGTTGGGAGCTGATGCACTGTCCTAGCAGATGTCAGGTTGTGCAATACTGGCTAAACGGTACAATTTCTCCAGTGGTGTGGGGCATAGACATCCTGTGATAATGTGGCATGTCTCATTAAGAGCCACATCCACTGTTTTAATATGGTGAGATGTGTTCCACACTGGGCATGCGTATGTAGCAGCAGAGTTCATTTTTATTATGATTTGTGTGTTGCTTTTAACTTGTTTTTAATATGTTGTTAGGCACCAGTAGTCCCGTTATTGGGAGAAAGGAGAGATACAAATGAATGAAAAACTACTCACAATAAAAAATTAAAAATCAATATTAAAAACATTAATACTCACTTTTATACCTGACTTTAAAATGATAATTAATATTATCACATGAATCATGATTAATAGTATGATGAGCTATCTTATAAATATTATTAATAACACTGATATTAATTTAATAATTTAATAATAATTATCACAATCATTAAGTGCATTATTATTATTATTATTATAATTATTATTATAAAAATTATGTAATAAAACCTTGAGCTCCATTGCACTAGGTAACAAAATTAAATAGAACTGGCCTCACCCTTTAAACCAAAGGTTCGTCTGCCAGGACCTAGCAAGCTTAGGGCGGTGGCAGCGAGGTCCTCAGATTGTAGGTTTGGTTCGAGTTTCCTCCTCTTAGATGGTTGACCTTACAGGGTTAGACGAGCACCATCTGCCTGGGTTTGAAATCGGAGTTTTTCTTCTTCTAGGATGGGTGCCAAAAGGCTAGAGAGCCCATCCTGCCCTTTGACGCTCTTTGTCAGACCCTTCGGTTGTGACCTGTCTGGCATGGGAGGCCCTACCAGTGGCTATTATGCCACCGCCAGCATAGCTCACAACTTCATTAGGGTGCACAAGCCTCTCCCCCACAACAAGGGGACGCCAACGGAGAATAAATATGTGAATAAATATTATTAAAGTAATATGAATAAATATTATTTAAAATCATATTAATACATATTGTTTAATATAATAGTACTACATATTATTAAAGAAATATTAATAGATATTATTTACAAATATTATTTAGCATGTCAAGGTGAACCAAACAGTTGTATTGCATTAAAAACAAACAAACAAACAAAACACAAAGTTTGCAGACTTGGTATTTTATTAAATGCTGGCCACTTGGAGTGCCTCTGGTGTTGCCATAAGAAGGTCCTCCATTGCGCATGTAGCAGGGCTCAGGTTGCATTGTAGTAGGTGGTCTGTGGTTTGCTCTTCTCCACACTCTCATGTCGTGGATTCCACCTTGTAGCCCCATTTCTTAAGGTTGGCTCTGCAGCTCATGGTGCCAGAGTACTACCTGTTCAGTGCCTTCCAAGATGCCCAGTTTTCTGTGTGCCCAGGAGGGAGTCTTTCATATGGTATCAGCTATGGCTTGAGGTTCTGGCTTTTAGCCTGCCACTTTTGGACTCTCGCTTGCTGAGGTGTTCCAGCGAGTGTCTCTGTAGATCTTCAAAGGGACAGGAAAATAATATTAATAAATGTTATTAAAGTAATATTAATAAACAACATTAAAATAATAGTGATAAATATTATTTAAAATAATAGTACTATTTTTTTTCTTTTTTAGGGACTCGCCTATCTCGGATTGGCCTTTTTAGTCATCAATGCGCTTGTAGAAAGCGTGGGATGAGTCCTTCCTGAATCTTTGTTCGTGAAGAAAAGCCAAGACTAAATATTATTTAAAATCACATTAATCAATATCATTTTAAATCATGATCGTTATGGCTATTACTAAAATTAATAATGAGTACAAGCCCTGACGAGACTGTTTTATTGTTTTAATGCCTGTTAGTGTATTATTTTAATTATGATTTATGTTTTATTGTGGTTTTACTGTTTTAATGTTGCTGTCCTTGAGCAAGCAGGGATCACCAGTATTGAGGCCATGCTATTGAGAACACAGCTGCGCTGGGCAGGGCACATCTCTAGGATGGATGACCACTACCTCCCAAAGATACTACTCTATGGTGAACTCGCCACAGGTCAGCGCAAGAGAGGCGCACCCAAAAAGAGATATAAGGACTTCATGAAACAACATCTCAGGCTCGGCCAGATTGATCACCAACAATGGTCCACCCTGGCCTCATATCGGGAGGCATGGAGACGCACTATCCACAATGCTGTGGCCCCTTTCGAGAAGACATGCCGAACGGGTCTCGAAGAGAAACGACAACGCAGAAAGAACCGCAACTTGGAAACAACATCACCCAAGGAGACTTTCTGCTGTGCTTTCTGCAACTGAACTTGCCTATCTCAGATTGGCCTTTTTAGTCATCAACGCGCTTGTAAAAAGCGTGGGAGGAGTCCTTCCTGAGTTTTCGTTCACGAAGTAATGCCGAGAGAGGGGTTTTACTATTGTAATTGTTTGTATTGGCATGTAAGGCATTGAATTTTGCCATTTTATGTGTAAACAGCTTTGAGTCCCCCCAGGGGTGAAAAAGGTGGTATATATACAGTATATACTGTAACAGGGCCATAGCCAGGATTTTGTTTCGGAGGGGGCTGAGTTTGGTTCGGGGGGGGGGGCTGAGACTGGGTGGAAGAGGGTCTACCCTAGCAAATCTTTTGTATTGTTATCCCAATAACCCCATTAATGTGGGATATAATGAGCATGGTGATCAGATCATGATATGAATAAACATAACAGTTTAAATAATGTACCAGTAAGGCCTTTTTGCGGACCACCCTGAGAATTTCGTGGGGGCTGAAGCCCCCTTAGCCCCAGGGGCGGTCCTACAAGATAGGCCAAGTAGGTGGCCGCCTAGGGCGCCATCTGGGAAGGGGGCGCCATCCTGGCCACATGGGGCGCCATCCTGGCCCTGCCGATGTTCCTCAGACAGTGCTGCAGCTGCCTGCTTTTTGACCCCGGCTTTGTGCGCTCCGACGCCGCTTCTGGGCACGCGCGGAGGTTTTCACGCAGGCGCAGTTGCTCTGGAGCTGAAGTTGAGCGCAGGAGCAACTGCACATGTGCAAAAACCTCCACACATGCCCAGTAGCTCCCTTGCGCAGAAGCCTGTAAGCAAAGCACTCCCTATTGGGCAGGCAGGGAGTGCTTCCCCTCTCGCTCTGTCTCCGCCGTGCGTGCGCGTTTGCAGGGAAGGAGAAAAGAATCAGTGAAGGAAGTGTAAGTGAAGGAATGAATGAAGGGCTTTCCTCCTCCTCCTCTGTGACCTCTTCTCTCCCTCCTTCCTTTCTTCGGCTCTATTTCTGTCTAGACCTGAGGGGCCTGAGGCTATGAGGAGTTGTGGGAGTTGGAGGCCAAAACACTTAGTTTGCCCAGGCCGCGCTGCCTGTATTCGACCTCATTTGAACATTTTGGCTGTTTTTCTATTTACATTTACATTGGGATCCTAATTTTGGACTTATGGGAGACTCCTATGAATTATGAGTCGGATGATAGGTAATATATTCTGATTTTGATGCATTTACATTGCATTTCTTGTTGATTATTATACAGTTAATAGAATGTTACATTATATTATCATGTCAATATATTATAATATAATTATATTGTAATGTAGTATAATATAATTATGATATAATATAGTATGAGTATGGTATAATATATTGTATATACATTGATACAATATAATACTACTAATGGTATTGTGATATTATAATTGTATATTTGATTTACATGGGGGGCGGCAAAATAATGTTCGCCCAGGGGCGGTTCTACAAGATAGGCCAAGTAGGCGGCCGCCTAGGGCGCCATCTGGGAAGGGGGCGCCATCCTGGCCGCATGGGGCGCCATCCTGGCCCTGCCGATGTTCCTCAGACAGTGCTGCAGCTGCCTGCTTTTTGACCCCGGCCTTGTGCACTCCGACGCCGCTTCTGGGCACGCGCAGAGGTTTTCACGCAGGCGCAGTTGCTCCGGAGCTGAAGTTGAGCTCCGGAGCAAGTTTGCCCAGGCCGCGCTGCCTGTATTCGACCTCATTTGAACATTTTGGCTGTTTTTCTATTTACATTTACATTGGGATCCTAATTTTGGACTTATGGAGATTCCTATGAATTATGAGTCGGGTGATAGGTAATATATTCTGATTTTGATGCATTTACATTGCATTTCTTGTTGATTATTATACAGTTCTGCTTAATATTGTCATACAATATAATAATCTATATATATAAAGGAGACGTGGTCATGCAAAGATTGATATAGACAAAGAAACTATACGTCGCAGAAACACCACACTAAACAACTGACTGGCCCTGACCACAAGGTACAGACAACAGTCAAAAAACCGGACCTAAAGACCTCGCAACACCCTAAAACACCACCCCGAAAAAATTAACAAAGCGATTCCCACCCCGGACTCCCCGCTCCCAGCACGAACGTTTCGAACGTTCGCACATCACAGACAAAGCTCTATAGACCGATCCCAAGCACTTCGCCATACAACACACCCTACTCAAAGCCTCAGCCATACACAACAAAACAACACAAAGCACCCTCACCGCATCCCAAAACCCTAAAACAACACATACACAACACATACACAACCATACCCAGCCCCCCTTCCGCGCACATGGCCGGCAAGCGATCCTTTCTATAGACCGATCCCAAGCAGTTCGCCATAGAACACACCCTACTCAAAGCCTCAGCCATACACAACAAAAAAACACAAAGCACCCTCACCGCATCCCGAAACCCCAAAACAACACATGCACAACACATTACAAACATACACAGCCCCCCTTCCCGCGCACATGGCCGGCAAAACGCTGCCGCCCCATCCACCAAAATTCGCCAAACCCGCGAAAACACATAACCCCCTCCCCAAGCCCCCACAAAACACATTTTAACAACAAAATACACAACACACAACTTCCCTCCCCTTCCCACCAGCCCACAACAACAAGAAAACACCCAAAACTCTCCTTACCTTTCCCCAAAACCTCCCTCAGCAGCTCACCCGGCGCCATCAACAATGCTACCTAAATAAACTACATTACCCAAGACCCTTAGCGCCAAAAACCACCCACCGCGCATGCGCACTCCCAAAATCACAAAAAAAACCCCGCGAAAACACATAACCCCCTCCCCAAGCCCCCACAAAACACATTTTAACAACAAAATACACAACACACAACTTCCCTCCCCTTCCCCAGCCCACAACAACAATAAAACACCCAAAACTCTCCTTACCTTTCTCCAAAACCTCCCTCAGCAGCTCACCCGGCGCCATCAACAATGCTACCTAAATAAACTACATTACCCAAGACCCTTAGCGCCAAAAACCACCCACCGCGCATGCGCACTCCCAAAATCACAAAAAACCCCGCGAAAACACATAACCCCCTCCCCAAGCCCCCACAAAACACATTTTAACAACAAAATACACAACACACAACTTCCCTCCCCTTCCCACCAGCCCACAACAACAAGAAAACACCCAAAACTCTCCTTACCTTTCCCCAAAACCTCCCTCAGCAGCTCACCCGGCGCCATCAACAATGCTACCTAAATAAACTACATTACCCAAGACCCTTAGCGCCAGAAAACACCCACCACGCATGCGCGCTGTCAAAAATTCAAAAATAAACCCGCGAATCAAAATAAGGCTTACTCCCTTACATTCAAAAAAAAAAACCTAACGGCTGCCAAGACCACACAGCCCTTTCCCTTGCTATTTCTGTGTGACGAGACTTAGGCAAGCACTGCTTCCGTGCTCCTCCGTCTCACACAGACAAGCGAACAACAGGTGACAGAGACAACTAGCAATACCTAACCTCCCCACCCTCACCGATTCTAATTCTTCCTTGCAATACTTTGGTAAGTAGTACCTATTGCTCTACTCACATTTACATGTTATATTAAAAAAAAAGTTGGAAGAAGCAGGCCCTAATACTGGGAGCTCACCAGAATCCATGGATTAAATCTGCTAACCTTCTGCCCAGCAAGTTCAACACCTCCGTGCTTTACTTATTGCTCAAAAGGTTCAGATTGTACCCTTACATTAGGTCCATTTCAACCAACTCAGGGGAGGGGGGGGGAACGCATTTCTAACCTCACGAGCTGACATTTCTCATAGATGCAGCATGACTGCATGGAACACCATTACCTTCCCACCACAGCTGTACCTATTGCTCTAATCACAACTTTGCCACAATCAGGGAACACTTTACACCCCAATGCACCCCAATATCTCAGGCTTTGCCAACATTTCTCACACTGAGGCCCCACAAATAATTCCCATGGTCTACAACTACTTTCCAGCCATTAATCCTACTCAACCTTCGTAATACCACTTTACTTTTCACTGCCCCAAAGCCTGACCTTATATTATCTCATATATCTAATCATACTTTCACATACCTTTCTCTTTGCACACTCCTACATCCAATATATATACAGCACATCTCCACATACACTCAAACTTATAACACATTGGCCATCCACTACCATACATCCACAACTACTACTGGCCCATCCCTAACCTATTAGCCACATCAATATGCCATTCCTTCTATTTTCAGAGGCAGAAGACCAGCCTCAATATGCCACCAAAAAAACCGGTTTAGGAACCCGAACTCGAACAACCAAAAACAGCGAAAAACTCGACAAACAAGAACACCACAAGAAAAAAATAGATGCTCAGGAGAAACATAGACAACAAGTCAGAGAAAGACGCTCCGCTGAAGATATCAGATCTACGCATAGTACGCCGAGAAGAAGCCCGCCGCGCACAACAACACAGACGTACTACAGCAACAACTCAACAACGTGCACATCAGACTGCAACAAGACTACGCAAAAAACAACGTCAACGTATAGAACACATCACTACATATCATCGCCTTGCATTCCGCTACAATCCTACTGATGACTACTCCTTAACCAAGGATGTCTCTATTGGAACACTGACCACCGTCTGTCAACACTGCCAAGCGCTCAAATTCCCCGGAGAAACCAAAGGAATGTGTTGTGCGGCAGGAAAGGTCCAAGTACCACAACTGAGTGATCCCCGGAACCTCTAAAAACTTTGCTTACTGGAGACACTGTGGAGTCCAGACACTTCCTTACTAACATTAGGAAATACAATTCATGCTTCCAGATGACATCGTTTGGTGCAGACATTGCTACTGCACCATTTATGCCAACTTTCAAAGTTAAAGGACAAATTTATCACCGCGCTGGCTCACTGCTTCCAAGCGAAGGACACCGAAGGACAACATAAATTCCTTCAACTGTATTTCATTGGTGATGAAGCCCAAGAACTGAACACACGCTGCACCATCTCACCCACCGTAAAAAAAACTGTTGTAACCCAACTTCAGCAACTGCTTCATGAACACAATCAGTTGGTCCAACTGTTTAAAACAGCCCTCGACAAGATGCCTACAGACACACACCGCATTGTAATTCATCCTGAGAAAACACCCCATGGGGAACATGTGCGCAGATACAATGCACCGACTATTGATGAGGTTGCCATTGTTATTGCTGGAGATCAATTTCTACCAAGGGATATTGTTATACAACGGAGAAATTCCCAATTAACTACAGTACCTGAAACACATCGTTGCTATGATGCCCTGCAATACCCACTCATTTTTTGGGACGGAGCCGATGGGTACCACATCAACTTGAAAATGGTAGACCCACGCACTGGGGAGGAAACCAACAGAAATGCAGTGCCATGCACTACTACTCTTTCCGGATTATGATCAGAGAACATGAGGACAACCATATCTTGAGATGTCGACAACTATTCCACCAATACATCGTGGATATGTATGCTAAAATTGAAAGTGAGCGCTTACAATTCATTCGCTACAATCAAACCAAACTACGCTCTGAAGAATACATACATTTGCGAGATGCTGTAGTACAAGACGGCAACACTACAAACATTGGCAAATTGATAATTCTCCCGTCATCATACACAGGCAGCCCACGTCATATGCATGAATATGCACAAGACGCCATACAATATGTACGTCTCTATGGACGTCCAGATCTTTTCATCACTTTCACATGCAACCCAGCATGGGACAGTATACAACAGCTATTACTTCCTGGGCAGAAGGCAAGTGACAGACATGACATCACAGCTCGAGTGTTCCGACAGAAACTCAAATCCATCATGACCTTTATGGTCCAACATCAAGTCTTTGGCACAGCACGCTGCTGGATGTACTCTGTTGAATGGCAGAAAAGAGGACTCCCACATGCACATATTTTACTTTGGTTGGAGCAGAAAATAACATCAGATGAAGTTGACAAAGTCATCTCTGCAGAAATACCTAATCCTGAGGACGATGCAGACCTACATGCTATTGTCACCAAACATATGATCCATGGGCCATGTGGCACACTAAACCCAACATCACCATGTATGAGAGATGGTAAATGCACAAAGCGATACCCACGCATGCTACTCGCTGAAACAATCACAGGAAACGATGGATATCCTTTGTACCGACGAAGGGCTCCGGAAGACGGCGGATATCGAACTACCATACATGAAAAAAAAAAAAATATCATGGACATAGACAATCGCTGGGTGGTTCCATACTCTCCTCTCCTTTCCAAAACATACAAGGCACACATCAATGTGGAATACTGCAACTCCGTAAAATCTATCAAGTATATCTGCAAGTACGTCAATAAAGGCAGTGATATGGCTGTTTTCGGCATGGAGGCTACTGAAAACACACATGTTGATGAAATCACCCACTTTCTAGCCGGAAGATACATCAGCAGCAACGAGGCTGTGTGGCGCATTCTCACATTTCCACTCCACGAACGCCATCCTCCAGTTGTCCACCTATCCGTACATCTTGAGAATGGACAACGCGTATATTTCACAAAAGACACTATGCCAGAGATTGTCAAGAACCCGCCAGCAACAACACTTACAGCATTCTTCAAATTGTGTGAAAAAGACACATTTGCCAGAACACTGTTATACTCTGAAGTACCGACATATTATACATGGGATACATCCAAACGAGAATTCCACCGCCGCAAAAGAGGACAACCACTTATTGATCATCCCGGCATACTCAAAGACGATGTCATCGGAAGGTTATACACCATTCATCCAAGACAGGATGAATGTTTCTTCTTACGTCTACTCTTGATAAATGTACGAGGGCCAACATCTTTCCAGGATCTCAGGACTGTCCATGGAATTACACATCAGACATGAGAACGACCAACACTGGAATGAATGTATGAGTGAGGCATGCAGCACATCCAGTCCCAGACAAATTCGGTCCCTTTTTGTCATCATACTTACTGCCTGTTCTCCATCTTCACCAACACAGTTATGGGACAAATACAAAACATGCATGGCAGAAGATATAATCCATCAACTAAACAAAGACCATCCAGACTTTCTTCACAGTTTTACTCCACGAATTGAAAATGAGCTACTTATCCAGATTGAGAATTCCTGCCAACAGGTTGCAAACAAACAACTGAAACAACTTGGAATGCCTACACCTAATCGGGCAACACCACATACCTACAGCAAA
Organism: Anolis apletophallus; assembly: GCA_030556195.1. Lineage (NCBI taxonomy): Eukaryota > Metazoa > Chordata > Lepidosauria > Squamata > Anolidae > Anolis > Anolis apletophallus. The sequence continues at coordinate 68,370,199 of JARBWK010000009.1, read as the reverse complement.
GACTTACCAACAGAACACCAGTACAACATTGAAGAACAGCGCACATACGTACAAGACAATCTGCCGAAACTTACGCCAGAACAAAGAGCAGTATATGATCAACTAATGTATACTGTTGAACATGGAGAAGGACAAGTCTTCTTCTTAGATGCCCCCGGAGGAACAGGGAAAACTTTCCTCATAAGACTGCTTCTAGCAACAATACGGTCACAAAACCACATTGCCTTGCCAATAGCATCATCTGGAATAGCAGCAACATTGTTACCAGGAGGAAGAACAGCACATTCTGCATTGAAACTACCGCTAAACATGCAGTACCTTGAAACACCTATGTGCAACATCTCCAAAACATCAAAAATGGGAAAAATCCTGAAAGAGACCAAACTTATAATATGGGATGAATGCACAATGGCGCACAAGAAGGCTTTGGAGGCTCTTGATAGAACATTACAAGACTTACGGAACAACAAACAACCATTTGGAAAAGCACTACTACTTCTGGCAGGAGATTTCAGACAAACACTGCCTGTGATACCACGATCAACACCTGCTGATGAAATCAATGCTTGCCTCAAATACTCCACTTTCTGGACACATGTCAAAACACTGCAATTAACAACTAATATGCGTGCTCAACTCCAGAATGATCAGACATCAGAAAGATTCTCTCATCAACTCTTGGACATTGGAAATGGAGATATTCCAATAGATCCCACCACGAAGCTCATTACATTGCCACCACATTTCTGCACTACTGTGACATCCAAACAACAACTCATTGAAAAAGTCTTCCCAAACATTCAGCACAACTACAAGAATCACAACTGGCTGAGTGAACGAGCTATTCTGGCACCGAAAAATGCTGACGTCTACACACTTAACTATATGATACTAGGAAGCATTCCCAGTGAAACTGTCACATACAAATCAATTGACACTGTGGTCGAACAAGATCAAGCTGTTCATTACCCAACAGAGTTCCTTAATTCTCTTCATCTTCCTGGACTTCCACCGCACATATTACCTTTGAAATTGGGTGCTGCAATTATCATGTTGAGAAACATAGATCAGCCCAAACTGTGCAATGGCACCCGTCTTGCCGTCAAAACACTACTCAACAATGTCATTGAAGCAACCATACTGACAGGACCATACAAAGGAGAAGACGTGCTGATACCACGTATCCCAATGATACCTACAGATATGCCATTTGAATTTTCCAGACTGCAGTTCCCTGTAACACTTGCTTTCGCTATCACCATCAATAAAGCACAAGGACAAACACTAGAAACCTGCGGCATTGATTTAGACACGCACTGTTTCTCACATGGACAACTGTATGTAGCATGCTCCAGAGTTGGAAAACCTGAAAACCTCTACATCAACACCCAGGAAGGAAAAACAAGAAATATTGTTTATCCACAAGCTTTGCAAAACATAACCAACTAAGCAAAGATATTTCCACTTCACATCATCTTTCAACCCACCTGTCCACTCCAGAACAACTTATTCACAGGATCACCAAAACCGTAAGTTATTCCTCTATTACAACTGTAACAAAATAAGGGAGGGTTATTACTAACAGTACTATTACTGATATAATATTTACTCTTATTACACAGACCTTCTTAAACCACTAGAGTACACCACACCAACGCCAGGGAGACTAACTCAGCGGAGACACTTCTAGATGATTTCGGCTTTCAACCCACCCCTCAACTCTACAGGAATGCAGTCACAGGACCAGCAAAAAAGTAAGTTTTATCTCTTTCACACCTCCTACACAACCAAGGGATGCTCATGACTGATTGTACTATTACTGATATTGTATTTACTCTCATTTCAGAGACCTCCTCAAACTACTAGACTACACCACATCAATGCCTGGGACCCTAACTCAGCGGAGACACTTCCAGATGACTTCAGCTTTCCACACACCTCTCAACTCTACAGGAATGCAGTCACAGGACCAGCAAAAACGTAACTTTTATCTCTTTCACACCTCCTACACAACCAAGGGATGCTCATTACTGATTGTACTATTACTGATATTGTATTTACTCTCATTTCAGAGACCTCCTCAAACTACTAGACTACACCACATCAATGCCTGGGACCCCAACTCAGCGGAGACACTTCCAGATGACTTCAGCTTTCCACACACCTCTCAACTCTACAGGAATGCAGTCACAGGACCAGCAAAAAAGTAAGTTTTATCTCTTTCACACCTCCTACACAACCAAGGGATGCTCATGGCTGATTGTACTATTACTGATATTGTATTTACTCTCATTTCAGAGACCTCCTCAAACTATAAGACTACGCCACACCAATGCCTGGGACCCTAACTCAGCGGAGACACTTCCAGATGACTTCAGATGTTAACCCACCTCTCCACTCCACAACAACACGTTTACAGGACCCGTAAAAAAGTAAGTTACTTCAGTACTACAACTCATTCACAAACAAGGAATACTTCTTACTAATAGTACTATCACTACTATTCTTCCTACACGAGCGACTATGACCTTCACAGACCAACAGACTACACCACAGCAACGCCTCAAACAACAACACTGCTGAGAAACTTCTCAACTCCATAACCATGCATTGATGGAACCAGCAAACAGTAAGTTATTTCACTAATATAAATACTAAACATAGAATACATAGTTATTTTTGTATGCCTCTAACAATACTATTTAAACTAGCCAGACATTCTTAGAGCACCAGACTACGCCACAGCAACGCGTGGCCGGGTACAGCTAGTATTATAATATAATTATATTGTAATGTAGTATAATATAATTATGATATAATATAGTATGAGTATGGTATAATATATTGTATATACATTGATACAATATAATACTACTAATGGTATTGTGATGTTATAATTGTATATTTGATTTACATGGGGGGCGGCAAAATAATGTTTTTGGGGGGGCACCAAAATAATGTTCGCCTACCATTTAAAATTACCTTAGACCAGTGGTTCTCAACCTTCCTAATGCCACGACCCCTTAATACAGTTCCTCATGTTATGGTGACCCCCAACCATAAAATTACTTACGTTGCTACTTCATAACTGTAATTTTGCTACTGTTATGAATCACAATGTAAATATCTGATATGCAAGATGTATTTTCATTCACTGGACCAAATTTGGCCCAAATACCTGATACACCCACATTTGAATACCGGTGAGGTTGGGAATCGATTTTGTCATTTGGGAGTTGCAGTTGCTGGGATTTATAGTTAACCTACAATCAAAGAGCATCCTGAACTCCACCAACGATGGAATTGAACGAAACTTGGCACACAGATACTCAACACGGACACACTTGGCACGGGTACTCAATTCGCCCAAATGTGAACCCTGGTGGAGTTTGGGGGAAGTAGAGCTTGTCATTTGGGGGTTGTAGTTGCTGGGATTTTATAATTCACCTACAATCAAAGAGTATTCTAAACCCCACCAGGAATGGAATTGGGCCAAACTTCCCATAGAGAACCCATGACCAACAGAAAATACTGTGTTTTCTGGTGGTCTTTGGCGACCCCTCTGACACACCCTCGCGACCCCCCCAGGGGTCCCGACCCCCAGGTTGAGAAACACTGCCTTAGACCGCCCCTGCTTAGCCCCCCCCCCTGGCTACATGCCTGACTGTAAATAATAATAATAATAATAATAATAATAATAATAATAATCTTCCTTCCCAGCCTGCCCAATGGGTCCCTCGCTCCCCTTTCTCCCAGCCCATCCCTTCCTTCCTTCAATGGGCAACAATCCCAATTGGGACCCCGCTCCATCCCAAGGCAAGGCGCCTACGCCTTGGAGCATCTTTGCAGAGCCAGGGAAGCGCCGGGGTCTGGAGGAGGAGGAGGAGGGAGAGGGGCGGGAGAGCGGAGAGGGAGTAGAAAAGCAAGTCCGCCGCCCCTCTTTCTGTCCCGGGCGGGCGGGCGTGCCACGCGTGGACCCCGGCGCGGCTTCCAATCAATCCCGCGCCTTCCTCGGCGTCCGGAGCCAATCCTCCTTCGAGAGGTGGGCGGCAGTAGCGAGCCGGAGGCGCTCCAAACTTCCAGCATCGCCGGGGCAAAAAGCAGGAGCAAAGCAGGAGCATGCACGGCGGAGGCAAGGGCGCCCACGCGGGAGGCTTTCCACGCTCCCTTCCTTGCCATGAAGACTCGGCATCCCAGGTGAGCCGCGGGGAAACGGGTGGAGAGGGTGGGGGGGGTGGTTGAGAAAGGTAGCATCCTTCCCCACGAGGGGGTTTGGGCATCTCAGAAGGGTGTGATGAGTGTGATGAAGCTTCGGCTTCCAGATCTCCATCCAGGCGAAGTGGAAGAGATGGAGAGAGGTCTCTCTCCCCTTTTGCTCTCTCCCTCCCTCTCTCTTCTGTGATGGAGAGTTTTGCCCTTCTCTGGATCCTCTCTGCCAACCCTTTCAGGTCCTTAGTTGAAAAGGAGCAAGGAAGGGGTATTTTTTAAAAAATTATTAGCTGCATTTCTATACAGTTAATAAATAAAATAATAATAAATAATAATATATTCTCACCCCTGGGGGGGGGACTCAAAGCAATTTTTTTGGGTCATGTCAGGGGTGACTTGAGAAACTGCAAGTCGCTTCTGGCGTGAGAGAATTGGCCATCTGCAAGGACGTTGCCCAAAGGATGCCCAGATGTGTTGATGTTTTATCAGCAAAAACAAACAGCAATATATCTGTCTTGTGTCAGTAAACTCTAGCAACTCAAGCCTACACTGAAAATAATATAGGCATCATGCTAAATGTATCAAAATATATTGTTATGGTTGGCACGGGTACTCAATTCAGTAATTTTCAATTCAGTAATAATAATGACTCTATAGCGTTACATACATTACATACATTCTAACTCTATAGAGTCATTATTATTACTGAATTGAAAATAGAGGGAGCGTCCTCATCTTGTTATGAACTATAATAATATATTTTGATACATTTTGCATGATGCCTATATTATTTTCAGTGTAGGCTTGAGTTGCTAGAGTTGATGTTTTATCACCCTTCTCTCATGTCCCTGCATGGGGAGCTGGAGCTGACAGAGGGAGCTCATCCGCGCTCTCCCCGGATTAGAACCTGTGACCTGTCGGTCTTCAATCCTGTGGGCACAGGGGTTTAACCCACTGCGCCACCGGGGGTTCCTGGCAAATTCAATGCCACACACACACATATATATATCTAAATCCATAACATATAACTGGCATGAGAGAATTGGCCGTCTGCAAGGATGTTGCCCAGGGGATGCCCAGATGTGTTGATGTTTTATCACCCTTCTCTCATGTCCCTGCATGAGGAGCTGGAGCTGACAGAGGGAGCTCATCCACACTCTCCCCCAGATTAGAACCTGTGACCTGTCAGTCTTCAGTCCTGCCGGCACAGGGGTTTAACCCACTGTGCCACCGGGGGTTCCTGGCAAATTCAATGCCACACAAACACACACACATATATAAATTCATTACATATAACTGTAGATAAAAGCCATTTAAACTATAAAAAATTAAACATAGACATAATAATAATAATAATCTTTATTTATACCCTGCCACCATCTCCTCAATGGGGACTCGGGGTGACTAACATAAAAATACAATACAACACAATTAAATACAGAATACAAAAAAACCAAAATTATAAGCATGAAACATATTATTGCTGTAATAATATATTTAAATTAGCATCCTACAAGTTTTCATTTAAAAGGCCCAATAATAAAATCTATGTAAATATTTGAAGTCTCCAGCAGAGGCTGGATGGTCATCTGTCGCAGGGTGCTTTGATGGTGCATTTCTTTATGTCGGGGATCTGGAATGGATGGTCCTCCTTGAGGTCTCTTCCAACTCTATGATTCCTTGATCTTGTGGGGAGAACGCTGGGTGTCTGAGCTTGAACTCGGGTATGCTTTGGATGTCCTCCTTCCAGCCTTTCTGGAAAGGAGAAAGGAAATATTTAATTTTGAGCCGCCACCACTACCCTCCGCACTGTCAACAACTGCCCAGAAAAGGACCCTCTTCTTCAAGGCAGGCAAAGAGAAGCCATAGCCTTCCAGATTGTGCTGGACTACAGCACCCCACATGCCTTACTCTTGTCCAAATGGGCAGGAGCTGGTGAGAACCATGGTCAGGCACCACTTGTGGGGGGGAACTACTTCCCCAGACTGTGACACAGTCCCATAATATGGGTTACCCCAGGCATGGGCAAACTTGGGTCCTCCAGGTGTTTTGGACTGCAACTCCTACAATTCCTAATAGCCAGTAGGCTGTTAGGAATTAGGTGAGTTGAAGTCCAAAACACCTGTAGGGCTGAAGTTTGCCCATGCCTGGGTTACCCTATGTGCTCATTGAAAGGTCGCAGGTTTGAATCTGGGGAGCGGCGTGAGCTCTTGCTGTTAGCCCCAACTTCTTCCAACTTAGCAGTTTGAAAACATGCAAATGAGAGTAGATCAATAGGTACAGCTCTGTCGGGAAGGTAAGGGCAGTCCATGCAGTCATGCCAGCCACATGACCTTGGAGGTGTTTACAGACAACACCAGCTCTTCGGCTTAGAAATGGAGATGAGCACCAACCCCCAGAGTCAGACACGACTAGACTAGACTTAATGTCAGGGGAAAACCTTTACCTTTGCTATTTAATATAATAATACTGAATATTAAAGTAATATTTATATATATTCTTAAAATTATATTAATAAATATTATTCAAAACAATATTAATAAATATTATTAAAGCAATATTAATAAATATTCTTAAAATGCTATCTATAATTTTATTTAATATAATAGTACTAAATATTATTAAAGTAATATTAATAAATAATATTCAAAACAATATTAATAAATATTATTCAAACCAATATTAATAAATATTATTAAATTAATATTAATAAATATTCTTAAAATTATATTTATTAATCTTATTTAATATAATAGTACTAAATATTATTTAAGTAATATTAATAAATAATATTCAAAACAATATTAATAAATATTATTCAAAACAATATTAATCAATATTATTAAGGTAATATTAATAAATATTCTTAAAATTCTATTTATTAATCTTATTTAATATAATATTACTAAATATCATATAAGTAATATTAATAAATAATATTCAAAATAATATTAATAAATAAGAGTTGAAGTCCAAAACACCTGGAGGGCTGAAGTTTGCCCATGCCTGGGTTACTCTGTGTGCTCGGGTATAAGTCTAGAAATGTCGGTGAAAACAAATCCAGTTTAACAGTGCAAGTGTTGTACCTTTCCTTGCATTCAAAAGAGAGGAGCCATTCCTTTTTCTGACTAGAGTGGCAAAAGGAAATGATTTAGTCTGTTCTAGGAGAACCTAAAAGAAGCACCAACCTTCCCGACTATCTCTGCCATAGCACCACTTTTGGCCATTTTGAATGCCTGAGCAAGGAAATGGCAGTGGCTAGGGATGGTTGGTCCCTTCAGTCAGCATTGATGCTTCAGTCGGCATAGTATAGTGTCTAGATCCAGGGAAGTCATGCTACCCCTCTATTCTGCCTTGGTCAGACCACACCTGGAATACTGTGTCCAATTCTGGGCACGGAAAATGAAGGGAGATGTTGACAAGCTGGAATGTGTCCAGAGGAGGGCGACTAAAGTGATCAAGGGTCTGCAGAACAAGCCCTATGAGGAGCAGCTCAAAGAGTTGGGCATCTTTAGCCTGAAGAAGAGAAGAGTGGGAGGATATATAAATATGTGAGGGGAAGTTATAGGAAGGAGGGAGAAAGCTTGTTTTCTGCTGCCCTGGAGACTGGGATGCAGAACAATGGCTTCAAACTACAGGAAAGGAGATTCCACCTGAACGTTAGGAAGAACTTCCTAACTGTGAGAGCTGTTCAGCAGTAGAGTGTGGTGGAGTCTCCTTCTTTGGAGGCTTTTAAACAGAGGCTGGATGGCCATCTGTCGGGGATGCTTTGAATGCGATTTTCCTGCTTCTTGGCAGGGGATTGGACTGGATGGCCCATGAGGTCTCTTCCAACTCTATGATTCTATGATTCCTCTCTGTGTGGAGTCACCCTCGACTTATCCATTGGTCATATCGATTTATACATGAGTTCGACTTATACATGGGTATATACTATCAGTACAGAAACTCAACTGCCTATGGTGGCAGCTAGGGTGGCTACATGTCCTACTTTCTCTTTTAAGGGCTCCTGTGTTTTAAGGGTTGTTCATCCAAACTCTAAAAATAAAGAACTCTGAAGAGGAAGAGCAAGGACCCATCAAGAGCAGCTAGTACCAAATTGACACCCTGTCTCATTATTTTGAAATGTGTGCATAGCTTATATACTACATAGAAATTGTAACCTCAGTTGAAATAAAAGATGATAATAATAATTATTTATTTATTTTAATTATTATTTCGATTTGTATACCGTGCTTTCCAGCTAGCTCAGGACGGTTTACAGCATAATAATAATAATAATAATAATATTTATTTATAACCTGCCCTCTCTCCAAAGGGATTCAGGGTAGTTTACAGAAATAACAAAAATGGCAAACATTCGGTGCCAGAAAACAGGTAATCAATAATCAAGGCAAAACATAAAATCAAATAACTCAATATGACCTATAAACAAAGTAAAAGGTGAAACTAAATCAACATGATAAGTACAAGGAATCAGGCCAATTACAATACTATACATTGAAAGCACAATATAAAAACACAATATTATATATTACAATATAATATCATGTGCAAGTACTACATGCATATAGCAACCATTTGTAATTTGGCATCTGTATATATAAATCAACACATGTGCATTTGCACCGGGAATGTGGCACAGCTGGCTGGGTGTCAGCTGCATAAGATCTCTACTGACCAGAAGGTCATGAGTTTGAGGCCTGCCTGGGTCGAGGTGGGCTCTCAACCTATTGTGTAGCCTGTTGTCGACCTTTGCAACCCGAAAGACAGTTGCATCTCTCAAGTAGGAAATTTAAGGTACCACTTAGTGGGGAGGCTAAATTTAACTGATTTACGAGGCCATAAAGATCTCCAGGAAGCACGCTGAGAAATGAAGGAGTGCGACAGCTCCCCCTGGTGGCCAGATGTTAAATTGCCTCTGACTGTCTTGTGTTTGTGTGTCTAAAGGCATTGAATGCTTGCCTGTATATGTTCATTGTGATCAGCCCTGAGTCCCCTGCGGGTGAGAAGGGTGGAATATAAATGAAGTAAATAATAATAATAATAATCTATACATGCATTTGCATGCACATATAATAGTTGTACATTCATTTGCATTTCAACATATACAGTACATCAACGCTTTGTCATTCTTCTGTCCATTTCAGGGGGAACAGTTGCATGTATAGATGCAAATGGGCATACAAATGCACATTTATAAACAGTTGCTATTTGCACCTACAGATTTTCTTCCATTAGTGACCAACCTACTGGCACTTAAGAGGAAAAAAAGATGGAAAGTGCAGGTGAAAAAAAATGAAGGGGTAAAGTAATGCTGATAAGAAGCAGATTGCATGTACCTATATAAATCAAATAGTAATGATAAAGCAAAAAATGGAATCCCTAGTGTCCAGCAGCAAAAACTATTGGAGGAAGATGGCAATGAGTCTTAAGAGAAATATATTTTCATTTCTATCTGATTTGAGAGCAAATCACATATTCAGTAGGATCCGAGTCGAAATGTGTAAGCTTGCCCTATTAAGTTGATCTAGTGCTAAGATATTTTTTAAAAATGGAAATGAATTATGGATGGAGGCAAATCTCCAGAGAAAACTTTGTGAATCAGGTAGATAATTAGGAAGCGGCATATTGCCAGCAGCTTACTGTTGGGAGAAAGTGGAGAATGAAAGCTTCGTAGCAGAGCATCCATGCTTTCTCTTTGGGAACTGTGAGGCTCAGCTATGATAAAGCAACTTGTACAAGAGTGTAAACTAAAGTGATAGTATTTTTTTCGTGTCAGGAGCAACTTGAGAAACTGCAAGTCGCCTCTGGTGTGAGAAAATTGGCTGTCTGCAAGGATGTTACCCAGGGGACGCCCTGATGTTTTTGATGTTTTTACCATCCTTCTGGGAGGCTTCTCCCATGTCCCTGCACGGGGAGCTGGAGCTAACAGAGGGAGCTCATCCGCGCTCTCCCCAGATTTGAACCTGTGACCTGGCAGTCTTCAGCCCTGCTGGCACAAGGGTTTAACCCATTGTGCCACCAGGGGCTCCTAGTAATATAATAACAACAACAACAACAACAACAACAACTGTATTCTTATAATCCGCCACCATCTCCCTGAAGGGACTTGGGGAGGCTTACACAAGGCACAAGGTGCCTAAAAAGCAGATCATATAAAACAGTGTTTCGCAACCAGTGTGCCGTGGCACACTAGTGTGCCGTGAGTGATCATCAGGTGTGCCGTGGGAAATTGGAACCTCCAATACCCTTTCTTTCCCCTCCTGCCGAACACTTTTTCTTCTCCACTCGGGTTCCCTTCTTCCCAGCCTCGCTCTGCTTGCTTTGCCTCGCTTTGCTCACGCTGCCGCTTCTGCGGGAGGGGGTAGGGAGGAAGACGTGACCCATGCGGGCGCTACTGCGCAGACTCGCCCCACGTCTTCCTCCCTCCCCTCCACAGTACTCTCTGGATATAGGTGAACTACAACTCCAAAACTCAAGGTCAATACCCACCAAACTCTTATAGTATTTTCTCTTGGTTATGGGAGTTCTGTGTGGGAAGTTTGATTCCATTCCATCATTGGTGGAGTTCAGAATGCTCTTTGATTGCGGGTGAACTATAACTCCCAGCTGTTGAGCAAGACCTTCATGTGTGTCTTTCTGCCATTCCTGCCAGGATATTTATGTGTTCATCGAAACAGACCCAGGTTTCACACTGAGTGTATAAATACATTTAAAAACATATTAACTATATGTATTACTGTGTTAGAGTGTCATTTTGTGTCATTTTGGTTGATGGTGTGCCCCAGGATTTTGTAATGTAAAAAATGTGCCGCAGCTCAAAAAAGGTTGAAAAACACTGAAATAAAACACAATATAAAATATAATTGTAGATCAATTAGGGACTAGGCATTTTCAAAAGCTTGTTTGAACTGCCAAGTCTTCAGGTCTCTATGGAAAGATGACAGTGTGAGGGCTGGCTTAATCTCCCTGAGGAGGGCATTCAAAAGCCAAGGGGACACCAACAAGAAAGCCCTTTCCCTCATCCCCATCAACTGCAATTGAGATGGTGGCAGGACCAAGAGGAGGGCCTCCTCGGCAGACTTTAGAGCAGTGTTTTTCAACTTGGGGTGGGGGGGTCACAACGGGATGTCAGAGGGGTCACCAAAGACCATCAGAAAACACAGTATTTTCTGTTGGTCATGGAGGTTCTGTGTGGGAAGCTTGGCCCAATTCTTATCTTTGGTGGGGTTTGGAATGCTCTTTGATTGTAGGTGAACTATAAATCCCAGCAACTACAACTCCCAAACATCAAGGTCTATTTTCCCTAAACTCCACTGGTGTTCACATTTTGGCATCTTGATTATCCGTGGCAAGTTTGGTCCAGAGATCCATCATTGTTTGAGTCCATACTGCTCTCTGGATGTAGGTGAACTACAACTCTAAAACTCAAGGTCAGTGCACACCAAGCTCTTCCAGTATTTTCTGTTGGTCATGGGAGTTCCGTGTGCCAAGCTTGGTTCAATTCCATCATTGGTAGAGTTCAGAATGCCCTTTGATTGTAGGTGAACTATAAATCCCAGCAACTACAACTCCCAAAGGAAAAAAGCAACCCCCCCCCCCCCCGCAATCCCACCAGTATTAGATTTGGGTATTTGTGCCAAATGTGGTCCAGTGAATGAAACTACACTCTGCATATCAGATATTTTCAGTACAATTCACAACAGTAACAAAATTACAGTTATGAAGTAGCATCGAAAATAATTTTATGTCTGGGGGTCACTACAACATGAGTAACTGTATTAAGGGGTCATGGGCATTAGGGCGATTGAGAACAACTGCTTTAGAGACCTCACCAGTTCTTGGGGGGGGGGTGAGGTCACAATCTGCATTTTGAATGGGGATCGGAAATTTATTAGGAGCCAATGGAGCTGCTTTAGCAGGGGCATCATGTGCTCCTACTAGTTTACAATACAATTAAATAAAGGCAGATATTATTTTCTGACAGATTTGGCTCATTAATTTCTGAATGAACTCATGCATTAGAATTTGTCCTGATGCATGTTGGAGTAATCCTATTTATCTTGAAACTCTGCATTATGTGGATAAAAAGCAGGGTTTTAAACTTTATCCAAAATGAAAATATGGGAGTAGAGAGCGTTGGGACTCTGAATGTTTACATTCCTTTAATTACAGACATCAAAGCTGTTAGGGGGGGAAAAATCTAGAATAAACACAACTCTCTGAAACTCTACACTCGTAGCTCTCTCAAATCCTTCCCCTTTTTGTTCTTATTTGCTAATATGTGTTGTGATCCAGCATGTACTTATTTTAGTAACATGGGGCTGCCAGCTTTAACGGATTCTGCCAGGTAGGAGATTTTATGAACAATGTGTTGCCAAATAAATATATTTTACTTGGAAATAACATTTCCTGGATTTCAGTGGACTTTGCTTTCAAGCAACTAAGTACTTGAGTTCCATCTTAGAGTTTTAGTTGCAGATTAGGATTTGTCCCTCCAGTAATTGGAGGGCTAAGACCGAAAAACACAGTTGTTGGGTGACCAGCGCAGATCTATTTTCGCCTTCCTGTACCAGAGTTAATTGAGAACTACCAACCGAGTTGTCTTCTGGTTTTTATCCAATACTAAGAAATATCTTGGATGTGAAGATGAAACAATGGTGCAATTTCTTCTGGCAATAAGAATGGCAGCCTACAGACTGTCACAGTACTCAGTTGTCAATATTTTAGTCATGTCTGGATTTCTCATATAGTGATACAGGAATATTTTTAAATACTGGTACTAAAATAATGGAGGGAACAGAATAAAATGGCTTTTTATATATTAAGATGTAGGTCTTTTTATACCTGTGGTTCCCAGCCTGTGGTCTGTGGATCACCAGTGGTCCGCAAGAACTAAAATATGGTCCATGAGCTCACCATTACTGCACCATTGCAACGAGAGTGACTGGTCTTGCAAAACCTTCTTATAGTGCTGAGGCTTATTAAATATGGTTTTCTGTGGTCAAGCAGATAGCTACTGCTGGATGGCATATGTTCTGTATCAGAAATTACAGCTGATGTGGTCTAGCTAATGCAATTTTCTGAATCAGCACCCCAAATAACCAAACTGAATCGAAAGTTGACCAAAAACTGATTTGTAACCCTTTTGGTGCTAATGTTGGAGAGTGGTCCCAGGTCAAGCGGTCTCTGGTCAAAGTGGTCCCTGGTCAATGGGGACCCTGGTCAATGAAAGGCTGGGAACCACTGTTTTATACCAAGTTTATAGAGTTGAGTACATGTGCCTAGGAGAGAAGATTGAGATGTGACACAATAGTTATGTTTAACTTTCCACACAGTCATATAGAGCAGTGTTTCCCAAACAGTGTGCCATGGCACACTAGTGTGCCGTGAGCAATCATCAGGTGTGCCATGGGAAATTGGAGATAGAAGAGAGAGAGAGAGTGCCGTCTTGTCCTACCGGGAAGCCCTAGCCGGGGCTCAATCCCTTGCCTGAGTCCCGCAAACACAGCCTCTACTCACCACTTGCCTTCTTGGGCTTCCTCAGGATGGTGTCAAACTCCCATGATTCCCTCACACTCAGCCAAGGCGGGTCAAGGGGTTTTCGGGACACAGGGTTGAGGCATTTGTAGTTTAAGCAGGGGGCCGTGAAAACTCACTGAAGGCAGGGGGTGTGGGCCAACTGGGGCCCTCCCTCCAGGTGTTTTGGCCTACAACTCCCACCATTCATATATATATATAAGCTGTATAAATTTATTAGCTGTACCCACCACGCATTGCTGTGGCCAACCTTCCCTCCCTCTTTCTCTGCTTCCCTTTCTTCCCTCTTTTTCTTTTCTTTCTTCTTTCCCTTTTTCTTTCTTCTCTACCTGTTTCTTTCCTCCTTTTCTTTACTCTTTGGTTCAATCCTTCCTTCCTTCCTTCCTTCCTTCCTTCCTTCCTTCCTTCCTTCCTTCCTTCCTTCCTTCCTTCCTTCTTGATGCATAAGAACACAGAGAGAGACTGACAGCTGTTCATGTGTGTCTTTCTGCCATTCCTGCCAGGATATCTATGTTGTGTTCTTCGAAACAGGCCCAGGTTTCACACTGAGTGTATAAATACATTTAAAATGTATTAACTATATGTATTACTGTGTTAGAGTGTCATTTTGGTTGGTGGTGTGCCCCAGGAAAAAATGTAAAAAATGTAAAATGTGAAAAAATGTAAATGTAAAAAATGTGCCGCAGCTCAAAAAAGTTTGAAAAACACGGATATAGAGAGTAGTGTGGGCTGGCTTTCTTCCTCTCCAAAAAGACACAAACTAATAGTTATAAGAACAGAAATTACACCTAAACGTTAGGAAGAACTTCTTGAATGTCAAAAAACAGATTGAGGGCAGAAAGCGAATACACTTTCCTTCTTCAGAGGTCTTCAACCAGAATTTGAATTGACAACTGCTAAAGGGGTATTCCTGGCAGGATGTTGGACTAGCTGGCCTTTGTGGTTCCTTCCAACTGTAAGGGCCTATGATTACAACGGTAAGAAACTCCCCTCAGAGAAGTTTAAGTAATATGCATGCATAGATGATAATAGACCTTGGTGGAATAACAGTACTAAGATTTTCATGCTTAAGGAGAAAAATATTTCATATTCTCAGTACCTCAACAGCCATTTTCTCAGTGACTGGGCAAACTGGACACCAGGGGTATTTTCCTCTGAGATAATCACATAAAAATTAGTACGTATATCAGTTAGATTTTAAGAATTTGGGAGTGTTCCCCCTCTTAAGAGTTAAACATGTGTATTATCATTTTCAAGTATATACTATTAATCATTAACAAGATATTACAATCTGTAGTGTTTCTGTTGGGATTTCCATTTCTCCATTCACGTCCATTATGAGTAGTTTTCTATATTTTCTTTCCACACAGTATTCTGTGTTTTTTGGCCATGCTTATTCATCACTGCACTGTTCACTTGTTATCCTCTCCCATTCCTTAAACCTCCCCCCTCTTTCTCTTTTACTTTCCTAACCATCTATCCAAGTGGTTCTCAACCTGTGGTCCATGGACCACCAGTGGTCTGCAAGAACAAAAATATGGACTGTGGCCTCACCATTATGACACAGTTGCTTCAAAACTAAGCGGCATCGAGAGCAACTGGTCTCACAGAGCCCTCTTATAGTGCCAACGCAACGGGGATGTCAGGAGGGAAGAGGCTGACTACCCACAAAAGATTGCTGCTACTGTATCAGCTCTAGATTATTAAATATAGTTTTCTGTGGGCAAGCAGATGGTGACTACTGGATGGCATATGTTCTATATCAGAAACTAAAGCTGATGTGGTCTTTCCCAGTGTTTCCCAACCTTTCTTGAGTCGCGGCACACTTTTAACATTAAAAAAATCCGGGGGCACACCACCAACCAAAATGACACAAAATGACACTCTAACACAGTAAAGAACGGCTGAGGGATGGTGGCCTGCTGGAAGCAGCTGCTGGGAGTGCCAAAGCTGGGGAGGGGGCGGAGCCATGCCGCACCATGCCCTGCCCCCTCCCCCTGGCTTCAGCTCTCCCACAGCTTCTCCAGCCTTGAGGGGGCAATACCAAGCCAGCGGTGGCAGAGCCAGCACAATGCTGGCTTGGCACTGTCCCCTCAAGGCTGGAGAAGCTGTGGGAGCATGGAAGCTGGGGGTTGGAGCCAGGCTGTGCCATGCCCCTCCCCCTCCCCGGCTTCCTCCTTTGCGCAGCTTCAGCGAGTGAGGGACGAGAGTCATGGTGAGAGTCATGGCGGATTGGAGTCTGGCTGGGGAAACGGCCTAAGGAGGCGGTGCCCCAGCCCCTTCTTCTTTTTCTTCGCTGTCACCCAGCCCTTCCTCCTCCCCCAAGCAGCAGGAGTTCGGCAGGAGGAGGGGGAAGGAAGGGGGTAGAGAGCTTTTCTCGCAGCACAGCAGAAGGTCCGTCACAGCACACTACTGTACCGCATCACAGCGGTTGGGAAACACTGGTCTATCCAATTCAGTTTTCTGAATCAGCACCACAAATCACATCTAAAGTTGACCAAAAATTGATTCATAACCCTTTTGGTACTAATGTTGGAGAGTGGTCCCTGGTCAAAGTGGTCCCTGGTGAAAAAATGGTTGGGAACCACTGATCTAGTGATGTATGGCCCTTGTGCCGTTTTGGATACGTTCATGGGAGTTCTCCAAGTCTTAAAGATTGCTTTTGTTCGTATGAGTTGTATTTCTGTGCTGTCTTTCTTTTTGTGAGCTTACGGTGGTGTACATGGCTCTTTGTCATAAACCTGTAGAATTTATTAATCTGAGAGAGTTACTGAACCAAGGTCACTCAATGAATTTCATAACTCCCTGCGGACTACACTGTAGATCTCTCCCAACTCTTTCACTTCTACACTGCACTACCTATCTGTTATCTAGATTGCGATCATAAGTAAATTTAGAAAAACCCATCAATGCTCACATTTGCCGCAATCAGCATAGAGGCGTCGAATGTTCAATAAGATTAACTTCATGAACCATACAACTTTTCTAACTGTGGTGGAGTCTTCCTCTATTTTAGTTGGGTTCCACTTGTTATACTTTTGTTTCAATGCTCTATTTGTGTTGCACTTATTGGCCATGATCCAGGGCTTTGGACAGTACCGTTATTTTATTGGACCCCAGCTCCCAGCATGATTAGTGTTTGTGGATCTCTGATTGTAGCAGTCCAAAGCAGTTGTTTTGACAAGTTCTGACGCAAACAGTAAAGTCCCTGGAGATTTCACAGACATACATCAGGAGCCCCCATTGGCGCAATGGGTTAAACCCTTGTGCCGGCAGGATTGCTGACTGAGAGGTCAGCGGTTCAAATCCGGGGAGAGTGGTTTGAGCTTCCCCTGTCAGCTCCAGCTCCCCACACAGGGACATGAGAGAAGCCTTCCACAAGGATGGGAAAACATCAAACATCCAGGCATCCCCTGGACAACGTCCTTGCTGACAGCCAATTCTCTCACACCAGAAGCGACTCAATTTCTCAAGTTGCTCCTGACATGAAAAAAGCAGCCTGTCTCTAATCACTGACAGGAAGGAGGCTGATTTTCAGCCCTCCTCTATTTTCTTCCCAAGAGAGTAATTCAACTCTCTAATAGTTACTGTAATCCATAGAGTCTTATTTTGGGGGACGGGGCTATATATTGAATGCTTCCAAATTGTGGGCCATTATTTTATTTTCCACATATGTTCACAGATTATAGTTAGAATTTGAATGGATTCTTTCTCTGTATTTTGAAACAGCACTATCGATGTGTTATCTATTTCTGGCATTTTAAAAGTGCTTTGAAAGTAGCTTCACTTTTATTTCTAAAATTTCTTTGAATGCATTCATGAGTCTGACCCTATGTATGTCAACCTTTCCTTTTCACTTCTCCTTAACAGTTTCTGTAATGTCATGCTGGGAATCCCATGGATTTTAAGTAAGAGAACTGCTTTAATAATAATAATAATAATAATAATGTAATAATAATCTTTATTTATATGCCACCCGATATAAATATATATCTCTCCCCAAAAGCAGTGTTTCCCAACCAGTGTGCCATGGCACACTAGTGTGCCGTGAGCGATCATCAGGTGTGCCGTGGGAAATTGGAGATAGAAGAGAGAGTGAGAGAGAGAGAGAGAGAGAGCCCTCTTGTCCTACCGGGAAGCCCTAGCCAGGGCTCGATCCCTTGCCTGAGTCCCGCAAACGCAGCCTCTACTCACCACTTGCCTTCTTGGGCTTCCTCCTCCCCTTTGCTCCTTCCTCGGCCTCGGAAGGGTTTGAGCTGAAAGGCAGGGACTACATCAGGCAGAAAGAGTCGGGCGGAGAGAGAGAAGATCCTGGGATGGGACTTCCCCGGGTCCCCCGGCTGCCTGGGGGCGGATCTACACCATAGCATTCATGCAGTGAGGCACCCCTTGGTCTTCCAGGGCTCAAGGCAGGGGAATCCCAGGATTTGTAGTTTGGGGAGGCTCATGATGGTGTCAAACTACCACTCCCATGATTCTCTTGCACTCAGCCAAGGCGGTTCAAGGGGCGTTCAGGATACAGGGTTGAGGCACCTTTAAGCAGGGGCTGAAAACTAACAGGATTTGCTCACTTAAGGCAGGCGTGGGCCAACTTGGGCCCTCCCTCCAGGTGTTTTGGCCTACAACTCCCACCATTCATATATATATGGTGTGCCCCAGGATTTTGTAAATGTAAAAAATGTGCCGCGGCTCAAAAAGGTTGAAAAACACTGCCCAAAAGGACATGGGGCAGCTCACAAAATAAATAAATACAATAAATAATATATGCAAAATAAATATGTCAATAAAAGAGAAAGCAAAATAAAACAAAATAAAAATTAAACAATAAACAGTCAAAAACATTAGTTAAAACACTGTGGTTATATATAAGGATATATAATCCTTCTACTGATATAACTTTGAATAGATTGTGCTGAACTCTGGTAATATGTTTAACTTATGCTACTTAAATTTTACATTGGAGAGGGCAATACATGATACATGGGGCCTCCACTCTTATAGTTGGAGGTCATGGGTCATCTCTAGAGCCCTCTATTGATACAATATATGTAACAATGTTGGTCAAAATCCTGCATCGGAGACATGGGTGGGATGATATAGCTTTGATCCATTCCCAATCACACACCCCTTCCCAAATCCACCTGAACAGCCAGGCAGCTGCACTTACTGAAGAAGTCCTACAGTGCTGTTGAGGAGAGTGCTCAAAGATATTGCATTCAGTCTTCTTCTGGCATTCCACAGCACAACAAGCAGTGGGGTACTGTCACAAATGCTTGTAGTGCCATGGCTCACTAGCAGGAGGGGCCTTGACACATCATCCTTCAACATCCCACCCACTTATGCTTGCCTGTTAAGGTTGACTGGAGGCATTTGTAATCATTCCAATACCATCACGTATCCAGAAACTTTTAAAATTTATTTATTTATTTTATATTCCTCTCTTCTCACCCCGAAGGGGACTCAGAGCGGATTACAGGTACACATACTTAGCAGACAATCCCTGCCGTTTCCACATACACACATATAGATGAACAGAGGCAAACTCTGGCCACCAGGGGGAGCTGACCCAGGGGGAGCTCATCTCTCAGCATTCCCAGTGTCCCTTGTTGTTCCTTCCGCATTTCTCAGCGTTCCTGGAGTTCTTTAATGACCTCATAATTCAGTCAAAATTTGCCTCCCCACTTAATGCTAGCATGGTACTTTAATCTCCTACTTCAGTGTTTCCCAACCTTTTTTGAGCCGTGGCACACTTTTAACATTAAAAAAATCCGGGGGCACACCACCAACCAAAATGATACAAAATGACACTCAAACACAGTAAAGAACGGCTGGGGGATGGGGGCCTGCTGGGAGCAGCTGCTGGGAGTGCCGAAGCTGGGGGGAGGGGGTGGAGCCAGGCCGCCCCATGTCCCGCCTCCTCATGCCCAGCAGCCTCCAGCCTTGAGGGGCAGTGTCAAGCCAGCTGGCTGAGCCCACAATGCTGGCTTGGCACTGTCCCCTCAAGGCTGGAGCATTGCCAAAGCCAGGGAGGGGGTGGAGCCAGGCTGCCCCATGCCCCGCCCCCTCCCCCCAGCTTCAGCTCTCCCACAGAGGAGGAGCATTAGCGATGGACGGGCTTCAGTGGGCGGGGCTCCTCCTCCATGCGGCTTCAATGAGCAAGGGGCGACAGTCATGGTGGGAGTCATGGCGGATTGGAGGCTGGCTGGGGAAATGGCCAAAGGGGGCGGTGCCCCGGCCCCTTCTTTTTCTTTGCCGCCGCCCGGCCCTTCCTCCTCCTCCCCTAAGCAGCAGGAGTTCGGCAGGAGGAGGGGGGAAGGAAGGAGGGCAGAGCTTTTCTCGCGGCACAGCAGGAGATCCGTCACGGCACACTAGTGAGCCACGGCACACTGGTTGGGAAACACTGTCCTACTTGACAGATGCAATTGCCTTTCGGGCTGCAAAGGTTGGCAGCAGGCTACACTTAAAGGTCGAGCACCCACCTTGGCATGGGCAGGCCTCGAACTCATGACCTACTGGTCAGAGAGATCTTATGCAGCTGGCTAGCTGAAACAAAGTTATATGACCTTTTCTCAAGGATGGCTGCACTGTCAAGGAGAGTTGGACTAGATTCCCTTTGGAGGTTTCCTTCCAACTTGTGATTCTGCCTCCAGGTGCTTCTGTCTCCTCCTAAAACCGCTCCCTTTTTGTAGTCCGCTTTGCCATGACAGCAATGATAGACCTCTTTTGCATGAAAACAAAGGCCCTTCCACACAGCCATATAACCCATAATATCAATGCAGAAAATCCCACAATAGCTGCTTTGAACTGGGTTTTCTGAGTCCACACTTCCATATATCCTAGTCCAAAGCAGATAACATGAGATTTTATTCAGCTGTGTGGCAGGGGCCTAAGACATGCATATCTTGGAGTGTCAGGGAGAAAGGGAGGTAGGATACTATTTTCACCCCAAGAAAGGAATATGTGGTGCATGTATCCTGTTTATACGTCTAATGGCATTACTGAGAGCTTCCAGTCTGCAAAACATGGAAAGTGTGCCCATGGAGGATCTGGCCTTTGTGTATGTAGAGTTTGTTCTAGTATGTAGCATACTTAAATCTAGCCTACTACGTACAGTACCAGAAAAGGGAAGCAAACAAGCGCTGGTATCCTACTCTTTTCTTGATTTTCAGAGAGAGAGAGAGAGAGAGAGAAGGAGAGAGAGAGAGAGAGAGAGAGAGAGAGAGAGAGAGAGAGAGAAGTTCCTTTTGGTGTGATGAGCAGTACAATTCAGCTTCATTAAGGGGGAGATGAGGAACGATAACAAGATCTGGTTTGGAATGATGGCGGCATCTTCGGCTTATCATCCGAAGGATATTGGGTACAACGTTTGGGTAGAGGAGATAGGCAAAATGAAATATTTCTGATTGAAGAGTGAGAGCCACTAGAGAAACATCATTATTGTAATAAATTATCCATAGTTGTCTAGCACAAAATAATAGTATGTCAGCATAGATTAATTTCTGCTTTGAAATAGCCTTTTTACTTCTTCTTCCCAGGATGCATGGATGAGCTATTTGTTTGAAATGAAATTGCCTCAGAAACTGAAACAAGATTTTCTCCAAGGATAAGAGCTGATAAATCTAATAAAAATCTGTAGGTGGATGTTGTTCATCGCCTTGCTCCAGTGTCTGTTGTAAAACCAATCTGGACTCATAATGTGGTTTATAAAGATGCCACATCCAGTCTAAATACCATTCTGCCACTCCTACATTCTTGTTGCTTGATCTTATTGATGAAGTCTTCTGTATCTCTAATATAAGGGATGCCTTGAGAAAATATGGTAAGTAAATAAATCAGCATATTTGCAAAGAGTTGGTAGAAATGAATTTGGTCTTGACAGAACAAACTGAATGAAAACCATAGTTTGCTGTTAGCTTATGACTCTGGCAAGTTTGGAAAGAGGCTAGCTAAAATCAGTGGGTTGGATATCATGATAAAACACAACCGCAGGGTCATGCAAAACTACACTGAGTATCTAGAATGCGAGAAACAGCGAGGAGTATATGTATGTACCAATAGACTGTAATCCACAGACAATAATAGTATATCAAAAGAAGACAGTGGAACACTGGTAATTGACTAATCAATATCTTAATATTAAACATCAAATAAATGTTTCAAAAGTTACATACCTATAAATGTAATATATACAATATGCAAAATTGCGACAGAGCCGTAAGATATGGTGGTTACAAAGAGAAGAAAAGCATTGAACAAAAAGGGGTTACCCTCCTAAAAATGGCAGAAAGTCAAGCAGTCTGAAATCGGCTATAACACGGAGTTCCGGAGGCGTCACGCCAAAGTAAGCGGAGGAAAAACCTATCAATAAATACGCAAAAAATCAGCCCTGTCTAGAGAGTTCAGACATATAACATACCATCCACCAAGAGGTTTGATGCTTTTCTGCTCTTTGTAATCACCATATCTTACAACTCTGTCGCAATTTGGATATTGTATATATTGCATTTATGTATGTAACTTTTGAAACATTTATTTGATGTTTAATATTAAGATATTGATTATTACCAGTGTTCCACAGTCTTCTTTTGATATACTATTATTGTCTGTGAATTACACTCTATTGGTACATATATTCCTGCGCTGTTTCTCGCATTCTAGATACTCAGTGTAGTTGTGCATGACCCTGCGGTTGCGTTTTGTTTAGTTATTTGGTAGACTACCCATTGTCTTTTTCTGTTGGATATCATGATAAACAAACCATTGTCTTTGGTTTAATTAATGTTCACATTAATCAAATAGGAATATATGAGCATTTCTAGCATGTCAATTCATCCTTATAAGTCAGTATTGTCACAATAACATGCCCATTATATTCAGTAGCAATGCAGAAGTAAGGGGACTTATATCTTAACCACATTAGCCCATTATTATAAAAGATTGTGTTCTTTTTTTAAAAAAATGACTTGTTCTGAATGAAACTATCTCTGTAACTGATCTATCATTTGTTGACCAAAAACAAACTGCAATCAATCCATTGTGGTTGACTTTTGAACTTTGCTTGTTCAACCCATGTCTGAACTGTTATTGGCTTGTTTACCCCTGTGCCCACATCAAATCAAAAGCAGGGAAAAGGGATAGACCACAGAAGAGAAACAAATCAGAAATGTGAAACACAAATGTAGTTATTTACCACGGGTTTACATGGTGATCATGATTTTCAGATATGCCAATTCACAGCCATATTGTTCCTCTGTTCTCCTTGTAACTTTGAGGCTTGCAAAACAAACAGCAGCTAAAAGTGTGCAGTACCTTTCAATTCTGCAATTGCATTCTTGTTCGAGATATGCCAGTTGTGTTATCTATTAAACAGTTTTCAGAGGGACGAGGGCCCTACTAGTTCAAATAGTAGAGACCTCGCATAGGGCCAGCAGGTTTCTTATTTAGTAGTACTTCTGGAAAACTCCATAGTTGTCAGCGTAGTAGAGAGATTCACAGTGAGGTATAATGGAAAAGCACTAAAGATAATGATGAGTAATAAGTAGCAGTTGCAACCAAGGATTCCTATGATGAGATGCTTATTGGCTACTCATTTCAGCCCAGCTACATATTGTGCCCATGGGTGTGAACTAACTTGATATTCCTGGCAATGTTCAGCCACTAAAGGAAAATAATGCGATTGGCAAGGCAATTCAGACATATCCAAAAGAAGGACCGGCAAAGCACTTCTATTTTTGACTGAAGCATGCCTGCTAGTTGGTGTTTTGAGTATTTGGCTAGCAGTACCAGTAGTTGAAGTAGAATACATGGTATTTCCCAGTACTCCATCGTAATGCATTTAGGAATTTCTGACCAGTAGGAGCAAAACAGTGCAAAATAATTCTTCAACCAGTGTCTTCTGTTTTGGGAAACATGCAGCTACCTTAAGAGGTTAAATTGTTCTATAGCTTTAAATGGAGCTTTAAAAGAGCAGAAGACCTGTAACTCTTGGTGTTTAAATTATATTCAAGATTCCTCTTATTGTTTGTATAGAAAAGGCTAGTGGAAGCATTCTTTATTTCACTGAAATAATATTGATTAGGGAGTTGGGCTAGGATCCAGACAACCTAGATCGTTTGGATCAGAAGTTTATTGCGTGATATCCGTCACTTGCCTCAATGTAAGTACTTCATGTACCCTTTGTTCTCCTTAGATGAAAAACAGAGTTGAAATGAAATAATGGCTGAGGCCCTGCATTAGCAGATATATACACATACCGTATATCGACTAGTAATATGTTCCACTCCTATTCTGCCCATTGACCATGTAAGCAATATGATCCTTCTCTGACACAGTTGTTTCCATATAGCATAGGAGGATGAGCAAGAATGATCCCACATATTTTTATTTAGTGGAACATGCTACAAAACATCTTCAGAGACCTATGGGAGCCCTTAGAACAGTGGTTCTCAACCTGTGGGTCCCCAGGAGTTTTGGCCTACAACTCCCAGAAATCCCAGCCATTTTTCCACCTGTTGGGATTTCTGGGAGTTGAAGGCCAAAACATCTGAGGAACCACAGGTTGAGAGCCACTGCCTTAGAACATCCCAGCAGATAACAATGCATCAAGCTACAGGAGAAAAGCTGGGTGTGTTTCCAGTCATCTTCCCACTCCATCCAGTAATTCTGTTCCAATTATGGCACAAACAAATTCTCTTCAAAACCTACCTTGTAAGCAGTGCCTCCCGTTCGCATCAAGTTCCACTCTCACAACTCAATCTGGGAAACAAGACCACTACAAAAACAAACTCAGTCACTGCAATTTTGGGACAAAAAGCAGTGCTCTCATCACTGCTGCCCATTAGTCTGAACCAGGATCATCTAACTGAGGCCGCTTCCACACAGCTGTATAAAATAATAATAATAATACACTTTATTTATATTCCGCACTTCTCACCCCGAAGGGGACTCGGTGTGAATTACAGAACACATACAGCAGACAATCCCTGCTGAAATTAGACATACAAGATATCTGCTTAGGTTAACTGGGGCAGGCTTACAGCTGACTTGCCCAGGTCAGCCCGGGATTCGAACTTGTCACATTCGGATCTTTACAGCTACAGCTTACAGCTAACAGCTGCTGTTTTAACTGCTGTGCTAATCTTCTGGCCAAAAATCCACATTGAATTGGATTATATGGCAATGTGAACTCAAATAATCTAGTTCAAAGCAGATATTGTGGATTATCTGACGATATTCTAAGGGTCCTTCCATACAGCCCTATATCCCAGAATATCAAGGCAGAAAATTCCACAATATCTGGGATATCTAAGTCCACACTCGCGGCCCTTCCAGACAGACCCTATATCCCAGGATCTGATCCCAGGTTTTCTACTGTAACCTGGATTATATGAGTCTGCACTGCCAGATAATCTGGGATAAACAGAAAACCTGGGATCAGATCCTGGGATATAGGACCTGTCTGGAATATTCTGGAATATAGGGCTGTGTGGGAAAGGCCCTGGGTTATATGGTTGCATGGAAAGGCCCTGAAAGGTCTGGTGGAATAAGACAAACAGAAAGGTGTCCTCCTGGCAGTGCATATTTCTCTCCCATAGGACAACAGCTGTACGGGGTTCCATTCAATATTTCATCTTCCAAAGGAAGAGGTTGTGTATTGAGTTCTCTTATATTTAGAACTAGCTTGGGGACCCGGCGGTGCCTGGGTGATTTGAGAAGTGCAGCAGGATGTAGAGTGGGTCATGGGGGCTCTGTGTGCCAAGTTTGGTCTTGATCCATCATTATTGGGAGTTGCAGTGGTATCATGAAATTACTGAAGGTAGTGCAAGTCCCATCATCTCTGGTCCACCCTCCCCCAAAGTGTAGTAGGATGTAGATTGGGTCATGGGGGCTCTGTGTGCTAAGTTTGGTCTGCATTGGCGAATGGATGAGGGTTGCATTGTTTTTAGGAAGTGAGTGAAGGTACTTCAAGTCCCATCATCTGTGGTCCGTCTCACACAAAACTGCACCAGGATGTAGAGTGGGTCATGAGGGCTCTGTGTGCCAGGTTTGGTGTTGAGCAGTTATTGGATTAGGTTTGTAACAGGCTTGGAAAGTGAGTGAAGGCACTGCAAGTCCAATCATCCATGTTCTGCCCCCCTCCAAACTTCAGTAGGATGTAGAGTGGGTCACTGGGGCTCTGTGTGCCAAGTGTGGTCTTTATCGGTGTTCGTTGGGGGCCGCAGTGGTCTGTGGGAACAGAAGGGTGTGAAAGTACTACAAATCCCATCATCCATTGTCAGTCCTCCCCCGAACCTCACCAGGACGTGAAGCCAGTCATAGGGGTTATGTGTGCCAAGTGTGGTCTCGATCAGTAATTGGATGAAGGTCGTAACGGACTTGGGAAGTGAGTAGAGGTACTTCAAGTCCCATCATCCATGGTCCACCCTACTCCAATCTGCACCAGGACGTAGAGTGGGTCATGAGGGCTCTGTGTGCCAGGTTTGGTGTTGAGCAGTCATTGGATTAGGTTTGTAGCAGTCTTGGAAAGTGAGTGAAGGCACTGCAAGTCCCATCATCCATGTTCTGCCCCCCTCCAAACTTCAGTAGGATGTAGAGTGGGTCACTGGGGCTCTGTGTGCCAAGTGTGGTCTTTATCAGTGTTTGTTGGGGGCCACAGTGGTCTGTGGGAACAGAGGGGTGTGAAAGTACTACAAATCCCATCATCCATTGTCAGTCCTCCCCAAACCTCACCAGGACATGCAGTCATGGGGGTTATGTTTGCCAAGTTTGGCCTCGATCAGTGATTGGATGAGGGTTGCAGCGGACTTGGGAAGTGAGTAGAGGTACTTCAAGTCCCATCATCCATGGTCCACCCTCCTCCGAACTGCACCAGGATGTAGAGTGGGTCATGGGGGCTGTGTGTGCTAAGCATGGTCTGTATTGGTCCTTTTTGGTGGCCTCAGTGGTCTGTGGGAACCAAAGTGTTAGAAAGTACTACAAATCCCATAATCTGTGGGTCATGTCCCCCAAACCGCACCAGGACGTAAAGGGGGTTAGGGGGGTAATGTGTACCAAGTTTGGTGCAGGTCCATCACCCGCGCTGGTCGGTGTGGCCTGTGAAAATGGCTGCCAATCAGAACGCTGCCACATTTCCACCCTCCCGCCCTCCTGCCCTTCCGCCCTCCGCACACATACAAACATTGTTTTATTAAGGTATACAGATTATAGAATCATAGAGCTGGAAAAGACCACAATTTGGGACCAAACCCATTCTGCCATTCAAGAATACTCAGTCAAGTACTCCCAACAGATTGTCACCCAACCTCTGTTTAAAAACCTTAAGAGAAGGAGACCACCATACTTCAACATACTCCACTTTTGAACAGCTCTAACAGTCAGGAAGTTCTTCCTTTCCTGAAGGTTGAATCCACTGGTCCATGTCCATGTCTATACAGCAGGGGTCCTCAAACATTTTAAGTAGAGGACCAGTACATGGTATCCAGACGGTTGGAGGTATGGTCGCCAGGCTGTTGGAGGAAGGACTATACCTTGGGGGGGATCGAATTTCCATGCACAGTGCATACATTTTATTTGTAATAAAAACCATAAAAAAGCAATACAATATTTAAAATGAAGGACAATTTTAACCAACATCATCTTACCAGTATTTCAATGGGAAGTGTGGGCCTTCTTTTGGCTAATGAAATCGTTAATTCAGATTGTTGTTGTTGTTGTTTGCCTTCAAGTCATTTCATATTTAGAGTGGCCCTTAGTCTAAAGTTTAGGCTGGAGAGCAGGTAAATGACCTTGAAGGGCCACATCTGGGCTGCAATTTTAATTTGGGGACCCCTGCTCTAGAGAGAACAAGCTTGCCACTTCCTCAATATACTTCATTATACTTGTTTGGCATTATATGTATTGATGAGAGAGGTGAGACCAAAGCTCTGGCAACAAATCAAGTGCAGCCTCAATGGCCACTATTATTTATTTTCTCCCACCATACACCCATTACTCTGTTAAAACTGGATTTTAAAACAGAAAACAATAGATGAAAAAATTAAGGAAAACACAGAAGACACAAACAGGAGCTCGTGCATCTTATAAACTGGTCATGTTTTCAAAATATATCTTCTTGAAGTTGACATCTATCAAATATACATTCATGCATAGTTAAAACTGTAGAATTCTCTTGCGCCACAAATTCCTGTTTAGTACATATTATTTATTTATTTATTTATTTATTTTTATTTATTTATTTATTTATTGCATTTCTAACCCGCCTTTCTCAACGCCTGAGGGGGGACTCAGGGCAGCTTACAAGGCACAATTAGATGCCGGCAACAAAACACAATATAAACATTAATACATCAAGATTAAAACATCAAGATTAAAACATTAGCTAACAGTCCATTTAAAATTCTATCTATACAAAGCACATTCAAACAATCAATGGCGGGAGCTGTAATTGATGTCCGTCATTACAACAGTCCATTCCCATTAAAGTGCTGCAGTTACTGTGCGAAGGCCTGGTCCCACAACCACGATTTTAGGCTTGTGCAATCTGGCTAAACTTGACCCGTTTTGTGTCCCGGTGGGAGCGCTGATCCATTTTTTTTGGAGCCTCCCAAAAGCCTTCTCATCATTTTAGGCATTTAAGCTCTACACAAGAGGAGAGGCACTCAGCTGCAGGGAGGCATGCGTGCTTTCTGGGCCTGCACGCCACATGCACTTTCTAAGAGAGGGAAGCAAGTTTACTCTAGAAGAGGTGCTCAGCTGCAGGTTTTCTGGGCCAGCACGCAAGACACACACAAGGCAAGGGGGGTGCTCATGAAAAACACACAATGAGCCGTGATTGGCTCTCACTTGCTTTCATGTCGAGCTAATTTTCATACCAGGAGGGGGCCTCCTGTTACATGCTCCCGAAGTTAACAAAAGTAACGAAATAATGGATGTAACGAAGGAAAACGGATCTGTGCACAACTCTAGTACATATAGAGGCAGTCCCTGAGTTACAAACATCCAACTTACAAAGAACTCATAGTTAAGAATGGGGTGGGACAACATGAAGTGAGAGAAATCTAACCCTCTGAAGGGAAATTCATTCCTGAAATCATGGGGAAAAGGTATTAATTTATTTATTTAATTTATTTTACTTCATTTATATTCCACCCTTCTCATCCCGCAGGGGACTCAGGATGGATTACAATGTACACATTGCATTTAGACACACAAACACAGAAGACAGACAGAGGCAACTTAACATCTGGCCACCAGGGGGAGCTGTTGCACTCCTTCATCCCTAAGCTTGTTTCCTGGAGATCTTTTTTTTAATAGCCTCATAAATCAGTTAAATTTAGCCTCCCCACAAAGTGGTACCTTAATTTCCTACTTGACAGATGCAACTGTCTTTTGGGTTACACAATAGGCTGAGAGCCCACTTCGACCCGGGCAGACCTCAAATTCATGACCTTCTGGTCAGTAGATATCTTATGCAGCCAGCTGCACCACATTCCCAGTGCTCTACACTGAATCTTTATCACCAATCCCTATGTGACCCAACGAGAGATTGAGAGAGAGAGAGAGTATGCTGGAGTTATACCTAAAAAATGTACCTGTTCTGACTTACATACAAATTCAACTTCAGGACAAACCCACAGAATCTATGTTGTTTGTAACTTGGAGGCTGCCTGTATACAAATGTATGGTGTCCCATGCTGTCATAACTTGGAATTATGCCAGCCTTGCGGATTTAGTTGCAGTAATGTTCTCATCTATCTAACGTAACTCAAGAGTAAGCTTGCAGAGTAAATCCCTGAACAGATATCTCCCAAACATTGCAAAGTTGGGATTATTGAGAGACAAGCATGATAAGATAGAGTGACAAAGGAGAAATGGGGGGGCGACATTGTTATTTTAAATTGCTAACCAGTTTGAATAATGCCACAAAACAAAATGGCTATGCAGTTTAAAGAATGAATAGAATATAATGTATGTTTCTTCCTGTGTTCAAATGGAGCCGTAGGCATGTAAAGAGCAGTGAAGAATCTGCTTTCAGTTTTTAGTGTTTTGAAATCCCAGTATTTAACAGTCTGTTTCCTCCTGAAATTTTTTCCTCTGCAGTTTAGCAAGATATTCATGACTGATCATGAAAGATCTCTCTGATTTAAACACAGACGCACACACCATGTGATCATGTAACATAGGGACTATATTACATAATATTGCTTGTTAAAGTTCATTTGTGAAATATTCTAAAATATTAAACAAATGACGGGTTTTGTACTCTACATCAATTTTTCATATTTGTTTCTTTGCCTCCATGGGACCTTAGTTTTTCACAGAATTTTGTAAGAAAAGGCTTGGCAATGGCAGCATTATGAAAAAGCATGTTGCCTGCCTTTTTCTCAAAATAGGGCTGTTTGGATGGGTGTTGAGCACATCTTTAGGTTTTCATCCCTGACCTAAACCAAAACTTCAAAGGCTAGAATTATGTTCTCAATTCTGTGCAGGTTTCTTCTACAAGTTTTGTACAATGGATACACCACATAACGCAGGATAAGATAAGTGAAAACCACAGGTCAAATAGAAAAATTTATGGTGACTTGGCTGTCACGATTTCCAAGTGTTCTCCGTGTACAATTTGACAGCATCATTAGCCCAGCAACAACGTAAAAATTTGTCCTGGAATCTGTTTGAATTATAGCCATTTAATTTGACAAGACATGTTTTGATTCACCGAACAGGTCTCTGCTTAAATTTTTTTCAGTGTCCTCTTTTCTGATGTCTCGGGGAAATGTTTTAATTTTCACGGTAGTGTCACAGCTTGCACACACACAAAAATGACATTTGACTCAAAAGAGCTATGACTCAGGCACTCTTTGGGAGTATTTTGATAAATCAAGACAGGCAAGCTGTACGGCTTCACCTATCATGCAAGCTTGCTATACTGAACGTCTATCACAGTTGACTGTTAAATAATTTACTTGTTTTGCATGGTCTACACCCCAACACAAAAAAACACAACTCTGAAACAGCATCTGGCTTTGGTTTCATCCTACAACTGTCAGAATCAGTGACCACATTGCCAGTGGTTACTCATATTATACAGAGCTTTAAAATCTAAGCTTTTGTATTGTAACTTCTGAAATTTCCCAACTAGCATGTCTAGTATCCATGGTGGCTAGGGGACTTCAGGAATTCTAATCCAATGTTTTCTGATCTCAAATAACTACATCATTAGCTATTAAAGATGCCAGATATATTTTCAACCAGAGAAAATATCTGTATTTGCTTTCTGTGCTTTTTAGTACTGTTCTCTTTCAGAGGGAGAGGGTGGGAGATACTTCATAAAAGTGATTTTAATGTTTATGTATGTGTATAGTCTAGTTATGTCCCAGCCATTTATATGATATGTTGTGCTCCACCCTGAGTCCCCTTCAGGGTGAGAAGGGTGGAATATAAGTGCTTTAAATAAATAAATAAATACTCCTGGCTGCCAGAACCCGATTAGCCACAGCCACCCAGAGGATCTGTTCATTGGCACTTCACAGCTGTGCAGCAACCTGCCGGAAGAGCTCCAACAGCTAAGTGAGCTGCTGATATTTAAAAGCCGAAAAACACTGGCAGGCTATATGCACAGAAACAAACAAAGGCAAAGGAAGCCTCACAATACTATTCAATACATTCTATTCAAGCAAAATAAACATAGCAATGAAAACATAGCACAGGGGAGATCCCCCAAAAAGTACAGTACCCTTTAGTAGCACGCCAAAGATAAAGGGAGTCCCAACGGGCGTAATGAGTCCAAATAGTCCGCTTTTAGTACGTGGAAATTCCAAAATATGTGAATCCAAAATAAAGCAAACCACAAGGAGTTTTGTAACCCAAATAGGTGGTGGAAAGGTATCGCTTAAAATCCTTCTTGTAAACAATCCAAGTTGGGAACTCCATGGTGCTGGGAGGCGTGTAGCAACTGCTGTAAAAGTGTTGTGAAAAGGCGAATGCTGTAGATAGTTGCAAAATCGCAAATTGATGGGACGCGAAGACCAAAATAAAGGTCTCCTAGGAATTCTGCTTGAGTAAAGGAGCCGACGGCATGCATATGCTGTGTAAGCGGCCTCCCAAAAAAAACCTTGGATGTCCAGTTTCACACTCAGGCTTTATCAAGGCACAATTAAATCATATACTGTCCAGGAAGATCTAAAATATAAATGAATAGTAAGTATACAGTTCCTAAAATAAGCCCAGTATAGCCCGTAAATAAATTAAATGATTACATACCATGGTTTTCTTTTACAGTAGCATAACCCTAGCTGTGTTGTCAGGGTGACCCAAAGGTAACAGACACTCAAACAAAGCCCATATATATGCTTTATCTATGTGTTTATTTACACCCTCAAAGAATTCTATCAAGTTAGTAACACATGATTTTGCCTTTGCAGAAACCATGTTGATTTTCCTTCAGCAATGCCTGTTCTTCTATGTGCTTAGTAATTTTTCTTTAATAATGGTTTCCATCACTTTGCCTGGAACTGAGGTTAGACTAACTGGCCTATAATTTCCTGGATCACCCCTGGATCCTTTCTTGAAGATCGGAGTTACATTTGCCTCCCTCCAGTCCTCGGGTACAGTGCCTGATCTTAGAGAAAGGTTATATATTTTGGCTAGAATTTCAGCAATTTCACACTTGAGTTCCTTAAGAACTCTGGGGTGGATGCCATCTGGCCCTGGTGATTTGTTGACATTTAGTTTAGTAAGGCATGTGAGAACATCTTCCTTGTTTATCTCTATCTGGTTTAATTCATTTAATTCACTCCCTGAAAAAACTGACTCAGCTGCAGGCATATGTTTTCTGTCCTCCTGTGTGAAAACGGAGGCAAATAAGTCATTTAGCCACTCAGCAATCTCCTTGTCTTCACTTATTGTCCCTTTCTTACCATTTTCATCAAGTGGCCCAACTGCTTTTTTAGTTGGGTTTCTGCTTCTGGTGTACTTAAAGAAGTTCTTGCTATTTTTTGTAATGTTCTTAGCTATATGTGCCTCAAAATCTCTCTTGGCTTTCCTGACGGTTGCTTTGCATTTAGTTTGCCAGTACTCAATTAGATTAACATAGAATTAATACTAATGGGGTCATTGAGACCACGTGGCCATTCTGAATCAAGGGTAAATATCCATTGAATTTCCAATCTACGTAATTGATTGGTAATATCCATCCCAGGTTCAGGAGAGAGCTTCTGAAGAACCCAAATTTTTAAAGAGACAGGCAAGTGATTTTGACATTTACAATGAAGGTAAAAAGCAGAGTCCATGGATCCAAGTTGGATTTTCGATCTATGTTCAACAAATTTTCATTGCTATGCTTATTTTTCTTGAATAGAATGTATTGAATAGCATTGTGAGGCTTCCTTTGCCTTTGTTTTGGTATTTAAAAGCCACCTAACCCCTATTTCTTCTGGCATGCCTACCCGGTCAGTTTTAGTCATGAATGTTAGACTCATGTCTTGTGACCAACTATATTTTAATCATTGTTCTGTGTATTTTAATATATGTATTTTGTAGAAATGCATTTTAATATGTGTATTTAATAGAATGATTGTGTCTTTTTAGCTATGTTGTAACCCACATCGAGCCACAAGGGGAGGCGTGTAAGAACTACTATTCGTAGTAGTAGTAATAGCAGTGTTCCGTCCTCCAGACGTTTTATATGCATAGCCCCATAGTTTGGTTTTTAAAAGGCAGCATTTTTTCCTTTTGCATTTTTTACTGGGACTGTTCCAGACACACTGGCACCTTGCCTGTTAATTATTAGCAAGGTTGCAGCCTGGTGCAGAATTTGCCACCTAAAGCTCTGCAAATGTATCTTTTTAGTTGGTGTCCGCCCCTTTTTCTTCCGGGGGATTGGCCTCCATTTTAGAAAGTGTTTTAGTTCCTTTCAGAGAGGGAAGGAAGCCAGATGTGTGTTTGGCCAGCCAGGATTGGCTCCGAAAGGGTCACCGTAAGTACTGGGTGCTTACTGGGTGCTAACCTGTATGCTAACCTGCATGCTGACCTGCTGATTGCTATTTGCTTGACCATTAGCTGGGGGACTGCTGGAACCAGATGAGTTTATGGTACCTTGCAGAGACTGGCTTTGCATGCTGTATAGGATAGACATCTGGTTACCAGCCCAGCTTTAGGTCACCTTTTGGACTGAGCTTAGGTTTAGAGGGGGGAAGGAGTGGTTCCTTCAACCAAACACCTAGGACCAGGGTGGGAAATATCTGGTTTCCTGCCATCCAAAAAGAAGCAGTAGGAATCTTTTGAGCAACAACCCAAGGCATTTCCACTCTGTTTTTTTGCAACCATTAAGAAGCTGTGCCAAGTCCTGCAAAGACTTTGTTATTGAATAAACTGTTTGATTTTCAACTTTATTTTGGAGTGTTTTTTGGGTTGTCAGACCACCTAGCTTTTTCAGCAAGCGCTCTGCAGTCCACCAGATAGAAAGGACAACACAGCTGCCAGTTTTAATTTTAAACAGACCTGGTGTGACGGCATAAGCAGTATTAATATTATTCAAATCTACCCACTTCTTACCAAGTTGTGGATCATGATGGGTCATTATGAAAAGGACAAGTGGTACAGAGATAGCAATTTTTCATATTCTGTGATAGATGCATCACATTTTTACATGCATGAATGAACAAGGATCTGGGATTCTTTGAGCTCTGGAACATTTACACATTTAGAATGAACACAAATCCATTTTAATGCTCAATGTACATTGCATAAGACATGCTAATATCAGTGCAGCTTTTTTCAAGGCTGCACAGACATTTAGGTTTATGATAGCATGTTATCCAAAGTCTTTCTGCCTCTTCTAGCCCTGTGATCTAAAAATGTTCATCAGCTGGCGAAGACCATGTGGTCACAAGGGACAAGAGGAAAGCACAATGCATCGCTGACCTTTTGTGCTCTCCCATGTAATCTCTATCTCTACATCAGAATATTAAGCTACTGTGATTTATGGCGTCTGAATATCCTTGTTGAATCCAGCCAGCATAATGTCTTTGCTGAGCAACGTATTTTAGACAAGGAATTTGTGAAAGAGATCTGCTTTGCCTTTCACCCTGTTTTAGCTGAACAGGCTTTTCTCTGCTCCTTTTATCAGGCTCTGACATACATTCATAATAGTGTCCTTAATCATTTCCTAGCTAAGGCTTGTTCCAGGATTCAGTCTTTTGCTAATACAGCCATCATGAAATAGTAGGCTGATTTTCTGACCAGGATTACTGTGCTCTAAACATCCTGATGAGTTTTTGTCCTTTCTGCCTCCAACTTTCTGCCTTTTTATCATAGAGAAGAATGTCTTCAAAAATATACAAAAGCATCTAAATCTATACTCTCCCTTACTTAATTTTATTTCCTCTTCTAACCTTTTAGCGACTATCCATTTCTTCTACTTTAATCTATTTTACTTTCTCTTTTTACTTTTCCTCTCTTTTCTTTTTTCCTCTTTTTTCACTTTTGCTTTTTTCTCCTTCTCTTTCTTCTTTCCCCTCTTTCTTCTCTCCTCTTTAATCACCTTCGTTCTTAATCTATTTTTTTCTTATCATTTTATTTTATGATTGTAAAAAGCAACTCAATAAAAATGATACACACACACACACACACACACACAAGCAAAGCAATGTTTTAGCCAGTTTACTGCCTGTAGTAAATCTCCATTCTTCCTTAATGGAGTTGTGGTTTTAAGAGGTCTTTAGTTTTCTCTGTCAAATAGTGCTGGTGCCTCACCAAACTATAACTCCCATGATTCCATAACTGGTGTTCCAGCCCAGTGGCCATAGACAGACACCAGGGGTTCCAGCTGCCCAGGGTCAGAACGGGGATGATGGGTGGCCAGATGGGTACGAGACTGCAGATGAAGATTTAGCCTGGGATGATGGATGGTTGCGTGGGTATGGGCCTGAGGATGGGGATAATGATGACTCCATGGAAGTTAGTTCTGAGTTAGACAATGAGAGGCCCAGCGACCCTGATTCTCATGAGAACTTCTTCACTCCCTTGACAGGCAAACATTCCGAGGAAAGGGAGGACCGAGTTTCCCAGCATGATAGTGTTGCACCTGGGGCTGCTAATGAGGAGGAATTCGACAGGAGGGCTAGTATCAAATCCTCCCAGAGAGAGTGCAGTTTGAGAAAGGGGGTGCGTTGGTCACATAGAAAATAGATTTCTTTATTAGACCGATTTGGGAGGGTTTTCGCCAGACCTGAAGCTACTTTCAGCTTGAAATAACTCATGCTCAAGACTCTACGTTCATGCTGACCGCAGGAGCGGTTTGCCTTGCCTACGGATGTTTGCTTTCCATGGGATTTAATCCAGTTTAAGGACTTTACCGGACTGTCTTTGGATTTGCTTTGATACCTTGCTTTTTCTAGCCTTTTGGACTATTCTTTATTCTAAATAAAAGTACATTTATTGCATCTGCCTGTTGTGTGTGATCTAGGGGGTCTATCCGCGATCTGAGGTGCAACAATAACATTAAGCTATGGTAGTTAAAGTGTGTCAAACTGCATTAACTGGACAATGTAAATGCACCCAAGACTTATTCCAGGTTGAAATTAAGGTTTCTAACAGATTTTTCTTGAGAGACAATTTAACCTCTAATAGAAGCAACGGTGGCCCTCCAGCTCATCATCACCATCACCTTCATCATCTTATTTGCTTAGCACTACTTCTGTTCATGGCACTTTACAAGTAGGAGCAAATCAGAACAGTTCCTTTCCCCCAAGCTTACAATCCAAATAAGACATGACAGGAAAAAATAGGTAGCAGTGTGGGAAGAGATTAAGGGGTTCACCCATCCTCAGCCACCACCACTACTATTTTACTGCCCGGGCATTTTTTAAAAGCTGTGTGCAAAGAGAGTAGCAGGAGTTGGTGGTTCTTTGGGGTTCTCAACGGACAAACTAAGCTCTTACCTCTCACTATTCAGAGAAGAGTTGAGATTCAGTACTTACATTGACTCATGGATAAGCAGACCCAGTTTTGGGGAGTCAATTTCTTGACTAAAATTTCTTGACTTATACATGTGTGTGTGTGTATAAACACACACAAACACACATACATATAGTAATCCTATTCCTTAGCACCAGTATGGGTGTCAACCATGTTCACTGGCACAATAAGCAAAAAGGAGCTCAAAGCATTTAGAAGCATGTGCGTAATGTTGCCTCTACAAAAATAAAAACCAGATTGTTTGATAACCTGGTGGTATGACTATCTACACTGTGTATTAACTGCCACGACAACATTCTGTGAAATTCTGTGATTTGCAGTTTACTAAGGTTTTGGTAATAGAATGCATGAGGAGAAACATCTTAGTTACAAATTGCATAAAGTGTTATTGGATTTAATCCCTCACTCTCAACTGCATCTATGTTTTAGTGTTTATGTGACAATCCAATGAAATCAGGGCATATTGTTGCCCTGAAGCAGTGGGTGGCATATTAAGGCAAATTCTGAATCAGTATTGAGTGCCATGCTGTAATCTAGTTATGTTCTAAATCTATGTTTTTGGAGAAGTGGAAAACATGGCCTCCTCGGTTTCAATCTTTTGAGCTACCATTCTCCACCTGTGTTCTCTGGTTCATAATCATGCTCCTTGCAACTCTAGCCTGAATCCTGTTGTAGTCCAAACTGCAATACATCACTTATTCAGTGTTGAAACAATCAGATGAAAATCTCCTGGATTTAATAAAGTAAATCGCCTGCGCCTGCAACACAGCGTTCTACCATCTGCGTCAGGCAAAACGTCTGGCTCCTTACCTCTCCCGCTATGACCTGGCCACGGTGATCCAAGCCACGGTCATCTCGAGGCTCGATTACTGTAATGCGCTGTACATTGGCCTACCCTTGTCGGCAATCCGGAAACTCAAGTTGGTACAGAACGCAGCAGCGTGTCTGCTCTCAGGAGCCCCAAGATCTGCTCATGTAACGGCCACTCCTGCGCGAACTGCACTGGCTTCCTATCGAATTCCGGGTCTCCTTCAAGGTGTTAGTCTTAACTTTTAAGGCCTTATATGGTTTGGGGCCAGTGTACCTGAAGGAGCGGCTTACCCCATACGTGCCCAGAAGATCACTGCGTTCAGAGGGGCTCAACTTACTGGAGGTGCCTGGTATCAAGACCTACAGGCTATCGAGTACACTGCAGAGGGCATTCACAGTGGCCGCGCCGAGCCTCTGGAACTTGCTGCCTGAGGAGGTGCGAGCCCTACGGGGCTTGATGGCATTTCGCAAGTCCTTAAAGACTTGGCTGTTTAGGCAGGCATTTGGCTCCGACTGATGCCTGCTATAACCACCATACTGCCACGTCTTGCCGCCTGCATTATTGTCATCTGCTGGGATTTTATGTTGGGAGCGGGGTTTAATTGGTTTTATAATGCTGTTTTTATGTGTTTTTATCTGGTTTTATTGCTGTAAACCGCTCGGGGCTCCGGAGAGAGCAGTCTACTAAATCAAATAAATAAATAAATAAAAATTAATTAATTAATTAATTAATTAATAGGCCATGATTCAGTATGGCTATCAATAAGATGCAGGAGTCTTTATTTTCAAAAAAGACTGCTAACTGGAGCAAATTACATGGAGCAGTCTACCCCTCTGTTTAAGGAGCTCCATTGGTTGCCATTCATCTTCCGGTCCCAATTCAAGGTGCAGGTTATCACCTACAAAGCCCTGAATGGTTTGGGATCTGCCTACCTTCGTGACCACATCTCTTACCACAAACCTGCACGATCTCTTCGATCCTCTGGGGAGGCTCTCCTTTCACTTCCACCTTCACAAGTACGACTTGTGGGGACAAGGGAGAGAGCCTTCTCTGCTGTGGTCCCTCGGCTTTGGAACTTGCTACCTAGTGAGATTAGGCAAGCCCCCACACCTTGATAGATTTCAAGAAAGACCTAAAAACTTGGCTGTTCCGATGTGCCTTTGACAAGTGCCGGTCTGAGTCCCTCTTAGGAGGTGAGAAAGTCGGGGTATAAAATTTTTAAATCTATCTATATATATAATAAAAGTCAGTGTTTGCAGCGGTGCGGAGGTATGGTGGTGTTGAAACCGACCCCATGGTTGGTGACCCCATGCGAGGAATGGGATATGCTCATTTGGTGTAGGCTTCAACACTTCTCCTCAGTGAATTTGGAGTATAACGACATTACATGGTTATAGCAATTTGATACCACCTTAATTGTCATTGTGCAGTCCTATGATGCCATGAGGTATGTAGTGTGGTGAGATACTTAGAATTCTCTGCCAGAGCATCCTAGTATAATTCTAAACACCATACCAAATTTCCAATCCAAATATTCCACAAAATAAAACTGTGACAATTAAAGTGGTATCATGCCACTATGACTCTTCATGGCACATAGGGCCCTTCCACACAGCCATATATCTCAGAACATCAAGGCAGAAAATCCCATAATATCTGCTTTAAACTGGGTTATCTGAGTCCACACTCAAATAATGTGGTATTTTCTGCCGTGATATTCTGGGATATAGGGCTGTGTGAAAGGGCCCATAGAATCTCATATTCTTGACTACCTTCATGAAAAAAATATTAGGAGAGAAATGTGGGGTCCAACTCGATTCTTAAGCGGATCTGTGCAGATTTAATGTACTCTCTGACAATAGAATTTGAGCTTTGTGCTACACTGAGTTACTTCTTAGCTGGATTAATTAGAAACTCAAAGCATTATTTAGCATACGCATTAGTCTTTCATTGCCTCCTTTTAATATCCTAATATCTCAGTGTAGGAGAGAACAGAGCTTTGTCAAAGACGTGACAGCTTAACGTGGGACTAATCCTATTAGGTGTTAGCTAAAATAATCTACCTGTAACATTTTTCAAGAGGATAACTGAATCATAGGGCTGCTTGGAGGAAAAGGTATCCCTTTCCATCTTAGCCATAGAGCAGAGGTGCTCATTAGGTAGATCGCGATCTACTGGTAGATCGCATAGGGCGTCCTGGTAGATCGCAGGCAAGGCGGGAGGAAGGCCATCCTTTCTTCCTTCCCTTCTTTCCCTCCCTCCCTTCTGTTCTTCCTTCCTTCCTTCTTCCCTTTCTTCCTTCCCTCTTTCCTTCCTTCCCTACTTCCCATCCATTCTTCCTTCCCTTCTTTCCCTCCCTCCCCTCTGTTCTTCCTTCCTTCCTCTCTCTCTCCCTCCTTTCCCTTCCTTCCTTCTTCCCCTTCTTCCTTCCCTACTTCCCATCCTTTCTTCTTCCTTCCTTCTTCCCTTTCTTCCTTCCCTCTTTCCTTCCTTCCACCTTTCCCATCCTTTCTTCCTTCCCTTCTTTCCCTCCCTCCCTTCTGTTCTTCCTTCCTCTTTCTCCCTCCTTTCCCTTCCTCCTTTCTTTCTTCCCCTTCTTCCTTCCCTCTTTCTTTCTTTCCCTTCTTTCCCTCCCTCCCTTCTGTTCTTCCTTCCTTTCTCTCCCCCTCCTTTCCAATCTTTCCTTCCTTCCTCATCTCCTTTCCTTCCTTTCCTTCCTTTCTTCCTTTCTTCCCTCCTTCTTGCCTTGCCTTCTTTCCTTCCTTTTTCCTCCCTCCCTCCCTCATTCCTTCCTTCCTTTCCTTCCTCTCTGCCTTGAACATTTGCTGTTGGTTGTGGGGGTTCTGTGTGGGAAGTTTGCCCCAATTCTGTTGTTGGTGGGGTTCAGAATGAATGATTGTAGGTGAACTATAAATCCCAGCAACAACAATTTTTTTTAGTGATGGTCACTCCTTCTAGGTCAGGGGTGGGCAACTATTTTTTCCAAGGGGCCACATGAGAGCAAAAAAATATTATACAGGGCCGCACCTAAAGGCGGAACTACATGCTAATCTACATTATTTATTTATTTCACTTACTATATTTACCATATATTACACATCATTAATATTAACATATTAATATATCAAGAAATATTCATATATTATTAGTATTATTATCATAATTATTATATTATAGTACAGGGGTGGGAAATAATATCCATGAAGCAATTAAATTTATATTATATCTCCTACAACAAAATTATATCAATGAAGCAATCAATTTAATATTATATCTCCCAGAACACAATAACATACCTCTTCTTTCCTCCTTTGGAAGAGGAGGTCCGGGCAGTGCGCCTTCCTGGCGAAGCCAGGTAGTCCGTGGCAGCGCTGCTTACCGGGCGAAAAAGGGAGGCCCGGGCAGGTAGAAAGCCATGCGTGGCTTTGTTTACGGCAAAAGCAAGCAAGGGAGGCGAACGCGGGGTCCCCTTCCTCTCGTTCACGTTGCCAAACAAACTGCGGGAAGCGCCGCCCCGAGCGTGTTCGGCGATGCCGGCTGTGACGTCATCGCGGGAGACGCTCAGGGCGGGCGCCCTCCGGAGTTTGTTTACAAACCCGGCAAGGAGAGATCGCGTTCTGCTTCCTTCCTAATGCGATCTCTCCTTGCTGGGGCTTGTAAACAAACTGCGGGAAGCCCCCCCGCGTCCCCTCCTTGGTGCCAGCTGTGTCGTCAGCATGAAAGGGACGCGGGGGGCTCCCGCAGCTTGTTTACAAGCCCCAGCAGGAAGATCGCGTTCTGCTTCCTTCCTAACACGATCTCTCCTTGCTGGGGCTTGTAAACAAGCTGCGGGAAGCCCCAGCGTCTCCCTTCCATGCTGACGACACAGCCGACACCAGGAGGGGCGGGGGGGCTTCCCCGCAGTTTGTTTACAAACCCCGGCAAGGAGAGATTGTGTTCTGCTTCCTTCCTAACGCGATCTCTCTCCTTGCTGGGGCTTGTAAACAAACTGCGGGAAGCCCCCAGCATCCCCTCCTTGGTGCTGGCTGTATCCTCAGCGTGGAAGGGACACTGGGGCTTCCGCAGCTTGTTTACAAGCCCCAGCAAGGAGAGATCGTGTTAGGAAAGGAAGCAGAACGCGATCTCTCCTTGCTGGGGCTTGTAAACAGCTGCGGGAAGCCCCGCCCAGCGTCCTTCCATGCTGACGACACAGCCGGCACCACGGAAGGGATGCTGGGGCGCGGGCTTCCCCACAGTTTGTTTACAAGCCCCAGCGAGGAAAGGGAGATCGTGTTCTGCTCCCTTCCTCGCTGCCCAAGGCTCCATGGGCCGCATGGGGTCCCCCAAAGGGCCGGATCCGGCCCACGGGCCGGACAATGCCCACCCCTGTTCTAGGTGTTTTGTGGCAAAATTTGGCAGCAATTCGTCCAGTAGTAAAAATCAGATTGTGTGTGTCAACTGTAAAATAGGATGTGTGGAAGGGCCCTGGGCTATCTGAGGTCCTTTCCACACAGTTGAATAAAATCTCATGTTATCTGCTTTGAATCAGATTATATGGCAGTGTGAACTCAGAAAACCCAGTTCAAAGCAGATATTGTGTTATGTGTTACACATTTTTGTAGTGGGTAGGTAGATCATTTTGACTTGGTTGTTTTTTAAGTAGCTCACATGCTGAAAAAGTGTGAGCACCACTGCCATAGAGTGTTGCAATCCAGTATGCAGAACCAGCAATTCCCAATTTCACCTGACCCATACCAGTGTATCCCACAGGGAACATAGGTGCCTGGCACAAAGTGCCCCAAATAGTATTTTACTTGCATTAAGTATAACTAGATAGTTAAATCACAATATAATTTGTAGTGTGTGTGTGTGTGTTAAGCCAGATCATGTGGCATAAGGATTTTAACTGTCTCTTTCTCTCTATGTGTGCATTTGTCTGTCGTT
This sequence comes from Anolis apletophallus, assembly GCA_030556195.1. Taxonomy (NCBI): domain Eukaryota; kingdom Metazoa; phylum Chordata; class Lepidosauria; order Squamata; family Anolidae; genus Anolis; species Anolis apletophallus. The sequence continues at coordinate 68,327,739 of JARBWK010000009.1, read as the reverse complement.
GTTTGTATAACACTGGCTTCCATGGCAGTGTGATAATAAAAAAAGCCATTATTCAAGAGAAGGGGGATTGGGTTATTACTGTTATTATTGTAATTGCTTTTTTTGGAAAACATGCTCGGTTGTAGCACTTCCAGTATTTATCTTAAGAGCCCTTGTCCGTTGAAGAGACCACATTCTCGTCTTTATTAAAGACACAGAAAAGCTCTTAATACACATGTGAGTCATCAAGTTCCCCAACAAAGCAGAGAAAACAAGTCATAATATTCCTGATTATTTTTTACAGTACAGTGAAATAAAATTTCCACTGTTTGCTTAAGATGCGGGGTGGGAGATCACATCACTAGGCTTTTAATGTTTTCTGCAAATATAACAAACAAAGCATGAAAACATATTTATATACTTATTCGTTTTAGCTTTTACCTATTAATTCCTACATCAGGATACTAGAGTAATGTACTTTGTTATAATAATAAATACTATTATCATGAAATGCTGTAAAATTCAGAATAGATAGGGAGGGAGGAATTACTTGTGAATAATTATTTCTTCTTTAAACCATGTTGTCAAATTGCGATTGCTATTTGTAATAGTGGCTAAGAGAAGAAGGGAAACACAACATTCTTGGTGAGTAGAAGGCTTGGACCTGTGACTTTGTTATTGTGCACCACCACTTTCTGGGGAATTATCATATTTTCCATCCCGGGTCACCTTGAGAGTGGTGAAAATGGCAGAAGCAGTCACAAAATGATTGTACATTGAGGTGCAGTTTGATGTTACCAGCCAACAATTACTACCATAATTTTATATTGGGTTTCTGTGAGTTTTTCGGGCTATATGGCCATGTTCCAGTAGCATTCTCTCTTGACATTTTGCCTACATCTGTGGCTGACGTCTTCAGAGGTTCTATTGGCAGTGAAGCAAGTGCAGTGTGAAGCAAGTGCATGTTGTGTAGCCACAGCTACAAATAACAATCTCCCATTTGACAACATTGTTTAAATAAGACATAATTATACAAAAGTAACCTTGTGAAATGTCCAGGGTGGGAGAAGGAGAAGCTGCAAAGTCAAACAGTGAAGGTATTTGCCTAGAGGTAGCCTGGGCTTTGTTGCCTGGAGGCACCCTCTGTTTGAGAGGTTTTAACTGGCACTTGATTGTTTGCTGTCTGCAGTTCACCTGTTTCTGAGTAGTGTTCCTTATTTGCTGTTTTGATTCTGGTGTTGTTTTTTTAATATTAATAACCAGATTTTGTTCATTTTCATAGTTTCCTCCTTTCTGTTGAAATTGTTCATGTGTTTGTCGATTTCAATGACTTGTTTGTGTAGTCTGGTATAATGGTTGTCAGATAATCCAGAATTTCTGTGTTCTCAAATAAAATTCTGTGTCCAGGTTGGTTCCTCAGGTGCTCTGCTATACCTGACTTCTCTGGTTGAATTAGCCTGCAGTGCCTTTCATATTCTTTGATTTGTGTCTGGGCTTCATGGCTACTCAATGCTATTCAAGCTTGCTCATTGCAGCATTCACACTTGCTTTAAACAGACAAGGGTTCTTTCTCCCACCTGGGACATTCAGCAGATATATATTATATACACTCCACTTGCTTCACTGCCAGCAGAACCTCTGACAATGCCAGCCACAGATGCAGGTGAAACATCAGGAGAGAATGCTACTGGAATATGGCCATATACCTCAAAAACTCAAAGCAGCTCGGTGATTCCATCCATGAAAGCCTTAGACCAGTGTTTCCCAACCTTTTTCGAGCCGTGGCACACTTTTAACAGAAAAAAAATCCGGGGGCACACCATCAACCAAAATGACACTAACACAGTAAAGAACGGCTGGGGGATGGTGGCCTGCTGGGACCCATGCCCCGCCCCCTCCCCTGGCTTCAGCTCTCCCAGCAGCTGCTCCAGCCTTGAGGGGGCAGTGCCAAGCCAGTGGTGGCAGAGCCAGCACAATGCTGGCTTGGCACTGCCCCCTCAAGGCTGGAGCAACTGCTGAGAGTGCCAAAGCCAGGGGGAGAGGGCGGAGCCAGGCTGCACTGTGCCCCGCCCCTCCCCACGGCTTCAGCTCTCCCACAGAGGAGGAGCAAGAGCGGTGGACGGGCGGGGCTCCTCCTACGTGCGGCTTCAGCGAGCGACGGGCGGGAGTCATGGTGGGAGTCATGGAGGATTGGAGGCTGGCTGGGGAAATGGCCGAAGGAGGCAGCGCACCGGCCCCTTCTTTTTCTTCACTGCCGCCCGGCCCTTCCTCCCCCCCCCCCCCAAGCAGCAGGAGTTCGGCAGGAGGAGAGGGGAAGGAAGGGGGGGCAGAGAGCTTTTCTCGAGGCACAGCAGGAGGTCTGTCACGTTCTTGCTGTCTGGTAGGTTATTTGTAAACTTCAGGAAAATTACCTCTGAGAATACATAATACAGAGAGATAAAAAGTAGCACTTCATTTCAAGGGAAAAAATAAAAAGGGATCCACCTAAAAACTTTTAAATAAACAGTTAATTTTACTTCTTATTTTGGGAAAATATATCTTTCTTTCTCAATAGATTAGAAATAGTCTTACCTTCCAGTCTTACCTAATATTGTCTAGATAATTTTAAAATTCGTCTCCCTCTCACACTCATACACTGATCAGATACCATGGACATCTTGTCACTTTTTAAAAAATGACAACAGAAACAGGGATTTAGAACATGAGAAGCAGGTAAACTGTATAAAAATAGGAGAGGATACCATAGAGAGGATCCAATTCACACTAGGATTGTTACTACCAAAAACAGTTTCCAGAAAGGCAGGGATTTATAATTCCAGAATGTATTGAATTTTTGTCCTTTGTGAATTGGATGGCTTTTATGGAGAAGGCACATGCAGTATTTCGGCACTGCATCTTCTTGAGAGCTGGTATTGCCAGCAGAAGTATCAATATCTGATTCAGTTGGTCCATATGGAAGATGAATTTAAATTCACACATCTCAAAGTCATATTCCTTGCTGGTTCATATAAATGGAACTTCACACCTTTGGTGTCTTAATGATTTCAGTGCAACAGAAAATGCATGAGTTCTGTGCCATCTCCTGATATAGATATGGATTTTCTGATACACAGAGTATCTAAAGAAAAGTCTAATAGCCAATGAAAATATGTGTTATAGATATGATGTGGCAGCTTAGAAAACCAATGGGATTTTGGCCTGCATAAATAGGAGTCGAGTGTCTAGATCCAGGGAAGTCATGCTACCCCCTCTATTCTGCCTTGGTTAGACCACACCTGGAATACTCTGTCTCCAATTCTGGGCACTGCCTTTGAAGGGAGATGTCAACAAGCTGGAATGTGTCCAGAGGAGGGTGACTAAAATGATAAGGGTTTGGAGAACAAACCCTGTGAGGAGCGCCTTAGATAGCTGGGCATGTTTAGCCTGCAGAAGAGAAGGCTGAGAAGAAACATGACATGATGGCCATGTATAAATATGTGAGGGGAAGTCATAGGGACATGATGGCCATGTATAAATATGTGAAGGGAAGTCATGCTGCCCTGGAGACTAGGACGTGGAACAATGTCTTCTAATTGCAGGAAAGGGGATTCCACTTGAACATTTGGAAGAACTTCCGAACTGTGAGAGCTGTTCAGCAGTGGAACTCTCTGCCATGGAGTGTGGTGGAGGCACCTTCTCTGGAGGCTTTTAAGCAGAGGATGGGTGGTCATCTGTTGGGGTGCTTTGATTGTGATTTTCCTGCTTCTTGGCAGGGGTTGATTCTATGATTCTATGAGTCCTGTAGAAATATTCTGGTGGTAAGTAAGTACTCACCTTTATTGACAGGGTGCCCTCATGAGTTTTTTGTAGAAAAACTGCCGTTTACCTCATCCGGTATGGCCAGTGATCGTGTGTGATGTAATTTGTAGTCCAAAGCATCTGAAGGACACCACATTGGGGGTGCGGTGGTTGTTGTTGCTTTTGTTGTTGTTGTGTTCATAACCTGCCAGGTGTTATTGACAGGAGTTTGGGACCACGGGATCAGATCATGTGGCAGAATCTAAGCTTTTTGTAATTGTGATGCTTTCTGTGGTGATTTCATTCAGATGTTTTGTTGGTCCATTTGGAATTTTTTCTAGAGTCCCTATTACTCCTGCATCCCTTATTGTTGTAGTAGTTATTGTTATGAGTTCTCTTTTTTATCTGTTCTACATACTAAGAGAATAACAACAGCATCTATGGAATATCAAATCACATCTTTGGCAACTGTTCTCCATCATTGAGATCCATGATAGTGAGCTACATGGTTTGACCAGACATACAAATTGTACATAGCATTACAATTTGTAGATAGCTATAAAAGCCAGTTAATAAAACTATATTTTAAAATGCAGGAAAATGTGTCCATTTGGACCCGCTGCTGTCAATGGAGACCCAAATCTCCACTGTCAGCAGGGAGGGGCACACTTCTATCTAGTAGCATTTCAGCTGTAACTGGCTCCCTGCATCTGTTGCCCCGGGACGATCTCAACCATCTGTATTCCAAGTGCGGTCATCTCAAGAACTTGACTACTGTAACGTTCTTTACATTGGCCTTCCCTTGAGCAGGGTGAATAATATTTTCACTGCGCTTGTGCAGCATGCTGCAGCCATGGTACTAATGGGGATTAGATCTAAGATCTCCGCAAAACACCAATCCTGAAGGATCTGCACTGGCTACCACATTGAATGCTGGATCACTTTCAAGGTGTTAGTTCTTACTTTTAAGGCCTTGTATGGTCTGGGGGCAGTGTATCTTGCCGGGTAAAAGCGCCTGATTCCATATAACCCCCCGAGATCACTTCGCTCAGAAGATTTGAACCTACTAACTATTCCAAGCATAAAATCCTTTAGTCTAACTTCAACAAGACGTCAAGCTTTCTCCATCATTGCTCCTACACTATGGAACACACTGCCTTCAATCTTTGCTGCTACTGTTTTAATCCATGTGGACATTTCGTCTCTCAGAGCTTGCAAGACACACCTATTCAGGCTGGTGTTCGATTGCTTGTGATCTCTGCCAATGTCTTTTACTGTTTTTACTGTGTTTTATTGAATTTTGAACTTTGCTGCCTTACTGTTTTATCCATTGTGTTGAACTTTTATGGTTTGAACAGACATACAAAATGTATATAGCATTACAAATTATAGATAACTATAAAATAAGTTAAATAAATAAATAAATAAATAAATAAATAAATTTGGTTTATCAGAAATGGCATCCCCAAGAAAGCTATGGGAGAGGCAAGCCATGTGAGAATATTCAAATTCCCCAAATAATTCACAAGCGAAGCTGCTCATAGTAGAAGGGTAGTACTGTAGTTCTTGTATATTAATCTTTTTTATCTTTCTTTTTAACAGTGACTGGTACAAACCTACCTACATGTATAAAGTGTGGCAAAGAACACTGGAAGGTGGCTAAAAGTCAGCCATGTCTCCCGTTTGGCATACCATTTCAACTCTTAATGTGAACTACAAGCAACTGGCATGCCTTTTGGTCTTCACCATAAATATGTGTCTGAGTGCCCCTGGGATGTGTCCTCCAGCTTGCATTTGTGCTAGTGACATTGTAAGCTGCACCAGCAAGAACCTTTCCAGAGTGCCGCCAACACTCTTCAAGCACATAAAGAGACTGGATCTCAGTCACAACCGCATTGGGATTTTGGATCATGACTGGATGCCTGTCCTGCTTGAGAAGATGACCACCCTCATTGTCAGTCATAACAGCATCACCTTGATTTCTCCAGGAAGCTTTTCTATGATGACAAATGTGAAGTACCTAGACCTATCATCCAACAACCTGAGGTCACTGGGCGGACCCGTCTTCCAGGAACTACGGGTGCTAGAGGTACTGCTGCTTTATAACAATCATATTGCACAGGTTGATTCGGCTGCTTTTGGAGGGATCCACAAACTGCAGAAACTTTACTTGAGCTACAACGCTCTCACTCACTTCCCAACAGATTTGTACATTGGGAAGTATAAACTTGCTGAACTTGTGCTCTTAGACATTTCTTACAATCGAATCCAGTCGATACCTATTAACTACATGAGCTTAGTGCCAGCCAGGCATCTGAGTGGAATTTATCTTCATGGGAATCCATTTTATTGCGACTGTACTCTTTACTCCATGCTAAATTTCTGGTACCTTCGACACTTTAGCTCTGTGGAGGATTTCAAAGCCGAGTATACATGTGTTCTGCGATCAGACCACAGAACGGCCAACAAACTGCCTTTATTGCATGACAACTATTTGAATTGCTCAAAAAGCACCATCAATGGCTCTTTCCATGCATTCGGGTTCATTCATGAAGCCCAACTAGGAGAGAGATTGATAGTGCCGTGTGACACGAAAATCAGTGATGTGGGCACCCAGTTCATCTGGATCAGTCCAAACAACCAGTCTCTGGAACCTGACACAACCACTGAACACTTCAGAGTGTTTCAAAATGGGAGTCTGGAGATAGACGAGGCCCAATACGAGGACGCTGGACTTTATTCCTGCATTGCAATAAACAAGAAAAGACTCTTGAATGAGACGATTGAGGTGAGGATCAACGTAAGCAATTTCACCGTGGACAGGTCTCACTCATATGAGACGTTTAACACTGCTTTCACGACACTTGCAGCTTGCATAGCCAGTATTATTTTGGTACTTCTTTACCTCTACCTGACACCATGCCCTTGCCGGTGTAAGTCGCAGAGGAAAACAAAGCAGCTGGACCAAAGTAACATGCCGCATGCCTCCATATTGACCACCAATTCACACCTTGAACTTTCAGGCGATGAAAAGAAAGCAAGCAGTGGCAAAAGGGTTGTGTTTCTTGAACCCGTGAAGGAGCCAAAGCCGGGACAGAATGGAAAAATAAAGATGTTTCCCAATGAGAACCTCATTGCGGAAAGTATCCTTAAAAACCCTCGAACCAAATCCGAATCAGATTCTGTGAATTCGGTATTTTCAGACACACCTTTTGTGACATCTTCCTAGTTTCCTGCCTGTGTTCCTGTCATGCGGTGAACTCCGAAGCTTCCCTGCATTTAGCTACTCTATTAAAAAAGGATGGTGGGGTGGTGTTTTTTTTAAAGTCAAGGCTTGAAATGGAAAGTGACTGTAATTATGCTCAGGTTTTTAGTTCTTGAAGTGATAGGTGAGAACATAACCACTAATCTGTAAGAGTGATGCTAAATCTCGGAAGGAGCCCATTGCTACATGACTGTTGCCGCTCTCGAATATAAAGCAGTTGCTTTATGGCAGGGGTGCTCATTAGGTAGACCGCGATCGATTGGTCGATCCCAGGACCGAAGGAGGTCGATCCCAGCTAGATGAGGCACTTCTGAAGGGGCGGAGCCAGGCCACATGAAGCCCCGCCCCTCCCCCAGCTTTAGCGCTTCCGCAGCTTCTGGTGGGAAGAGGGGGAGAGTGCCAAGGCGGTAGTAGAATAGATAGCCACTACTGGTTTGGCATACCCCCCTCTTGCCTCCAGAAGCTGTGGAAATGCTAAAGCCAGATGGGAGGGGGTGGAGCCAGGCTGCGCAAAGCCCCTCCCCCTTCCCCCCCGGCTTTAGCGCTTCCGCAGCTTCTGGAGGGAAGAGGGGGGGGAATGCCAAGGCAGTAGTGGCATAGATAACCACTACTGGCTTGGCATTCCTCCCCTCTTCCCTCCAGAAGCTGTGGAAACGCTGAAGCCAGATGGGAGGGGGCGGAGCCAGGCCACACGAAGCCCCACCCCTTCCCTGGCTTTAGCGCTTCTGCAGCTTCTGGAGGGAAGGGGGGGAATGCCAAGGCAGTAGTGCCATAGATAACCACTACTGGCTTGGCATTCCCCCCCTCTTGCCTCCAGAAGCTGTGGAAACGCTAAAGCCAGAGGGGGGGGCAGGCCACGTGAAGCCCCGCTCCCTTCCCCCTGCTCCACCCTGGTAGATCTTTCAGACTTGGTTTTATTAGAAGTAGCTCGCATGCTGAAAAAGTGTGGGCACCCCTGCTTTATGGTATACACTGCTTTTATTTCAGTCTCTGTGCTTAAAGGAGGGTAAGGGGGTCATATTTGTGCACTGCTCCCATTTGTGACAGTGTCAGAAAACTTTCCATCCAATTTGATCATTAGCTGCTCTCCCTGTTTAGAACTGGAATTGTTACAATATCAGGGATAATAAAAAGTAATCAGGCTTCCTCCTGGAGTTTAGAAATGATGAGATAAATAGCCATTTATTCAGCTTCTGGTTTTTGCCTGGAAGCACTGTGCACATTAAAAAAAGAAAATGAAGTTATACAAACCGGAATATTCCAAAATAAGTTTTTCCATACATTTTGAAATGGGATTTTGGGATATTTTTCCCCCTTTTGTATCCTGGAATATTAATAGCCAGAAAATCATATATGATTACTTGCTCTAAGAAAGCTTTTACTAATAGTGAGCCTTGCCCGACAACGTTCTGTCCAAGGTTGTGATCTGTAAACCATTTAAGCCTCAAAGGTTTATATTCTGAATGAGAGAGCTCGTTTTGATCCTATTAAGAATTCCGAAGCAGAGTGATATTCAACAGGTATGGTTTACCCACCTGTACAAGGATAAGAGAAGCTACACTTTTGGGATTTCTGTCTTTCTTCATTCTTAAAGGGACAACAGCCATGTTGGCTCTGGAACGTGGCCTACCTGTTTGTACTAAAATATGTGTGTTGGTATGTGTGTGAATTGTGGCTTGCATAGACAATACCTTGAGAAAACAGAGTTAGTTTTGTAAGCAAAGCAGCCGGAATTTGTACAATTAGATGTTTTAATAAGAACTATTGCACTTTGGATACTTAAGTTGACCTAATGAGAGCCATAATGGAAATGGTCAAGCCCAAATTGACTAACCTTGCTGCGGCCATTCCTCCTCATTATCAGCAATGAAATGGCTTGCGTGCCTGGACTTCCCTAGCTGACAGTGGAAGTTGGTTGCATGCCGTTTGCTAAACTACAGCCTTATTTAATAGATTTGAAATGAATTCGGCTCATTTTTCATTGTACCAGCAGCATTAAAATGGCAGTGATTTGATTTCACAAAAAATGTGTTTTGTGGTTTTAATGCTGAAAGCAGAATTGAGCTACCTATCTCTGGACTGATCAGCTCTGAGAGTATTCCTTTCCTGTAAGAAGGCTCAAATTTTGTAGGATTAGGATTTCTTGATAAAATGCATTTTCAGGTATATGTTTTAGCATACTTTGTATTACAAACTGAAGTACTTTTTTTGTTCCAGAAAACAAAGTTCTCAGTGTGCTTAGTTTTGCTTCTACTAGTCAGACTCCAATCAAAGGGAGATACATTGCTGCAGTGGCACACAGATTGGTGTGTTGTCATGGCTTCAAAGGTATCCTGCACTTAAGAGATAAGGAGGGGAGCTTGCCGTGTCGGTTACAGTTGTCGTATAGAGAGGGCTTTACTAAATAATAATCCTACAAAGCATGTGTCCCTCCACATTTTTTGTCCTGCAAATCCCACCCACCCTTGGCAATATAGCCAAAGGTGGGGGGTTGGGGAGTGGCAGTCTAAAACAGTGTTTCTCAACCTGGGGGTTGGGACCCCTAGGGGGGTCACAAGGGGGTGTCAGAGGGTATGCCAGGCCTGGATTAAGTCACTGTGGCGCCCTAGGCCACACATTGGAAACCACATCCCTAGGGGCTTCCCTCCGGCTCTTCGTCGCTCGCGCCGCGCGCCACTCCTTCTTTGAGTGAAGGAAGGTGAGGGGCTGGCACGAGCGACGAGGAGGCGGGGCGAAGCCGTGTCAGAGGCCCTAGGGGCAGGACTTCGCTCTGCCTCTTTGTTGCTTGTGTTGGGCGCCCCTCCTTCCTTCACTCAAGGAAGGAGGGGCGCCCGACATGAGCGATGACGAAGCGGAGCGAAGTCCCGCGCCTAGGGCCTCCGACACGAATTCACTCCCCCTCTTTGTTGCTCGCACCGGCGGGCGCCGCTCCTTCCTTGAGCCGGCGTGAGCGATGAAGAGGTGGGGCAAAGCCGCGTCAGAGGCCCTAGGGGTGGAACTTTGCTCCGCCTCTTCGTCGCTCGTGTCGGGCGCCCCTCCTTCCTTCACTCGAGCGACGAAGAGGCAGAGTGAAGTCCCACCCCTAGGGCCTCCGACATAGCTTCGTTTTGTCTTCATGTTGCTCGTGCCAGCGGGCGCCGTTTCTTCCTTGAGGGGCGCCGCGAGCAACGAAGAGGCGGGGCGAAGCCACGTCGGAAGCCCTAGGGGCCTATGGCACTCCACGCACAGGCGCAGAAGATCGGCCTTTTTAAAAAATGGGGTGTCCGGATCTGGCACCCCTCCCCCATGGTTACACCCCTAGGCCGTGGCCTAGGGTGGCCTAATGGATGATCCAGGTATGCCAAAGACCACAAGAAAACACAGTATTTTCTTTTGGTCAAGGGGGTTCTGTGTGGGAAGTTTGGCCGAATTCTCTCCTTGGTGGGGTTCAGAATGCTCTTTGATTGTTGGTGAACCATAAATCCCAACAACAACTCCACAAGTGTTCACATTTGGGCATATTGAGTATTTGTGCCAAGTTTGGTCCAGATCCATCATTGTTTGAATCTACAGTACTCTCTGGATGTAGGTGAACTACAACTCCCATCAGAGATCCCATGACTCTGTTGGTCATGGGATCTCTATGTCCAAGTTTGGTTCAATTCCATCATTGGGGTTCAGAATGCTCTTTGATTGTAGGTTAATTTTAAATCCTAGCAACTACAACTCCCAAATGACAAAATCATTCCCCTCCCTCAATCCCACCAGTATTCAAATTTGGGCGTATTGGGTATTTATGCCAAATTTGGTCCATTGAATGAAAATACATTCTGCAGATCAGATATTTACATTATGATTCATAAAAGTAGCAAAATTACAGATATGAAGTAGCAATGAAAATAATTTTATGGTTGGGAGTCACCTCAACATGAGGAACCGTCTTAAGGGGTCATGGCATTAGGAAGGTTGAGAAGCACTGGTCTAAAAAACCTAGATGACTATACCTTCCCCAGGCTTGACATACAGTTGTGTATGATGGGCTTCAAGGAATGAGGGTTGAACAACTTGGTCCTTGGTCTACCACATTCCTCCTCCATTCTCTCACTTGTGGCAGTTCCACAAGCCTTGGGTTCTGGATCACCACTGTTTCAACAGCCATGCCTTGCTGATGTCCACAAGTCTGATTTCATTCAAGCCCTTGAAGCTAATGCAGAAGTCCAAATGATCAAGGGCATCCTATCCACAAATGTTTTAGGATTGTTATAATTAAAAAAGCAACTCTCTGTAGTCAGTTTAGACCTGACTTCTATTTCTTGGTTCCAGTTGTTCATCTCTTACAAATAAGAAGTGTTTCTCTCATGGAGGTCTTAGTTAGCGGCTAACATTAAGAGATGCAATAGGGCAGCTTACAGTTCTACCATCTCTGCTCCTTGGGATTCCATGTGATCTTCATATAGCTCTTGATTAATAAAGTATCTTGAAATAAACTTTCAATGCATTGCAGTGTCTGTTTTGGTGAATTATCAGTGGATTTATTGGAAGTTGAAAGAAACAGCTGCTCAGCTATTCAGAATTCCTATATGGCATCTGTTTTTGCACCCAACACACTAGTGTCTCATTGTGCATCTGCACTGTAGAACTCATGTTTTTGAAACTATTTTAACTGCCATGGCTTGATTCAATGGAATATTGAGAGTTGTAGTTTGGTGAGGCTCCAGCCATCTTTGGCAAAATAAATGTAAAATTACAATTCCCATGATTCCATAGCATTGAGCCATAGCAATTAAAGTGTCAAACTATACTAGTCTTCTGTCTTCAGGGCCTTAAAAAGGCTTTGAAAGGATGGACGTTGCAAGCTATGACCCTGAAGGTAGAGAAAAAGCCTTCCCACATGCAGGGAGACCCAGGATATCTATAATAATGAGTGCTAGACTCAGAAATAGTGAACCAAAACAGGATTTATTGGATAACAACCAGTAGAAAATGCTGGTGGCCCAAAATGCTTGGTTGGTTGCAAAAAGAGTCCTTTAAACAAAGGGGAAATGTTCACTTGCCTCATGCAAAATGAAGGTACTTTTCTTTGGATCCCAGATATCCCGTTGCTCTCTGGCCTTTGTAGGTGCACTAAGTTCTGTAAAAACCCCAAAATCTGCAGTCTCTGTTGAGGAAGGTTCCTCCTTTGCACTGCAGCTTGGTTGAGAGTGCAGGTAGACTCAGTAGGTGAACTAAGAATGCTATTATCCCAGTAAACTTAGATTCCTTGCTTCGTCCGTGTCTTCTTTGGAATGAGGCCAGAGAGGAAACCCAGCCCCACAGGTAAACTCCGGAAAGGGAGGAGTTGAGGGCGGGATGCCAGGTTTGGAGCCAGGATGCAACTCCGCCCCTCAGTGCCCGCATGGCAGAACAATGGGACCATAGAACAAAGACCCATGCAGGTGAAATACAAATTCAGATATAAACGGCCTCAAGGGGGCGTCACAACTAGGCAGAGGCAAACTTCATTTCTCCTCTCAGCTATTAGGAATTTTGGGAGTTGAAGTTCAAAACACCTGAAAGGAGGAAGTTTGCATATGCTTGAACTATACCAATTCTACAGTGTTGATGCATCCTTGTTCGTGGGATTCGAAGTAGAGTTCATAAACTGTCACAGAAGCTCATAACCTGAGCTAAAATGGTCAATTTCAACATTACATGCCAATCACACTTTGCCATAATGATTGCAAATATATTGAAAGAGAAAGAGTTAAAATGCATAAAGCAACGATTAACCTGTCTGGGAGCAATTCCAGCAACCCAAAAGGGCTAAATGCCTGTTTAAAATGCATTAGAAGATCATCCATTAATAAGTGGGCAAATTGGATTTTTCTTGGCAACGAGTTCTGGAATCTGGATATGATCAGAGACACTCTTGTGTCCCAGCCAAACACAATTCAGATTTTGATGAGGTGTGCAGATGAGCCTGTGTAGTCAATTTGTATGGGAGAAAGTGTTTCCATGTGTCAATCTAACTCCCTGTTTATGCTAAACAAAGCTTGTGAAGGGAGGGGACTCCTGGCAGCATATTATACACACAGTCAGGTGGTTCCAAGTATGAATTATTGGATTGTGTCTGTAACCTTCAACAACAGTATGTGAGAGGCTATTTACTACATTCATCCCTCCACAACCACCCAAAAACATGGAACAAGCTGGACGTATGCATGCCTGTTACTAACAGCATGCCATCCATTATTTCATATTTTGATCGTCCAATTTGGCACATCATCCTCTTGTTTCTGAGATAGTCCCCCTAACTTAAGGGCTGATGACAACACCCACTCTACATTTTCAAATTATCTCTGTTTCTTCCTTCTTAGGCATAACGTGACTGAAAGAAGGCTTTTTGTGCCATGGCACCCTTTCTGTGAAATTTCTTCCACATATAAACTCTTTAGGTAACAACATATTACTATCTTTTACATGCCAGGCAACATCTCTTATCCCATCCTACCCATATTTTTATTCAAGTTCTCTGCATGCTTTTTCTAACATTGATTTTATTGTTTACTTTAGCTATAAATTACAAAACAAAAATACCTAAGCAGTATAGCAAGCTGCTCATAGGAGCCCATATAAATACTGAAATCAAATAAATCTCAACAGTCACTGTTAGCGATATCACTGTGTTGTCAAAAGCTTTCATGGCCGGAATCACTGGGGTGCTGTGAGTTTTCCGAGTTTTATTGCCATGTTCTAGAAGCATTCTCTCCTGTCATTTCACCCACATCTATGGCAGGCATCCCAGGCCCAGATTATCCATAAGGCCACACTAGGCCACAGCCTAGGGGCGTAGCCATGGGGGGGGGGGCGCCAGATCCGGACCCCCCCATTTTTTAAAGGTCAATCTTCGGGTGCTTCTGCGCCTGAGCGCGGATTGCCATAGGCCCCTAGGGCCTCTCCTTCCTTGAGTGAAGGAAGGAGGGGCTGGCGTGAACGAGAAAGTCGCGGGTGGAAGCCCCGCCCCTAGGGCCTCTGACGCGGCTTCCCTCCACCTCTTCCTCGCTCGCGTCGGCCCCTCCTTCCTTCACTCAGGAAGGAGGGGCATCTGGCATGAGCGAGGAAGAGGCGGAGGGAAGCTGTGTCAGAGGCCCTAGGGGCAAGGTTCCCTCCCCCTCTTCCTCGCTCACGCCAGGCACCTCTCCTTCCTTGAGTGAAAGAAGGAGGGGCCAGCACAAGCAAGAAAGATGCGGAGGGAAGCCCCGCCCCTAGGGCCTCTGAAGCAGCTTCCCTAGGCTCCGGCTCTTCCTTGCTCGCATCGGCCCCTCCTTCCTTCACTCAAGGAAGGAGGGGTGCCCGACGCGAGGAGGAAGACGCGGAGGGAAGCCCCGCCCCTAGGGCCTCTGACGCACATGCTCATCATTGGCCCGGGGGGGGGGGGTGGCTTCCAATGTGTGGCCTAGTGCACCAAAAAGGGTTAATCAGGGCCTGAGGCATCCCAGATGTTGTGAGGTCTGTTGGAAACTAAGCAAGTGGGGTTTATATCTCTGTGGAATGACTGGGGTGGGAGAAAGAACAATTGTCTGTTTGAGGCAGGTGTAAATGTTGCAGTTGGCCACTTTGATTAGCATTTAATGGATTTGCAGCTTCAAGGCAAGTGAAGTTTATATATCTCTGGAATGTCCAGAGTGAAAAACTTACCTAGTTTCCAACAGACCTCACAACCTCTGAGGATGCCTGCCATAGATGTGGGTGAAACGTCAGGAGAAAATGCTTCTGCAACATGGCCATACAGCCCAGAAAAATCGCAGCAACCCAAAATTCATCTGTGGTCCTTTGCAAAATTGTTGTTTTAGTAATTGCAATAACCTATGTTTTTCTCACTATAAAACTTTCAGACAATACCAGTTTCTATGCCTTATCTATCCATGGATAGTACAGCCCCTGTATACCACAAGGGATATATTCCAAGAACACTGGATACCTGAAACTGCAGATAATAGTAAACCTTTTGTTTTTACTACACTTGAGCTAGAAGTATGGCATTGAATTGCACTGGATGCCTTGAAATGTCCACAAACCTTTCCACAGAGATTAATGGGGGGGGGGGGGTTTCCATACGTAAGTAAAACCGTGAATATTGAATCTGTGGATAAATGGTTGTACTATAGTAAGAGACCAATGACAAATTTCCAGGAACAACACAATTTCACAACCCGTGAGAGAAAATTAAATATTAAAATCTTGCCAATTGTTCTGTTACATCCTGCATATTTCTTTTCATTAATAGAGAGTTTTAATTGTCTTGACATTATAATTTTGTGAACCGTCCTAAACTCATCAAGGATGACAAATAATCTCAAATACGTTCAAACTGTTTAAAGAGATGGTATTATTTTGAGAGAAAAGCAAGGACATTTTCATTTGTTGAGGAAGAAGTTTCTATTGACCTTCAGGGGAACATTAAGAAATGGTTGCTTAAGGAGTTCAGGGTTTTGCTTTTTTTAATTGAAGAGGAAGGATTAAAAAAAATGATACAGGATTTACTGCTGGGTGCCATCTGTGCATGGACAAATTGGACTGTACAAGGAGGAAATGAATTACAGTAAAGGAACATCTTGTGATAAAGCACGGACAACTGGAGGTAATAACAGTGTTTAAGTCTCAAACATTTGGCCTCTCTGCCTAATAAGCTGAAATTCTTTTAGACAGAACAGTCACCAACATTAAGACTTCGGACACTTCGTTCCTGGCAAGTCCCAGTACAAACCCATTTTGTACTGTGTGTGGCTTATGCCTGAAGAGATGTTTCTCTGACTTAGAGCAATTTTAATATACCACCAAATGAATAGTGTAGGCATAGCACATAAAAATATAGAGAAGGAAGGGTCACCCAGTCCAACCTCCTGACATGCAGAAATAAATAATCAAAGCATTCCCATCCAGACATTTAGCCTCTGTTTAAAAACCTCCAGAAAAAGAGACTCCTTCACACTCTGTGGCAGTACACTAGAGCAGTGTTTCCCAACCAGTGTGCCGTGGCACACTAGTGTGCCGTGAGCAATCATCAGGTGTGCCGTGGGAAATTGGAACTTCCAATACTCTTTCTTCCCCCTCCTGCCAAACACTTTTTCTTCTCCACTCGGGCTCCCTTCTTCCCAGCCTCGCTCTGCTCGCTTTGCCTCTCCTTGCTTTGGGACAAGTCTGCACAGTAGTGACCACATGGGTCACGTCTTCCTCCCCCCTCCCCTCCTGAACACGTTCACGCTGCCCCCTCGGATCAAAATGGGTTCAGAAGCGGCAGTGTAAAATAAAAATTACATGTTCGGCAGGAGGGGAAAGAAAGGGCGCAAAGGAGAAGGGGGAGAAAGAGGTCTCTGTCGAAAGCTGGCATGGACAAACTTGGACCTTCCAGGTGTTTTGGACTCCAACTCCCACCATTCCTAGCAGCCTCGGGCTCTTCCTCCCCCCCCAGCCATTTAAGCAGGAAAGGGCCTCAGGCTGCTAGGAATGGTGGGAATTGAAGTCCAAAGCACCCAGAGGGCCGACGTTTTCCCATGCCTGTTTTAGGGACCTTAAAGTGGTGAGCCTCCTTCCAACATTGTGATTCTGGATAGAAAACAAACAACAACATAACATAACATTGTTTGAGTCCACAGTGCTCTCTGGGTGTAGGTGAACTACAACTTCCAAACTCAAGGTCAATTCCCAAGCAAACCCTTTCAGTACTTTCTGTTGGTAATGGGAGTTCGATATGCCAAGTTTGGTTCAATTCAATTGTTGCAAGAGTTCAGGATGCTCTTTGATTGTGTGTTCACTATAAATCCCAGAAACTGTAACTCCCAAATGTCAAGGTCTATTTTCCCCAAACGCCAACTGTGTTCACATTTGGGCATATTGAGTATTCATGCCAAGTTTGGTCATGATCCAACATTGTTTCAGTCTACAGTGCTCTCTGGATATAGGTGAACTACAACTCCAAAACCCAAGGTCAATGCCCACCAAACTCTTATAGTATTTTCTCTTGGTTATGGGAGTTCTGTGTGGGAAGTTTGTGTTTTTCTGCCATTCCTGCCAGGATATCTATGTTGTGTTCATCGAAACAGGTCCAAGTTTCACAGTGAGTGTATAAATACATTTAAAAACATATTAACTATATGTGTTACTGTGTTAGAGTGTCATTTTGTGTCATTTTGGTTGGTGGTGTGTCCCAGGATTTTGTAAATGTAAAAAATGTGCCGCGGCTCAAAAAAGGTTGAAAAACACTGCACTAGAGTCTCGCTTATCCAACATAAACAGGCCGGCAGAATGTTGGCTAAGTGAAAATGTTGGATAAAAGGAGGGATTAAGGAAAAGCCTGTTAAAACATCAAATTATATTATGATTTTACAAATTAAGCAGCAAAACATTATGTTTTACAACAAAATGACAGAAAAAGCAGTTCAATATATAATAACATTATATAGTAATTACTGGGTTTATGAATTTAGCACCAAAGCATTGCAATGTATTGAAACAGCTGTGGATCAGGGTGGGAGGCAGACTGCATTGGATAATACAGAACGTTGGATGAGCGAAGGTTGGATAAGCGAGACTCTACTGTATATTGAACTATGGAACAGCTATGAACACCAGGAAGTTTTTCCTAATGTTTAGGTGAAATGTAGTTTGAATCCATTGTCTGGAGCAACAGAAAACAAGCTCGATGGCATCCTTTCAGATATTGAAACATAGCTATGATATCCCCCATTTAACCTTCTTTTTTCAGCCTCAATATACCCAACCCCTTGTACAGCTTGTCTTGCACACCTTTACCATTTTGCTTGCTCTTCTCTTGATACATTTCAGTTTCTCAGTATCCTTGAATTGTGGTACCCAGAACTGGACACAATATTCCAGGTGAGGTTTAACCCAAGCATAATTGAGTGTAAGCCACCTTGAGTCCTTTCGGGTGAGAGAGGTGAGGTAGAAATGAAGTAAATAATAAATACATAAAATTACACACCTGGACCTAAATCTCCATTGGCTCCCAATTGAACATCAGGCTTCCTATAAGACACTGGTTCTCACTTTCAGGACCATCCATGGTCAAGGCCCTAAATACCTCGGAGATCGTCTCTCACATCGTTGTCATCAGAGACCACCAAGATCAGCTCAAGAAAACCTCTTGTTTGTTCCCGGTCCTAGGGAGGCATGCCTGGACTCCACAAAGTGCAGGGCCTTCTCTGTTCTTGCCCCACGGATTATGGGTACCTCTACTCACTTCCCAAGTCCTCTGTGACCCTCATCCGATTACTGATCGAGACCACACTTGCCACACATAACCCCCAAGACTGCCGTCGCGTCCTGGTGAGGTTTGGGGGAGGACTGACAATGGATGATGGGATTTGAACTACTTTCACAACCCTCTGTTCCCACAGACCACTGCCGCCCCGACCCACACTGATAAAAATCACACTTGGCACACAGAACCCCAGTGACCCACTCTACATCCATGGATGATGGGACTTGCAGTACCTTCATTAATTTCATGATACCACTACAACTCCCAATAATGATGGATCAAGACTAAACTTATTATTTATTATTTATTTATTTATTAAGTTCGATTTGATATACCGCTCCTCTGGAGCCCAGAGCGGTTCACAGGAATGGCAAAACTTGGCAGATAGAGCCTCCATGACCCACTCTACGTCCTGGTGCCATTTGGAGGTGGGTTGACCACGGATGATGGGACTTGCAGTACCTTCACTAATTTCAGGATACCACTGCTACTCCCAGTAATGAGGGATCAAGGCCACACTTGGCAGACAGAGCTTCCATGACCCACTCTACGTCCTGGTACTGTTTGGAGGTGGGTTGACTACAGATGATGGGACTTGCAGTACCTTCACTAATTTCATGATACAACTGCAACTCCCAATAATGAGGGATCAAGGCCAGACTTGACAGACAGAGCTTCCATGACCCACTCTACATCCTGGTACTGTTTGGAGATGGGTGGACCACGGATGATGGGACTTGCAGTACCTTCACTAATTTCATGATACCACTGCAACTCCCAAAAATTAGGGATCAAGGCCACACTTGGCACACTGAGCCCCCATGACCCACTCTACATCCTGCTGCACTTCTCAAATGACCCGGGCACCGCCGGATCCCCAAGCTAGTTATAACTATAAAAAAGGAGATGGGATTAGTCTGGCGTGACCTCTTTTTGAGAAACCCATGCTGACTTTGAATGATCTTAGCAGTCCTTTCTAAGTTCTTGCAAACTTTCTAGTATTTATGTCAAGCTGACCGAGCAGTACACATTTACAGATTTGACTTGCAGATTCGATTATTCATGCATTGATTAAAATGTTATTAAAATGTTAAATTCTCTTCTCAAAAGCCTGTCAGTGTCTGTGTGGTTTTAAATCTTTCTCCCTTACAGTGGAAATAAAGTGAGTCCATTCTAGCCTCCTTAGGAAGGGGATTCCAGAGCTGAATTAAAGAAAAATGTATTATTGGTTGAACATGCATACATCATTTCCCAAAAAAAAAAAAATAAGGGAGGAGGAAACTAATCAACTCACGAAGTACACAAGACCATGATAAGACTGAGTTGCTAACAGGTACCTTTGCTAATTATAACAAAGGCATGGAGAGGCACAAAGGAAAAGAAGAAATCAGTAGTGATTATTGTTTCTCTGTGTGCTTGTCACTTTAACAAAAGAACAGTGGTTCTGGCTGTGACTATTCCGTGCTCTCATTATTATCTCTAGCTCAGTATTTTTCAACCTTTTTTGAGCCGTGGCACATTTTTTACATTTACAAAATCCTGGGGCACACCACCAACCAAAATGACACAAAATGACACTCTAACACAATAATACATATAGTTAATATGTTTTTAAATGTTTTTACACACTCAGTGTGAAACCTGGGCCTTTTTCGATGAACACAACACATATATCCTGCCTTGTGTGCTTCAGACATAGGTATCCTGCCTTGTGTGCCTCAGAATTAGATATCTTGCCTTGTGTGCTTCGGACTGGGTAGCCTGGGCTGACGCTGCCTTATCATCACCACCCGATGCTTCAAGGCCACTGCTCATCTGGGTTTCCCTCAGGCAGGCAGGGAGGGAGGCGCAGGGGCAGGCCGTTCCTTTCCGAAGCCGAGAGGCAGGCCAGGAAGGAAGAAGGCC
Source organism: Anolis apletophallus (assembly GCA_030556195.1). Lineage (NCBI taxonomy): Eukaryota > Metazoa > Chordata > Lepidosauria > Squamata > Anolidae > Anolis > Anolis apletophallus. Next base: position 68,307,574 of record JARBWK010000009.1, on the reverse strand, counting down.
TGAGAGCAGGAGAGGCCGGGGCAGAGCCCCGGCCAGGAGAGGAAGAAGGGAGGAGGCTCCGGAGCCGCCTCAGCCCCAAAGCCCGAAGGAATGCTGAGCCAGAAGGGGAAAACAAAGCCCAATGCTCCTCTCCGGAAGCTCTCCGCCTCCTCCAGAAGTGACCTCACAGGGAAAGGCACCACCCGGCCCCTCCCCTCCTCAGCCTCCAACCAATCACTTCTCCAGGAAGCCGAGGCCGTGCCCCCTCCCCTCCCTCGGGTCTTCCGCCCTGAACAGGAGACCCTTAGAGAGGTGGGGCTTGCTTCTTGGCCGGCGTTGATTGGCCCTGCTGGTGCCCCAGAGAGAGATGGAGAAACGGAAAGACAGAGTGAGAGGCAGGCTACCCAGATGGCTCCTGACGGGGTGGTCGGTTCTTCCATGGCACACTTGATGATCACTCACGGCACACTAGTGTGCCGCGGCACAGCAGTTGGGAAACACTGCTCTAGCTGTTCTCTTTCAATAGCCATGCAGATATCCCATAAAAAGCAGTGAAGTACATCTGAGGGTTGGGGGAATCTGAGGATCCTTTCAGACAGGCTCCAGGTTTTCTGTTTATCCCAGATTATCTGGCAGTGCGGACTTGGGGCATTTCCAGACAGTCCTTTAACCCGGGGGCAATCGCATTTGTTAAATGCGGAGCTCCCGGGTTAAAGTCCACACACCCGCCAGAAAGCTGTGCTTTTCTGGGCAGGGTGTCCAGATGCCCTCCTGGAACCTTCTGAGAAGACAGAGAGACAGCCCCCACCCAAAACCACTTTTAAAAGTGTTAAGAAATAAAATAAAATAACTTATCCGGTCACCATTAAATTTCTGCCAGAAAAGACAAGCCAGGAGAAGGGTGGGGGCAGGAGTGATTTTCCTCCTTCCCCCCATTCTCCTGGTGTGTCATTCCTATGTGCCAGGAAAACTGTGGCAGCAGTTTAATGGTGACTGGATATGTTATTTTATTTTTAAATGCTTTTCTATGGGGTTTGGGGAGGGCATTAGAGCTCTCTCAGATTTTCTGGGCTCATAGAGCCAAAAAAAACATGAGAGAGCTGTGCAAACAGCCCCCTCAGAAGTCCCAGGACTTCTGAGGGAGCAGTCCAGACTCTGCCCACAGTAGGAAAGGCCCAGGTCTTTCAAGAATATCTGGGTCTTTCCCGCTGACGAATTACCTCAGCACAAAGCAGGGTCACTTTTATGTGGGGCTGTCTAGATGGGCCCCCCTATAATCCTGTTTAAAGCCGAAAACCTGGGATCAGATCCTGGGTTATAGGGCCTGTCTGGAAGGACCCTGAGACTACTGCTTGTGCAAAACTTCTTGAAAATCAGTCGTGCCAGTTTTGACGCAAGCTACTTGTAAAAAAAAGCATGAACATAATCTATGGCCCCTTCTATACTGCCATATAAAATCCAGATTATTTGCTTTGAACTGGATTATATATTTATTTTATTTATTTACTTTATTTATATTCTGCTCTTCTCACCCCAAAGGGGACTCAGAGCGGATTACAGTACACATACTTGCAGACAATCCCTGCAGTTCAACATATGACATATAACCAAGTGACATTTATCACAGTACAGTACACTCAGTACAGTACATACATTTTGACATATTACACACAAATATAGACGAACAGAGGCAAACTTTCTGGCCACCAGGGGGAGCTGACGCACTCCTCATCTCTCAGCATTTTCCAGCATCTCTTGTTGTTCTTTTCGCATTCCTCAGCGATTCCTGGGTTCTTTTTTAATGGCCTCATAAATCAGTCAAAATTTGCCTCCCCACTTTAATGTGGTACCTTTATCTCCTACTTGACAAATGTAACTGTCTTTCGGGCTGAGAACCCACCTCGACCCGGGCAGGCCTCGAACTCATGACCTACTCATCAGAGAGATCTTATGCAGCTGACACTTAGCCAGCTGCGCCACATTCCCGGTGGCGCAGTGTAGACTCAGATAATCCAGACCTAAGAAGATAATGTGGATTATCTGCTTTGATAATCTGGATTATATAGCAGTGTGGAAGGGGCCTAAGGATCCATTTGTGCTCAGATACCATTACAAATGAATATTGTTCATTCACGGAGTCACTACATTTATCAATCTGTTCCCACCAGTGTTTTTTTTGCTTGGTTGTAGTTTACGTCTAAAAGCTCACTAAATATGATCAGTATGTTAACTCCGTGGTGTTTAATGATATTGGCATCCAGGCTCGATGTTAGAATTTGGAACGGGCTGCTTATAAAACTGAGTTGAACACTGATACCAGCTTGGCTTACACTCTTCATTCTTTATAAATCAACTAATTTGTAAGTCACAACTATGGCTACACATTTTCCGTAAGTCATCATTCCCTCTTCAATGTAATAACAGGTTTTGTATAGTTTAGTAAACTATGTGGCTAGAAAATCATTTTGCGCGAAGGCAACATTATATAACATGTGTCGATCTTCTCTTACTACAATGTTCTCTTGTACAACATCTGTTAGGGGTGTGTATCCATTCAGAATAGCAGGTTTTGTATAGTTTAGTAAACTATGTGGCTAGAAAAATCATTTGTACAATGTTCTCTTGTACAACATCTGTTAGGGTGTGAAAATTTAGTTTTCTAAATCTTCTTAGGCTATTTCTAGATGGCAGCTTCTGTGATGGTTGAAAATAATGGCTAATCTGAAGGATGTGGGTGAAAATAAAGAAGTGATACCAAAGCAACATAGAATAACACTGTGTGCCTGTCATTTTTTACTATGACAACACAGCTGATATGTTTACTAGTCATGGGGATATTCATATCCTAAAGCAGGGTTCCTCAAATTTTCAACCCAAAGAATTCCTCAGAGAAAGATCGCTGAGAAAAAAATGAGACCCACCAGGCAGAACATGGCAACACAAGGGTTATAGCTGAACTGCAGCAGGGAGTTCCAACGTTCCTGCACATGTGGTCTGGCATCTCTAGCACAAAAGGCTGGGATTTGGCCTCAAAAGACCTCCAGCCATTTCTACCTCTCTGTTTTCTTGCCTCACTTAACCTGAAGCCAAGGACTCTGTGCATGGAGTAGCATGTGGACAGGCCAACAGGGGCAAGCCCTGAGCTGTTTGGGAGACATAGTTTTCCAAGGATTTTCATGTATTTGGATTCTCCTCAGGCTATTAGCGAAAAGGACTTTTCTCTTATAGTTTTCCCAAGGACACAGATGGACTTTCCCCAAAGCATATGGATTTGATGCTTTTCAAGATCATATGGACTTTCTTTCTACTCCTTGCATATGAAATAATTATGATATATTGGTAGTGGTATTTCCCTGAAACCCTCCCTTTCCATGTAACCATTTTCCTGCATGTTTTCCCCTCCCCATGTGCAAAATAATATGAAGAAATGTTACATGTTTGTGAAAGACCCAGCTGTTGTTTTGAGATCAGGATGAAGCCACATTTCTGGCTCCACCCTTTAATCCAATCATTGAAACAATTTGCATGACAGAGGACTCTTTCTGGTTTGAAGAAGGTTCTCTCCCTTCTCCCCATTTTTGAAAGACTCCTTTTGTTCCATAAACGCTGGACCCTCTGAGATTAGCCTCATCCCATGTTTATAGAACCTATGCCATAATTATATTTCATATTTCATAACCGGCTATCACTGTTGGCCTTGGAAACCAACACAGTTATTTCATTTGTTTATCATCCAGAAGACTGAAAACTCTCATGGGAAATCTGCATATGGCCCTTTGTCAACAAGGAAGGGTAGTTAAGGACAAATTCCTGTTTTTTCACCAAGAACAAAGAACTTGCTTTGGCCCGAAAGGTCAAAGCCTCGGATCTTCATTAACATATGGACATGATCTAATCAAGAAAACTCCAGCTGCTCTTTGTTTTGAACACATTCCTGTCCCTCGCTTCCCATTCACCAGGGAAAAAGCAGCGCTGTTTCACGATTGGTTCCCGCTACAGCTGGCTTCCAAGGTTCCAACCAATCATCATGAAGCCTACAGCATGCAGGGGGCGGGAAAGTTTGAATTTGATAGTTCTGTAAACTGTATAAAAATGGAATATGTTTCAATGTAACTTTATGACTGCTTTGCAACAAGGAATCTGCAGTGGTTATCCTTCTCAGCTGACAAGAATAAAAAAAACTTCAGTGGCATCTTCTTCCGGACTTCTTTGGTGAGATCATTTGGGGAAAGGGGTTTTTAGTTTGCTTTTAATACTTCACCAGAGGTTCTCCTGAAATCCTCGTTTTAGGGGTACTTCTGGGCCTCTGCCCCCTATGGGCCAGGCTGTTTCAAATTGTTTGGTAACAAAGCCAGTTACAAAGCAGTAACTGATAAAGTTGTGGTTTAGCATTATCATCAAGAAACTATATGTATATTTTTATGCTAATATCTAATCTTCCTTTGGAAATTGCTGGATTTATCATTGCAGCAATTTCCTTGAGGCACAGAATTCCATTATTCAACTTTGCCCATGTTAAATGCTGACATTGGCTCTGGAGGTATTGGAGCATGGCTGTCTCATTTCAGGCAGATTTTGCTGATGCAGAGGCTCCAGTCTAAGTCAGGGATGGGCAAAGTGCAACCCATATGAAACATGCAGACCTAAGGTATTGGTGGTATTGTTACTATTCCCCCGCAATGCCTCCTGCAAGACATGGAGGGCAATCTTGCGTTGTGTTGGGGGTCCCCTGGAACATTTTAAACCAAAGATGGGTCTTTTTTTAAAAAAACAGTGTTTGGAAGTGAATGGACGTTTTATAAAATCTTAAATTTCCCAGAAGGGCCTATAGCCTGGTGAAATTCCATGGGGGAGAGGGCTTTGTAATGCAACATTTTATTATATGGCATAGGACATTTTGGAAGTCTTCCAGGGAATAATGCAGCCCACTAATCTCCCACAGTTGTTCACCTCTGACCTAAGTAAAGAATTTTACATTGTATTTCTCAATCCCACTTGCTTCCCTGTAAATATTTGTACGAGGGCGGGTCAATAAGTCAGTGACTTTTTGAGTGAAACACAGGTTTTTGGATAAAAAATCATTTTATTTTTCAACATAGGCTCCTTTGAGCTCTATACACTTTGTCCAACGTTTCTCCAACTTTTTTATCCCTTCCAAAAAATAAGATTTGTCGAGGTCATCAAAATAGGTATTTGTTTGTGAGATGATTTCATCGTTGGAGTCAAATCCCTTTCCGCCGAGCCATTTCTTCAGGTTTGAAAACAAGAAATAGTCAAACGGGACTAAATCCGGAGAATAGGGCAGATGAGGGAGCAATTTGTATCCCAATTCATGGAGTTTTACCATGGAAACTGCACATGCGTGCACCCTTGCATTGTGAGCAAACGCGGCACCCATCTTGCGGAAAGCTTTCTCATACCCAAATGATCCTTTAAAATTGAAACCACTGAGCTATGTGAGATGCCTACGGCTTCCACAATCTCTCGCACTTTTAATCTCCGATTGGCCAACAACATATTGTGAATTTTTTCAACTGTTTCGGGTGTAGAGACCTCAACTGGGCATCCAGAATGTTCGGCATCTTCCGTGCTTGTATGGCCACAACGAAATTCAGTAAACCACTTTTTTAACCATTGAAATTGATGGTGCAGAGTCCCCATAGTATTTATCAAGCTTAGCCTTGGTTTGCGTGATGGTTTTTCCCCCGCAAAAAATAATGCTTAATGAGCACACAAAATTCACTTTTTTCCATTTTCTCTTCAAATCACATGGTGGTCTGCTATCAATGGCTGTCAAACACAAACTAAATGACGCAGCTTGTTCAAATTTTGACAGGAGTCAACTGACAGGTGCCTGTTGACAGGAGCAGTGTTGCCCTTTCTGAAATAAAGTTATTATTATTATTATTATTATTATTATTATTATAAGAGGCGGGAAATTCAAAAATCACAGACTTATTGACCCACCCTCATATTTGTCTCCTGTTTCTTGTTCTCTTTTCTCTCTGCATTTACATTATAGTGCTTATCTTATCTGCTGATTTAGCAGATATGGAAACATGCTCTGACCATACTTGTAGACAGCATTACTTTATAATGTCACACAATCCAGGGATTGTGTAATCAACTCAAATTAAGTCAAATATCCAAAACCCAAGACTGTAGAAATGTGAAAATGTTAATGAATATAATTTTAAATGAAGAAAGAGCAGTTGATTCACAAGTTTAAAATGTGCAAACACTCTTCTGGCACTGCAGAAACCCAGGCCTCCATTTTCCACCCCAATTCCAGGTGTTCCCCCAAACTGTAGACCTGTGTCTTCAGAGGAAGTGTAACCCCATGTAGTACAAGCTGAATCCCTATTCCCTGCCCTGCCCCACCCCAATTAGCCTGGAAGGATATCATGGTTGATGATATCGAAAGCTGCTGAGAGGTCACGAAGAACCGTCAGGAACCCACTCCCCCTGAGATCATCCCCTAAGGCAACCAAACCTGTCTCTGTCCCATAACCAGGCCTAAAATCGATCTTTTAATACTTAATTGGCCTTCCTAGAGTTCAATCAGGAAATACACAGGCCCTGTTGCATGTTCTATCACCCAGGAGGCCAGATTGGTGACTACTAGGGGTGGATATCTCCGGTCGTTATCCTTAGAAAACCGTTATTATTTCATATTAAAATCAATTTAGACTCTAATCCGACTCATGGCCAGCAACTCGGAAGTGACGTTTCTAAATTGAAACTGGGTCCGCCATTTCCGTAAAAGGAAATGTCATTTTTATTGTTTCATTTTTATTTCTGCCCTTTCTTACCTTTAACCCACATTGCTTGTCAACTGGTGAGGGGGTGTGAAGGCGCTGCCCTCCATGCTCCCTCAGCAGCTGACAACCAACGTGGGTTTTCTTTAACCCGCGTTGGTTCTCAGCTAGCGAGGGGGCGTGGAGGGCATGCACTCCATCCCTCCTTGCCAGCTGAGAATCAACCCACGTTAGAGATATCGCAGGTTGATTCTGAGCTGTCGAGGGGGCGTGGAGTCGGGCATCACCTGTGCACTGCGCATGCGTGGCACCAATAACGAAATAATAACGAATTTCGTAATTAAATACGAATGAATTTTGAAATTTTCCCAAAAATTTTCAGAACGCTTTCTATTTCAAAACAACAGCGCCCCCCCCCCCCCCCACATGAGTTTAGAGACAATTTTTAATGGATCAACCAGCCCTAGTGACTACATAATACAAAACATTCTCAATAGGAGCATCTCAATTGTGGAAGTGCCTCCCAAAGGATGTCATGCTCATTCTTTCCTTTAAAAAAAAAAAGTTTATTGGGTTAAAAAAACATGAATACATACTTACAGTTGACATTAGACAGACAGGGTGTTAGACAGTATTGGAGATAAGGGGGGGGGGATATGGGGAGGAGGGGTAAACATATCGGGTAACACATAACTGTTTAAAAACAAACCATACAAACAGGTTGACTTCACCCAAAGTAATATCCGCTTAGTATTGTGTCTTGGAGTCTTTTTCTATATTTTCACTTCTTCATACCCAAAAGCCCTTTAAATTAATATTTTCTTTCTTATTGATATACTCAACAAAAGGTTTCCATACTTTCGAGAAGTGAGCTATTGAGTTTCCTCTCAAAATTTGTGTTAAACGGTCCATTTCTGCGATTTCTAATATTTTATATAAAATCTCCTTTTCCTCAGGGATTTCTCTTCTCTTCCAGTATCTGGCTGCTACAATTCTGGCCGCCACATTTATGTACCACACAAGCTTCTCCGGTTCTTTTTTCATTTGCTTTGGATCTGTAATATCCAAAAGGAATATTTCTGGTTTTAAATCTAACATAATCTGCAAGATCTCATAAATCAAGTTTTGAACTTTCCTCCAGTATTTAACCATCACCCCACACGACCACCACTGATGAAAGAAAGTTCCCCTATCTTTCTGGCACTTCCAACACTGATCCATATTATTTTTATAACTTTTGGCAAGTTGGGCCGGTGTTATGTACCATCTGTATGCGATTTTCATCTGATTTTCCTTTAGGGTGTATGCATAATTTTGTTTCCATGTGCATCTCCAGAGCCTCTCCCAACTTTCTTGAGGGATGCTGTACCCTATATTATCCTTCCACTTTTCCCTAACTTCCTTTATTGGTTGTTTTTCATGCCTCTTCATCAGTATCAATTTATATAGTTTACTCACTCTTTTCCTTCCTGATTGTAATAAAATTTTCTCGAAAGGTGTATAATTTTCTTCCCATCCAACCTTTTTATCTAAATTGTATTTTTTTCTAATTGAATGTATTGGAGCCAGCTCAGTTTAAACTCCCTTAATTCATCCTGATTCTTCAGATAGAGTATATTTTGATCTTTCTTTAGGAGTTCCTTATATGTTGGCCACCTTTCCCTTTTTATTTTTATAATCTGGAATGCCTCTAATGGGGAGGTCCATTGTGGGGTCTTATAAATTATATCTTTATACTTGTTCCAGATTTTTAATAGGGGGGCTTTTATTATATGGTTTATAAACCCTTTATCTTGCTTGTTTCTATCATATAGTAAATAGCCGTGCCACCCATATTTATTTTCCCATCCTTCCACATTTAGTAATATTTTGTCCTTCAACAACATCCACTCTTTTATATTATCCAGGCAATTCGCCTCATAGTATGCCAGAAGGTCCGGGAGTCCAAAGCCTCCATTCTGCGGGAGGTCTAATAGGTATTTTTGCCTTATTCTTGGTTTTTTCTCTGACCAAATAAAGTCTGCTAAATCCGCTTGCCATCTTTTGAGTAGGGATTGGTTTTTTAAGATAGGTAGTGTTTGTAGTAAAAAATTTATTTTAGGGAATATCTTCATTTTGATTAGTGATATCTTCCCTAATAGGGATAGTTTTAATTTCTTCCAATTTTTCAAATCTTCTTTTATTGTTTTCCAAGTTTTCTCGTAGTTATTTTTCACTAATTGACAATTTTTGGCAGTCAGATTTATTCCTAGATACCTTACTTTCTTTACTATTGGTATACCGAATTTCCTTTCTAACCCTTCTGCTTCTATTCTGTCTATATTTTTTACCAGTATTTGCGATTTATTTTTATTTAGTTTAAATCCAGAGATTTCTCCGAATTTTTCCAATTTCTTTATCCAGGGGCCCATGTTCTCTTCCAGGTTTTGAATCATACAAACTAAATCATCGGCGAAGGCATATGTTTTATATTTTATATTATTTATGGTTAATCCTTTTATCTCTCCATCCTTTTCTATGTCTTTTAATAAGAGTTCTAATACAAAATTAAAAATAAGGGGGGAGAGTGGGCAGCCTTGCCTCGTTCCCCTTTGAACTTTAATTTTTTTAAAATTTTTGTCCATTGACAATTATTTGTGCCTCTTGTCGTTCATAGATTGCCTGGATTGCCGATTTAAAATTGTACCCTAGATCTAGCTGTATTAATAAGCATTCGATTGTCCTCCAGCTAATCCGGTCAAATGCCTTCTCGGCATCTACCTTCGTATTTATGTTTTTATCTAGGTATTCAATTATATTTATGATGTTACGAATATTATTTTTCATCTGTCTCCCTGGGAGGAACCCTGTCTGTGATTCTGTGATCCATCTATTTAGGAAATTTTTTAGTCTTGTTGCTAGCACATTAGCGAATAGTTTGTAGTCTAAGTTCAAAAGGGAGATTGGCCTGTAGTTCTGCACATTCTCCGGATCTTTCCCTTCCTTGTGTATAATTATTATTTCTGCCATTCGCTATGTTTCCGGTATTTTGCCCTTACTGATACTTTCGTTCATGACTTTCTTCAGGTATGGTGTTATTTCTTCCCTAAAGGTTTTATAATATGTCTGGGTTAGACCATCGGGCCCTGGGGCTTTCCCTGGTTTTAGGCTATTTATAGCAAAATTAATTTCCTCTTCCGAAATTTCTGCATTTAGTGCTTCTCTTTCTTTGTCTGAGATATAGGGGAGATTTAGCTTATCCAAATATTCATAGATTTTATCTCTATCTATATTATCTTCTCTATATAAATCTTGATAAAAATTTGCAAATTCATTGAGTATCTCCTCGTCTTTTATCAGGTGTTTGCCCTCAGATATTATTTTAGTTATGACATTCTTCTGATTTTTCTTTTTGGTCTGGTAGGCTAGCCACTTGCCCGTCTTGTTTGCGTTCTCAAAATTCCTTTGTTTTAGGAATTTGAGTTTCTTCTCCATTTCCTCCGTCGTTAGTAATCTTATTTGACTTGATATCAATTTAATATTATGTTCTGCTTCTTTATCTTTTGAGTTATTTTTAAGCTTCCTTTCTTCTACAATTAGCTCATTTTGTAGTTTTTCCAGATCCTTTCTCCTTTGTTTTCTTTTGCTAGCTGCCTGTGCAATAAAGTTCCCTCTCATCACGGCCTTACTGGCCTCCCAGATTATTAATGAGTCGAGCTCTGCTGTATCATTTATATCAAAATACTCTTTGATTAGGGCTTTATTTCTTTGGATGTCTACCTCTGAATTTACTAATCCGTCTTCGAATCTCCATTTGTACTGTCTACGGCCCCATTTTATCACTATGTCTGTTGGTGCGTGGTCCGAGTAAATCCTTGGCTGCATAGATGTTTTTTCCGTATTTACTACTATTGTTTTTGATACTAAGATCATATCGATTCTGGACCACGACTGTTTACTACCCGAGTAGAAAGTATAGTCATGGCTTTTTTGATTATTGTGTCTCCATATGTCTACCAGCGTGTTCTCTTCCATCATCTTAAAGAAGGTATTGGGCAGTTTACCTTTCTTTTTATGTCCCTTTGCTTTATCAAATGATTTATCTATCTTGGGGTCAATTACCCCATTAAAGTCTCTGAGCATAATACATTCCTGCCAATCTAACATAGTTATTTTTGAATTTACATTTTCAAAGAATTCCACTTTTGCATCGTTTGGAGCATACACATTTACAAAGAGTTTTTTTTCCTCCTTTACCTTACCCATCACCATTATCACCCTTCCTTCTCTATCCTTGTATTGTAATTCTGGTTCTAGCGAAGGATTTACATACAATGCTACTCCCCTTTGGTTTTTTTTCTATCGAGGAGTCGAAGAGTATTCCCAGTTTTTTCCTTTCTAATAAATCCCTTCTGGATTTTTTAATATGTGTTTCTTGGATGGCATACACCGTTGCCTTTTGTTTTTGGAGATAATGAAATGCTTGAGATCTTTTCTCGGGAATGTTTAAACCGTTGAGGTTAATCGAAAAGCATTTTACCTCCATCAAACGCAGGCTCTCTCCTCTGTATATTGTCCTTCTTCCTCCTCCTCTAGATCTGGATCCGAATCACCGTCCTGGATTGAGTCCTGAACATTAATCTCATCTTCCTCATGCTCTTTATCTAGGGATGTTTTTGACAATTTGTCCTTTGGGGAGTCATCTCCTCTCCCATTGAAGCTTTCTGGAGTGTCTCTTTGTTGTTTTGGTGTTGGGTTTCCTTCTTGTGGTTTTTTATCCCTGTAGTTTTTATTTCCTTTCTTATTTTTGCTCGATCCATCTAAGATGTGTTCCCACTTCCTGTAGAATTCATCTGCTGCTTCCGGAGAGTTGATCCAATATTTCACCGTCCTAAAAGTAAATTGCAGTCCTTCCACTCTGTCCCATTTATATCTGATTTCATTGTCTTTTAGTGAATCTGTTAAGAAATAGTATTTCTTTCTGTTATCTAAGATTGCCATAGAAATTTCTCTCATTATCTTGACTGGTTTTTCCTTCACTACATATGGAGTTGAGAAATTATTTCTTACCACTTCTTCCTTCATTTTTATCGAGTTGTATTGGACCAGTATGTCCCTCTCTGTTTTATTTCTTCTAGAGTATGCGGTACTGGTCCTATAAGCTTTGTCAATTTTTTCTTCTACTTCTTGTTTATCTTTTTTTAGTATTGTCGCCGTCATTTCTGCGACGAGGTTTCTCGTATCCTCTGGTCTCTCCTTGTCCTTTTCTGGCCAGCCGCGTATTCTTATTTGAAAATCTTTTTGAAAAGATTCCAATTGTATGTTTTTCCTTTGTAACTCTTGTTGCACCGTATTTAGATCTCTTATCTTTTTCTGATCATGTTGTAATTTGGCATTTGTTTCTTCTCCTTGCCTTTGAATTGTCTCAACTTTCCCGTATAGCACAATCATTTCGTTTCTTAACGTAGTCACATCTTTTTTCATCTCCTTCCTCAAATCATATATCCCCTCCTTAATTTGTTTCCTTTCTTCAATTCCTTTTGCAATCATATCATTCATTCTTCTCATTTCATATAATATCTCCTCCTTAAATGGGTCCTTGAATTGATCTCTCGCTGTCATATCCTCCTGTGAGGAGCCTCTCCTGGCATTTATCATCTTCAGCTCTTTATCTGCCTTCTTCCTTGTTGTCATCACTACCTCTTCTACCTCTCTTTGCCTTCTTTTATTCATATGTTGAATGGCTGGGTTTGAGTTGTTAATATATGGCTGATTAGATCTTAAGTTGGCTAAGCCTTCTCCTCATTTGCCTTTAACACCTCCAAGTCCTTCTTTTCTCCCGTTGGCCTCAGTCTTTGCGGATCCCTTCCATGTTCTTCCCACTTGGGGCGCCTATTTTCTGGAGTGAGGTGGGGGGGGGAGGTCGTCGCTTTTACCAGCTTGATTCTCCGCTCTCCCCTCTCTAAACTTCTATTTCCAAGTTGCCGGGATGATCGTCCGCTGGGCGCTTTACGCTGCTCCGGCGTTACTCCGGCACCTCCTGTCTTCCCCGTCCTACGCCTGCGGCTTCTTAAAGTGAGCGTACTTTTTTATGTGTGTATGTATATATATATATATATATTAGATAGCTAATATATATTCTTTCTGCTCACCTCTCGTCGGGACCTTTCTTCCTTCCTTCGTTTCAAATACTTGTCTTATTAGTCCATTTGAAGTGGGGGGTTTGGGTTTCTCGAAGAGCTCCTTTCGCTCCCTTCGCTCCTATTGTCGACTCCGCCTTTACTTTTGGCGTCCTCGCGCTTGCTTCGGCGGATATACTAAGGTCCCCTGAGGCTTCTTGATTCTTCTCTTTATTTCTTTTATTTCTTATATATTAAAGCCGTGCCTCTCTAGTCAAGGTCTTATCGGAGATCTGGGTGGGGAGGTGCTGTGGTGCCTTTCCGTAGATGCGGTCACCTCAATCGGAGGTCAGCCCTGGGTCCACGAAGGGTGCGTTTTGGGGGGGGGTTCCTTCTGGCCCCCACCTGGCCACCCATCGGGACTTGAACACCCTTCCTTCCTCCAAAGGGTGTTGGGTTTGGGGGTCTCTATCCCCGGCTTTATACCTCCGTTTCAAAGCTTCTTGCGGAGCTTGCCTTTTGGGCTCCCACCTCTCCGCGTCCCAGACCAGAAGTCCCCTCATTCCTTCCTTTCCAAGCTTCCAAAAGGCAGTGAAGACTGCAATATTTTGTATGGCCTCTGGTTCATAAAACCAAAGTTGCTCTTTGGTAATATTTTCAGGATGTGTTTTATATACAGATTTTCAATAAGATTGCTTTGTGTTGTTTTTACATGTTTATCTGTTGTGAATCACATCAAGGGTTCTAGCACACCAAGAAGCAATAAACAAATATGTTAATGTGACATATTTTAAAGCTCTCAGAAATCTCTCACAAGACATCTATCTTAATCTAATAGTTCTGCCATTCAGGATTACTTTACACTAACAATCAGCACTAAGGTTACTTAAATAAACGGATTTACCAAATCTAATGGAAATGAATGAAATGACCAGGCTTATATTATTTGTTTACTGTATTTACATCACCACCATGGATCCCAGAAACTGGGCAATAACAAAAAATATCTAAAACATTGCACATATGAATAAAAACATAGTAAAACCATTCCTAAAACTGAATTAAAACCACAAGCAATTATACCTAATTTTAAAGACCAAGGGTTGATTGCCCCACATTATCCTCTAAAACTCTCCTGCTACACACATTCTACATCTGTTCGCGTCCAGTGTTTATTTATTTTAAAATTTTAATATATCACATCTGGCCCGGCCATGGTTTTAAATTGTCTGATATTGCTTATGTGTGAGTTATATTGATTGTATTGTTTTATTATTTGCTGCTGTGGGCTTCGTCTCATGTAAGCCACCCCGAGTCCCCTCGGGGAGATGGTGGCGGAGTATAAATAAAGTATTATTATTATTAGTGAAATGACACTGTCCTAACTGCTCACCAGAAACTCATGGATAGAACCCTTGGAAAGGAGTTCCAACTCTAGGGTCCTGCTATAAGCAAAGTCGCGCCTTTGCCCACCAATCTAGTTCCATGTTGTGGTGACGTGATAATTTTGTTACAAGTTAAATGTGATTTTACATGTGTATTAAAATGTTAGGATAATGTGAGCCAGAGAGAGCTGATATTAAGGGCACATCTCTGCAGGGAGAGCAGAGTTGCCATAGCAACGTGGCTCTGAGGCAGAAGTGGGAGGAGCCAACGGCTTTCTACCAGAGGCAAAAATAGAATTCTGGGGAAGTTTGAAATTTGACAGTTTAACTGTCAGACCAGCTCTACGACAGTTAGTGTGGGGAGCTCAGAGAGAGCAGTTAGGTCTGACCAGCTCGAGAGAGAGCAGGGTTAGGAGTCAATATTTAGGGCTGAGAGAATACAGTCCTGGTGAGCTGAGCTTGCGAGCCAGCTAGTTTCATGTAAAGCCTGAGGGCTAAATAAAGACAAAGTGTCTGAAGAAGGCCAGAGTGCCTAATGTGTATTGAAAGAGTTAGAAGCTGATATAACTGAGTGATAGCAATAGTTAAGCATTATAACTTAGTATTTGCCATCACTAGAACATTTGTAACCTTTTTAAGTCATGCCTCCTCGGAAGAGTTATACTAAGTATCAAACCAAGCTTTTGTACCAGAATAAACTGTTGATTGTTATTTCATCTTAAAAACCTCTCTGTGCCATTGATTTCAAAAGTCAAGCCTCAAGTTTAAAAGTTTATTCCTGTTTCACAAGAACCCTCATTAACCCTCACAAATAGCTTTCCTCACAAAAGTGTTCCAGTTGGTTTCTCTCTCATATAATGGCGGCAGCAGTTTGAAGACAAATATTCGCATAGTGTCATGGCAGTAGATGAGGTAGCCTACCCTGCCACAGTGTAAAAGTTGGCATGCGAATGACGCGTCTTTTCACATGTCCCCACCAATCTAGCTCCATGGAGTGGCAAACATATATATGTTAAGGCACCATTTTTTTTTTATTTTTTGGAGAAATAGGAATAGGCATTCCTATTCTTGATGATAGTCTGAAGTTCTGAACATGATATCATTATGATGCTCCTTCAATGATATTTACACTGGGTTTATGCTTTGGAAAAATGAGTATAAAGTATAAAGTTCGTAAATTCCAAAACAATACAGAGCATGCTCAGTCGATACAGAATGCTGACGGATGGGGTAAGACAAAGAACCAAAGAAAAAAGGAGTAGAAAGGCTATACTGAAAGAAAACATGATCAACTGGCTAGAATATAACATTCATTGCGAGGGGGGAGGAGTAAATCCAATTTGTTTCTTTTTTCCCCCTCATAACATCCCACAGTGCTTTGCATGCTTCCATAATACTACACTGAGTGCACAGAGTACTGTCTGCATGGTACATGAAGTCCTCAGAGCCTGAGACCCAGCCCAATCCCCACGTCCTAACACCCAGAGGAAAAAATCCTAAGAGAGCAATCATACTCTCTAGAGCGGTGGTTCCCAAACTGTGGTCCAAGAACTAAAATATGGTTCACGGGTTCACTGTTACTACACCATTGCAACAAGAGCGACTGGTCTCACAAAACCCTCTTATAGTGTCAAGGCTTTTTAAATATGCTTTTCAGTGGGCGAGCAGATGGCGACTACTAGATGACATATGTTCTGTATCAGAAACTAGAGCCAATGTGATCTATCGAATGCAATCAGCACCCCAAATAACCAAACCAAATTTAAAGTTGACCAAAAACTGATTTGTAGCTCTTTCAGTACTAATGTTGGAGAGTAACCCCTGATCAAAATGGTTCTTGGTCAAAAAATATTTGGGAACCACTGCTCTTGAGGCTGTTAGTCATTTTTCTGATTCCCCCATGCCAGCCTATTTTGGTCAATGGGGATTACCCCTGAAACTGGAACTCCTATATGAAAATACCTCTTTGCCAGCAAGATTAGAAGTTACTAGTAACATGTAACAAATTACTTTTGCTTTAACTTAGGCATAACGAAACCTCATTTTGTCACTTATTTATTTGGAGGATGTAAATGTACCTTTCCAGCTTCATATACATTGACAGGATGTCATCTCATTAGATAGTAGCAGGGGAATATCCCATGGTTCAACTGTTGAGCCATGCTGCATTTTGCACTGTTGTTCTAGTGATTGTGTTGGTGTAATAATGAATGAACTGGAGAAGAATATTCTTTGCAGTAGAGGCCAGCAATTTGTATTATTCAAATAGTTTTTTATGTATTGAATGAATTTTGAGAAGCATGACCTAATTTACTTTTTACGCGCAACAGGTCCGTAGCCAGGATTTTGATTTGGGGGGGAGGGGATCTACCCTAGCAAATCTTTTGTATCATTATCCCAATACCCCCATGCATATGGGATATATTTAGCATGGTGATCAGATCATGATATGAATAAACATAACAGTTTAAATAATGTACCAGCAAGGCCTTCTCGTGGACCACCCTGAGATTTTGGGGGAGCTGAAGCCCCTCAAGCCCCCCCTTCCCCCGACTATATGCCTGATGTAAAAGTAACTATTTTTATTGGTCATTGTAATTACGTTCACATTTGCAAATACAAGATGTCAGATTTTCCCTCTATGTTCATTCACTTAAATACTATTCCACCGAGACCTTCCAATCTGACCTATTTTAAATCATTCATGAAAATAACAAGCATCTTCAGACTTAGCTTGAGTCAGAACAATTATTTATCGTCCTCTAGCCCAGCGTTTCTCAACCAGGAGGTTGGGACCCCTGTGGGGTGGTCACAAGGGGGTGTCAGAGAGCTCGACAAAGAGCATCAGAAAACATAATATTTTCTATTGGTCATAGGAGTTCTGTGTGGGAAGTTTGGCCCAATTATACCATTGATGGGGTTCAGAATGCTCTTTGATTGTAGGTGAACCATAAATCCCAACAACAACTCCCAAATATCAAGGTCTATTTTCCTCAAACTCCACATTTAAGCATATTGAGTACTCTTGCCAAGATTGGTCCAGATCTATCATTGTTTGGGTCCAGTGCTCTCTGGATGTAGGTGAACTACAACTCCAAACTCAAGATCAATGCCCACCAAACCCTTCTGGTATTTTCTGTTGGTCATGGGAGTTCTGTGTGCCAAGTTTGGTTCAATTCTCTCATTGGTGGAGTTCAGAATTTTTCTTTGCTTGTAGGTGAACTATAAATCCCAGCAACTACAACTCCCAAATGACAAAAGCAACCCCCCTCCCCAACCCCACAAGTATTCAGATTTGGGCAGATAGGGTGTTTGTGCCAAATTTGATCCAGTGAATGAAAATACATCATGCACAGCAGATATTTACATCATGATGCATAACAGTAGCAACATTACAGTTATGAAGTAGCAATTAAAATAATTTTATGATTGGGGGTCAACTCAACATGAAGAACTGTATTAATAGGTTGCAGCTTTAGGAAGATTGAGAACCACTGCCATAAAGAAAATGACATTGTATATGTGTAACATACAACCTGGTAACCAGATATATAAGGGGAGTGATCAAAGATCAGTGGAAAATATCTAAGGCAAATATCATATCCCCATTCTGAATGTCATTGGTGGATTTGCACAAGGTTACATTGGATTGAACCAAGACAATGGATAGAGGTGTATATAATTTACCTTGCTCTGTATCAGAACTCTCCAAGATTGAGGGGGGGGGGGGGGAGATACATAAATCCTGTTATTGGTTTGTTTGTGGGTTTGGTTTTTTTCCCCGTTTCTGCTAATACTGGAAAATCACAAGAAAAAATTAGAAGGAAAAACATTGTTTTATTATCTGACACCTGTCCTAATCACCTCAACTACAATTCCAGTAGACTTTGGTCACTCTGAACGATCACTTCTGTAAGATGATTCCACGATAACCCTCCCCCCTACACAGGATCTGTGATTAATCCTTATCACTCAAATACCATCGTGAAATATTTTCCAATTGTGTTCAATGAATTCTTTTTAACTTCAGTGGGATTTAAGAAGCTAAACACATATAAGATTGCAACCTCTGGTAGTACTTTGGGGTGGAAAGGAGGAGGAAGAAAAAAGTCAGTATCTGAATAACTGTTATAGAAAGACAAGCTTTTTTCTGTATTTATTTATTTATTTATTATTCAGGCTTCTATGCCGCCGACTCCCTGAGGCTCGCGGCGGCTTAAGGAGCCGAAGGGCACAGTAAAATACAGGCAATAAGCAGTTAAAAACAATTAAAAACAACAGCAGTATAGTAATTAATAACACAGTTAACACAATGAACAGCACATCATCCTCAGAAGAACGAATAGATGTATCTATATGTATAATAAAAGTCAGTGTTTGTATGTATGTATGCGTGCGGATATGTAGCAGCTTTCCGATTGGTTGCCACTGAGGGAGTATTTGCATAATGCCTCTGATTGGCCAGCACCACCAAAATTCCAACACTCTAAACTGCCAGAGGGGGGTGGCTCCCAGCCTCTACATTCTAACAACATGATTGGTTGCACTGAGGGAGTATTTGCATAACGCCTCTGATTGGCCAGCACCACCAAAATTCCGACACTCTGAAGTGCCAGAGCGGTGTTAATTCCATCCAGGCCTTCTAGCCGGATTCCCCCAGATAGGCCCATAAGAGGCACTCATCTTCCCTCTACAACATTGTGTCAGATAACACAGCTTCTGCCAGGCCCATTTCAACAGGCACTGCCATTCTACAAGGTAAGGCCCTACTGACCAAACTGATATTACCTAACATCCAAAAAAGCCAATACCCTTTTCAAATAACCGGGGCAGAGCCGGGTCCCCAAGCTAGTAATATATAAATATGAAGAAAGATTGCCTCTCTCTCTTCTGTATGGTAATTGTTTCGAAGTCCTCTGGCCACATTTTCATTTTATTGAGTTTGTTGAGAAATGGAACCAGCCCATCAATACAGGTCAAAGTCAGAAACGAAACAAAATTAAATGAAGGGGGAAACAACTGATAGGAAAATGAGAATCTGAAAATGGAGTGATTTGTGTTTTATGTAATCTTGCTGATGATAACAATCATGGCACAATTATTCTGAAATTCTGTGCCCAGTGAAATACATTTATAACCAGACTGCGATCACGTAACTATGGCAATTCTTCTGTGTTTGCAAGGGCACAGGATAGAGCAGTGTTTCTCAACCTTCCTAATGCTGCGACCCCTTAATACTATTCCTGATGTTGTGGTGACCCCCAACCATTAACTTATTTTCGTTGCTACTTCATAACTGTAATGTTGCTACTGTTATGAATCGTAATGTAAATATCTTCTATGCAGGATGTATTTTCATTCACTAAACCCCACCAACTAAATAATCAGGCCAAACATCCCACACGGGACCCCCATGGCCAACAGAAAACACTGCATTTTCTGGTGGTCTTTAGCAACCCCTCTGGCATCCCCTCATGATCCCCCCCCCCCAGAGTCCCGACCCCTAGGTTGAGAAACACTGTTTTATGGCTCTAGTGCAGATAATGATGATGATGATGTGCAGATAATAATAACAATATAATGTTATTACCCGCCTCTCTACACAGAAGCAAAAAAGTGGCAAAACACCAAGGGTGGCTCACAAGTACAAGATAAAACAAAAAGAGATGCAAAACCCAATAAATTTACATATCAATACCCTGACTATAAGGCATTGCAGTAAGACTGAATACAAAAAACTACGAACCCAAATATAAACAGAGTAGGAAAGATCTATTATATAATCATATACAAATTGTCTGGGATGCCTTTGGGTATTATTTGCAACATATACTACATGATATAAGGCAGTCTGTGAATAAGCACAAACATATCATGCATAGAGTGTAACAATAACACAATACAAGTGCGTGAGCACACTGCTCCGAAGCTGACGTCAACTAAATAGTTGCGTCGGGAGTAAAGAGTCCCAAATTGCAGTCCGTGGTTGGAATACAGTTCAAAACCGAGCTCAAAAGTTCCGGAGCTTCTTAATACGGGATATTCAGCACAGAGTTCACATTGCTGGGGATATATTCCCTGCCTCTCCCCAAGGCTTGAGGTGAGCTACAACAACATTAAAAAAGAGACAATTTATTTACTTCATTTATATTTATTTACTTCATTTATATTCCGCCCTTCTCACCCTGAAGGGGACTCAGAGCGGATTACAGTACATATACTTGCAGACAATCCCTGCAGTTCAACATATATAGACATATTTTAGACATATATTGACGAACATAGATGAACAGAGAGGCAAACTTCTGGCCACCAGTGTCACAATGCGGGACCTGGCCCTGCCCCTTAATCACACACACACAGACAATGTCAATTAACTGTTTATTAAGCACAAATTAGAAGCAGGTGAAAAAGGTAAAATGTCCAAAAATGTAAAGATCAATTAGTCCAAGGTAATTAGCAATCAATGTCCAAAGGAATTCCAAAAAGCAAAGAATCACTCAAAAGCAAGGTCCATAAAAACCAAGCGAATCAAAGCACAGCAACTTAGTCCGTAGTAAAACAAGGCAATCCAGGGTTCATGGAATAAACAGGGACTCAAGGCAGTTCTTGGCAAGGCAAGCCAGACTATGGCTTCAGGGAACAGCAGATCGCCGAAAAGTCTGTTCAGCAAAGACGTGGCCGACCAACTGAGGAACTTTCCCACAGAGTGTATATTTAATTCCCACCTTTGTGAGACCAGCGCCTCTCCAGGCTTCACTTCCAATCTCGGCGCGTAGCCACAATATTACTCCTCCGGCCGAAAGTCCTCAAAGGTCGAGCACCATCTGGCTCACTATCTCCCTGGGAACATGCCTCCACTTCGGTTTCCATCTCTTCCTCCGCAGCTGGTGGCAACAAACGTTCCTGTAAACCAAAACCTCCCGGTTTCTCATATGAACCATCTGATTCGTCTGATCCGGAATCTAGCTGGCCTTCATCATCCAAGTAAGCAGAAGGCCAGGTGTCATCCCATTGCAAACTGTCAGTTGGGGATGCATGCCCATCATCCCTTGCATCCCCTTCATCTGGGTCCAGAGAAATTGGGACCCCCGGAGCGGCACGCCGCCCCCCCCCCCGGCTGAAACGGAGGCTGGGTTGCTACAACCAGGGGGAGCTGACACACTCCTCATATCTCACAGCATTTTTTCCAGCGTCCCTTGTTGTTCTTCCGCAATCCTCAGCGACTCCTAGAATTCTTATGGCTTCATAAATCAGTCAAAATTTGCCTCCCCACTTAATGTGGTACCTTTATCTCCTACTTGACAAATGAACTGTCTTTCAGGCTGCAAAGGTCAACAGCAGGCTACACTTAAGGTCGAGCACCCACCTCGACCTGGGTAGGCCTCGAACTCATGACCTAGAGGTCAGAGAGATCTTACGCAGCTGACACTTAGCCAGCTGTGCCACTTCCCGGCGCTATTAAAAACATAACAAGATACACCAACTTACAATACAAGATCAGGGGTAATGCTAAATTACAATTGCCAAACAAATCAGGGCCAGAATTCCAGTATATTGAGAGCACCACTATGTGCAGAAGCAAAAAAATCAAAGATCAATAAAAGCCATGAAATACTGAAGCAGAATTCAGCATTTACCAGAATGGTAGAATTTGACACTGTGTATACCGAATTTCACAGCCTGACAGAGCCCTTCATTCATGTATTTTACAAAAAGATCCAGACATCACCATTTCGACTTGTGACTTTCTAAATACAACCATTAAGAAAGGTTATATATCTTTACAAATTTGTTTTCTTAATCTTTGTTGGAGTTTGGTATAAAGTACCCCCAGATTTACAAAATATAAGCATTAATATAAGCATGAAACTACCCGCTGATTACAAAATATAAGCATTAATGGTTTTATATGGTTTTTATGAAGTTATGCTGAATGTTTTAATTGTATTTTTATGAATATGTGGCATGAAATTGCTGCCAATCTGCAAACCGCCTTGAGTCACCTTAGGGCTGTGAGAAAGGCAGGCCAAAAATACCATAAATAAATAAATAAATAAATAAATAAATAAATAATTTGTAAAAGGGCTTGAAAGAACCATGTTTCCTTAAGTTTCTCATCATTGCGTGCCAGAGGAAAACTGAGGGAAACAATTTTCAGTTCCTGCTAAATTGGAGTATTGAAAATTGTGCCAATTTGTATACCGAACAAGATAATTGCAAAGTTCAGCAACATCATTAATTGAAATCAATGGAATTTAAATGTGTTTGTTTAGCCTTGTTTGGATCACCATATAATTGGATTTTTAAAATGTCATTTTAAACTTTTTTTCCTCTGCTTTCTACATTTTAGATATTGGATTTTTTTTTTAAAAAAAAGGAAGAGTAGGTAATACATTTTATCAATTTTTAGAATGTACTTAATGTGTGTGGAAAAAGAAATTCTGACAGATGTAATTGTCTTTCACTGTTCTGTCATTAGCTGCCTCAATTTTAATAAAAATAGAGAACATATTTTGGTTAAATAAATCATCAACATTAACAAAAAGCAGACAGAGGGCAGGAGATCAGAAGACTTACTTTATGATCAGAGGACTTGAAATTACACTACTTTATATCAGAAATATTCTTCTTGCTGCTATTTACAATGAAACTATCAATGGATTTATCATCAGTAAGAAATTGTCACAGGAACTCTAGGAAAAGCAAGTGTCTGTGTGGTCATTGAAAGACAAAGAGCCAGTGTGGAGGAGTGGTTTGGATGTGAGGCTCCTTCCACACAGCTGAATACAATCCCACATTTTCTGCTTTGAACTTTTCTGCCTTGATATTCTGGGTTATATGGCTGTGTAGAAGAGCCCTTCGACTAGGACTCTGAAAGATCATAACTTAAATTGCTACTCAGCCATTGAGTAGATCAAGGCACACTCTGACAGCCTTACCCAAAGGTAACGGCAATTGATGACCAACCATGAAACAATGAGACTAGACACAAAGATTAGATTAAACAAGGGCCACTTCCTTTAACCTACCCATAACATAGAGCAGGGGTGACCAGGCCCGGATTAAGGCCTGGGGCCGCCCGAGGCCACACCCGGTAAGTGTCACTCCCGGGGGGGCACCTGAGGGGGGCGGGGCCACCTGAGGGGGCGGGGCCAGCACGAGCGAAGAGGAGGCGGGGTGAAGTCCCGCCCCTAGGCGTCTGACATGGCTTCCCCCGACGCCCCCTCGCTCGCATGCACAGGCGCCCCTCCCTCCTTCACTGGAAGAAGGAGCAGCACGCAGCGAGGAGGCAGCTGGAGGGAAGCTCGTCAGACGCCTCACGGGCGGCGGGACTTTCTCCAGCGGCAGCTCCTTGTCCTTCCTTCACGCCACTCGCGTGAGAGAGACGGAGTTGGGGGGGAAGTCCCGCCGCCCATAGGGCATCTGATGGAGCTTCCCTCCAGCCACCTCCTTGCTCGCTTCTCCCTCCTTCACTGGAAGAAGGAAGGACTTTCTCCCGGCTCCTTGTCTCGTGGCGGGCACCGCGCTTCTTCTTTCATTGAAGGAAGGAGCGTGGCACCCACGCGCGAGAGAGAGAAGGAGCCGGGAAAAAGTCCCACCGCCCGTAGGGCGTCTGACGGGGCTTCTCTCCAGCCACCTCCTCGCTCGCGCACCGCTCCTTCTTCCAGTGAAGGAGGGAGGGGCACCCGTGCATGCAAGCAAGAAGGCATCGGGGGGAAGCCACGTCAGACGCCTAGGGGCAGGACTTCCCTCCGGCTCCTTCTCCCTCGCGCAGGACGAGGGAGGAAGGGAGGAAAAGGGCCGGCCTGGAACCCGCCCCCCCCACTCTCCTGGCTCCTCATCTCGGCTCCTCCTCCTGCTCGCTCCCTCCCTCCCTCCTCAACAACTGCAACCTAGATGCCTTGGCGACCCGAAGGTCCGGTCGCCATTTTGCTGCCCCCCATGGCCACCGCCTGAGGCCATGGCCTCATCTGGCCTTATGGGTAATCCGGGCCTGGGGGTGACCACACTTTTTCAGTGTGCGAGCTACCATATGAACAACCAAGTTGAAAAGATCTACCTGGCGCGCGCTCTTGCCGCTGTGCACACGCTCCTGCTGCCACCTTCCAGCTGTGTGGGGCTTCTTCCTTGCCTGCCCATGAATGCTCTCTCCATCTCCACACTGCTGCGTTCACCAAGCAGGAAGTCCCCATCCCTTCCTGCTTTCTGCATGCACAGAAGGCCCCTCCCATGCATGCAGCAGGAAGGGATGGTAACGGGAAGGGGATCTTCCTTGCCTCCCCACGAACGCTCTCTCCATCTCCTCGCCGCTGTGTTCATCAAGCAGGAAGTCACCATGGGAGGGGCACGCATCCAAGTCAGGAACGCACATCCTGCTGGGAGGGGCTTGCGGACACACGCAGCAGGAAGGGATGGTGACTTCCTGCTTAGCGAATGGAGCAGCGAGGAGATGGAGAGAGCATTTGTGGGCAGGCAAGGAAGATTCCCTTCCTGTTGCCATCCCTTCCTGCTGCATGCGTGCGCAGCAAGCCCTTCCCAGCAGGAAGGAGGAAGGCAGCGAAGAGATTGAGAGAGCGCGCACATGCAGGCAAGGAGAATCCCCTTCCCGGGTGCGCACGGCAACGAGTGCGCGCGCGCAGGGCAGAATCGCCCCATCTGGCTGGGATTGACTTCATATGGGCTTGGGATTGACTAGTCGATCACGATCGACTTCCTGAGCAGCCCTGACATAGACCATATGATGGACCTAAATACAATTGCTAGTTCCAAACTGACTTACTGAATCAAATGTTGAACTGTAAATTAACAATTGTGTAAATTCCATTATTTATTTCCTGCTAGTTTGTGGTCTTGTGCCATAAAATACAAGATAATGAATATACTGTGTGTAAGAAATATGTTTGATTAGTTTATGTGGGGGTTTCTTTTCATGTCAGGAGCAACTTGAGAAATGGCAAGTCTCTACTGGTGTGAGAGAATTGGCCATCTGCAACGACATTGCCCAAGAGATGCCCGGATGTTTTGATGTTTTTACCATCCAGTGGGAGGCTTCTCCCATGTCCCCACATGGGAAGCTAGAGCTGAGATGGGAGCTCACCCCACTCCCCTGATTTGAACTGGCAACCTGTCGGTCAGCAGTCCTGCCAGCACAAGGGTTTAAACCATTGCGGCACCAGGGGCTCCAGTTTACGTGGTTAAGGTACACAGAAAGAAAGACCGCTGGGAGTTATTTTTATGAAGTTAGGTGACAAGTAAGCCTGCTTAGTAGTATACACTTATTTCAACCTGTACTTTTTAATTCCGATGTAATTTGTAAGTGAAATGTATCCTTTAAGTTACCACAAAGATCACGTGATAGGTAGAGGAGCAGTGAAATACGTTGTACTTTCCCAGCCCTGTTTATGATGTTCAGGGTTCCTTGCATCTCTATGTTTGCATAGTATTTGTTCTACGCTCCTTTTGTGCTCCTGTTGGTGACTGCTTTCCCAGTCTGATGTTTTTTCAAAATGTATTGGAGTTTAACTCAGATTGTCTATAATCACCATATCCATGGTGGATTATGGCTGTTTTCGTCTCATCTAGCTGAAGATTGCTGAATTGAAGGAGGATGCTATGGTTAGTGACTACAAATTTCAACTGCACATATTCATGCATCCCAGGTCAGCTTTCCTATGGCTTCAAGTTGAGCTTAAATTATATGTCTTCTTTGTCATTTTTAAAACAAGACACCTTTTAGCATTTGTCCTCATATTTACAATAAAGCATTCTTGTAAAATAGAAACACAGTATTCCCTCACTTATTGCTGGGGTTACGTTCCAGGACCTCCCGCAATAAGTGAAATACCGTAATGTAGGGATACTCTATTTATTTTCATATTTATACATTATTTTAGTAGTTGTACACTATTTTAAGTCTTTATAAACTTAAAATAAAGTGAAGGAAAGGAAGGAAAGGCCCTTCAAGGCTGGAGGGAGGGAAGGAGGACTGAGGAGGGAAAGCACATTGGAGAACAGCGATGGAAAAACCCCACAAAACAGCAAAAATACCATGATATATATTTTAAATTAATATTTTTTGAAATCTGCTAAACAGCGAGTCTGCAATAAGCGAACCACGAAGTAGTTCGAAGTATTATCTGCCACACTGCTTTTGCAATATTTTGCACACAAAAATACCCCACAACATTTCTTTGAAAACATGTATTCACTGTTCGATGCACTCTTCACTGTACTCAGACAGCTGTGAATTTAGTTCATTCATATTGTATTTGCATTATAAAGCAATCTGTCAGGCTTTTTGTTGGAGTTTAAAATCTTCTTATGTAGGAAAAGTGTAAGTCATGCACATCATCATCAGAGAAACTGAACTTTCCACTAAATTATGCATACATTGTTATCTGCTCCCTAAATATGCCCTAACACATAGGATTTCCTTAATACATGAAAATGAAAACAGTGATTTTGCTGTCGGATTACAATTTTAAAAGGTACTTAGAAAATAAATCCCAGAGTTCTTCATGTTTATATTACTCTGGAAAATTAAAAAACAGTTGGGGATAAAATTCCGCTTTAAGAACAGAGGTTATAGCCTCTCCATCACATCTTGGCCAGGAGATTTGGTGTTCAAACATTACCAGAGTACCAATGATAGGTGAACCATGAAAATGCAGCTGTCCAACATGACTTTGGACATAATCAGATTTGGACATTTATCTATCATAGAATACTTCACCAACACAGTCAGCACAGAGTTCACCAGATCTCATCACATGATACTTGTAATGGGGCTCCATGTTGGCTGCATCAGTAAAGTGTTCTACAATGGGAAATTCTGAACATGGGAGACTACCTGTGTTCAGATTTTAAATCATGGGGAAAGCATGGGAGCTCTCCAGAAAGGTATGCTTTCCATGTGATGGGCAAGTGGGTGATGCAGGCAATGCAGGGCATTTGGTGACTAATTTGCTCCTCTGCCCCATAATTTGCCCCGCTGCCCTCCAGATTCCCCGCATCAAGGACCTCCAAGGGATGAGATCCTTTCATGTTTAAAGGGGTCATTAGAGAAATCTGAATAGAAGTTTGGAAGATTTGGAAGATGGCAATTTGTGATACTCATTTATAAAATCAATTTAATTATGATTTTTATTAAGGATTTACAGGGGTGGGCAATTATTTTTTCCAAGGGGCCACATGAGAGCCAAAAAATATTATGGAGGGTCACACCTAAAGGCTGAACTACATTCTAATCTACATTATTTATTTATTTATTTACTATATTTACTATATATTACACATCATTAATATTAACATATGAATATATCAATAAATATTCATATATTATTAGTATTAATATCATAATTATTATATTATAGTATATATATAGACATTATAATATATTGAAATTATAATATATTATTATTATAAAATTATTATAAAATAATAATAAAAACCACTAAAATAAAATAAAAAAAATTCAAGAAGACAAGGTGCGAACCAAGATAGAGACTGACATCCTCAAGAGAGGAAGGATCTCAAGATGGAATGGCCCAATGGACCCAGCCCAGAGGATGACAAAGCGGCTGCAGCAGAGCAAAGCAGCAGACAATCAGAGGCTGCAGGCCTCTGCCCGTTCTCGCCCCCAGCCGTTCCCCAGCTGATCACCCTGCCATGGAGTGCCTGCCATCCCTGGAGGTGATCCAGGCCTGCGGGGGGAGCAGTCAGTGATCTGAGGCGGCTGATTGCCCTGGCGACCCGGAAGATGATCGTCTTCCGGGTCGCCAGGCCGATCAGCCGCCACAGGTTGGCGACTGCTCCCGCTGCAGGCCCGGATCGTCTCCAGAGATGGCAGGCACTCCAAAGCCACCGCTCCTCTGGCCTGTCTGCCAACACAGGCCCCACAGAGCCTGCGATGGGATGGTGGCAGCGGCACCCCTTCCCCATGGACCCGCCCCCGACGCCCTTCTCCCCGGGTCGGACAGAATCGGCTGCTGGGCTGCATCCCCTGGATTAGAAGCATTGTTTCAATCCCCAAGTTTTATCAAAGACTTGTTGAAATGTGTAATGCCTCAGAATGAAAACTTTGCTTCTCTAGGTAGGACTAGGAAATAATTTTTGTGAAAGCCAGAATTTATTACTAGTCAGTGTAGATAATAGGGATGTGTAATTTTTTCTCATCTCACCATAAGTCAGAACTAATTAGTTTCCTACTTATAACGCAATATCCAACATGGTTCTTGTAGTTGTTTTTTTAAAAAGGGTTTTTGGTAAAAACCAAAAAAAATCCCTAAAAATCAAGCTGGCTCAGGGGTTGAGAAGGACGGGGTATAAATGTTGGAAATAAATAAATAAATGTTGGAAATAAATAAATAGATGGGTGAGATGTTCTGACACTTGGGGGCTACAGTGTTAAACAAGTTTCAGCCCAATATCTGTAAAAATTAGGTAGAAAGCCCTGGAAGCCCTCCCACATGCACAATTACGTCAACGAAATCATAATGAAATTTCGTTACTCTCATTATAGTAATTAAAATTTTACTAATGATACTTTAGAAACACTTTAGAAACAAAACACCGGTGCCCCCTAATTTTGTAATGACTTTTGAAACATTTTTTATTGATTTCACAGTAAACAAGTGTAGAAAATAGCGATCTCAAATATTCAATGGCCTCACTCAATGGAAAGCAGTTTCCCATCTAAGAAAGCAAAACAATTCCTAATGAGGCAAATAAATCTTTCTGTCTTTCTACGCATAGCTTCAAGATAGTGAAACTTAGTCAGCTGAAATTTGGCATGGATGCTAAGATCTGTCAGTGTTTGCCTTTTGAGATTCTCGATATGTTTTAAGCTAGACATTTATTTTAATGAAGTAAATTCTGTCTGTAGCTTGTAATAATAATAATATTATAATAATAAAACTTTATTTATAACCCGCATCCATCTCCCCATAGGGGACTCGGAGCGGCTTACAAGGGGCTGTGCCCGAACAACAAATCAGAAAAAAATATCAAAAACATCAAAAAACAATAAACACAATAAAAGCAATAAACACAAAAAATTAAATACATCTTTGAAAACACAACAACATAGGTGAATCTAAAACAGAAACGACAGGGCGAGCCACATGTACATATAAAATGTTTAAAAACTCGGGGGAGATAACTGGAGTAGTGTCAAAACATAGTACCATCTTGAGATACCAAATATCCTTAGTCTGTCCTAGAGAGAAGGCAAGAGCTGGGATATTTGTTTCTTCATAACACATCTTCTCCAGAGAGTACCATATGCTAGCACACTTTGCTGGGCTCTGAGTTACCCAAGCAGTTTGTAAGACAGGGAGGAGTGGGAAAGGATGCATAAACATTGGAGTGGAATAGGTGGAAAAGGCAAGAGAGAGAGAGAGAGAGAGAGAGAGAGAGAGAATAGTGAGAAAAAAGATGAAAAAAGCACTTGGAGGGAAAAACAGAGGGGGGAAAACATGGGGAGGAACAATAACAGGTTTCTAGGTCAGATGAAAATAGCACTTCTACTAATAATATATAAAGTAAAATAAAATATCCTTTCATTTATCTACTGCAGAGCTTTCCAAATTGGGTGTCGTGACACATTGTTGTGTCGTCTGCAGTGTGTCACGCAAATGTAACAAGAAAATACAAATGAAAGGTTTTCATAAGATATTTTGTGTCTCCATATGTTCTATTAGTACAATTTATGTATGTATCTCTGGTAAAGAGTTGGTTTACCTTCCATTTGCCAGTAGCATAGCATAGCGATAATAGCAGCTGTGCTAGCAATCTGAAGATCTGAAGATTGCAAGTTCGAATCCCGGGCTGATTTGGACACCCAGCAGTGAGCCCTGTCCACCGTTCATCCAACAGTTCGAAAACAGCTCAGCTGTGATTAGATAAAACTGGGAACTGCCTAGCGGGGAAGAATTTTTCAAAGAAGGACTTACAACGCCTAAATAAAAAGTAAGATCGGCTGTCGGAAGGTGGAATGCGGAAAAACAGAGGCTCTCTGTCACGAGGATGAAGCAACAGCACCCCCTTGTGATGTGATGACGGAATGATGTAATGGAACAACCACACCCTGTGATGCACCCTGTACGCAGCCTGAAGAAAAATCCTTCTAAAATTGTGCTTGTCATATGTTTGTATGTTGTATGTAATTGTATGTGGATCCGGCAGGGACTGTCTGCCGTATGTGTGATGTAATCCGCTCTGAGTCCCCTTCAGGGTAAGAAGAGCGGAATATATATAAAGTGTATTATTAGTATTATAAAACTTAATTACTGTGTTGCAAAATGATGCGCGGCTAAAACTGTGTCACCAATATGAAGTGTTGGAAAACTCTCATCTAACTTGAGTTTCTACCTTGCAAGCTGATGAAGTAGGTTGTATATAACATATTTTAGATAACTTGTAATTATTTGTAATACTCTATAAATACCACCAAAATAGCATCTATCTAAACCAATTAGAAACCATGTAGTCCTCTATATTTTCTTGACATTCTCTGATATTCATAGGCGGGCCTGTCCAACAGGTGGACCACGGGCCGCACACAGACCGCCAGCCCCTTGGATGCAGGCCTCCTACCCTCCTGAATAAAATATTATTTTTTAAAAATTCCGAAAAAATATTTTAAAATTCCCCCAAAAAAGTGTGCCTGTGCACGGTTTTGCCCGCTTCCGAGGCTGGCGTAATGCTTTGGGAGGGAGGGCGGAGCCATGGGGAGCCACCTGTGGCTCCGCCCTCTCTCCCAAAGTCTCACGCCAGCCCCGGAAGCGGCAGTTTCGCCCGCTTCCGAGGCTGGTGTGACGATCTCGGTCACCTAAATTGACTATTTTGACACTCCCGGTAGTCTGCCACCAACCTAATGGGTCATTAGGATTTACTTTCTCTAATTAAACTCTAATTAAATGAAGTGTCTGTAGCGTTAGCTTTTACAACCACCCACCCACCAAGAATGTAAACTGAGGAGACTGAAAGATGACGGAGGCTTATTTAAAAGTTAATAATAAACAGTATATATGAACTACAACAAGGCCATCAAATAGGCACAGATCGTATTGGTTCTACTAAGAGGCAACTAGCGTACGGTTACAGCAATGATAGACTTGGATAGCGTGATGGTTACAAGATCAATATATATGTGCTAGAGCGTAGAGGTTTCTGACTATAAAGGCTATTATTACTTCTTAAGTTGGTACGTTCAGTTCCACAGACAGTACGAAGACTTGTCTCCCAGCTCCCACCTAATAGTTCCACTAGATGGTTGTTGTACTAAAGTTCTGGAACATCTAATCACCTAGATCGTTCCCTGAGTCTGGCTACTCCTGGGTTACTCGTAACCCACACAGTCTAAGAGTCCAACTACCTGTCACCCTAGTCTCCAGAGATGACCAGGTATCCCAACTGCCTATCACAAGAACAGTTCTAAATTGGCACTCTTCCACAAGCGTCCCCACTAGAATGACTACTGGCCCTAAGGGCGGTCAGATCTCAGTCTTGACTCCCACTAGTCCAGCCTATTCCTACGTGGTGAATTGCTTAGGACAGACTGTCAGTCTCTGTTGCCAAGGCTCTGGTGATACTCCCCCAGAACCTTGCTCAAGACTGCCTCAGGCGTAGATGCCGAATCTACAGCCTGACTCTAAACAGCAGAGGCTGGAGATATGCGTCTGCACAGCCTCGCTCTAAACTCCAGACTGAAACATTCTCTGACAGGACTTTCTACTCTGTCAGCTCCAACTCCTCCCCCTCTATACTCTAGCCAATCACAGCCTCTTCACTGTAACTAGGCACAAGCCTGCAAGGCCACGCCCCCTTGCTCTGGCTTTCCCTTCCCTTAATGGTTGCTGGCTGCAGCCACCTCTCCAAGATGGATGCCAGCACAACCAAAACAAGATTTCTAACCCTCTTCTAAGCAGGCCTCGGCCCTGCTTAAGGCAGGTGAGTCCTTACAGCTGGCGTGATGCTTTGGGAGGGAGGGCGGAGCCATGGGGAGCCGCCCGTGGCTCCGCCCTCTCTCCCAAAGCATCACGCCAGCCTCAGAAGCGGGCAAAACCGGAGGAGGAGGGGGCGGGGGCATGGCCGGGGGCGTGGCCGGGGGCATGGCAGAGTGGCCCCCCAGGTGATCAGTGACCGGAATTCCGGCCCTTGGGCCAGTAGAAGTTGGACAGCCCTGTTCATAGGCATTGATGGAATATTCCTTTCTAACAACATCTGTAACACTGTCTAATTCCCACCTCTGTGCTAGATGTTGCCATCTGTCCGTCAAAAATATTTTGTCACTTTCAAATGTCAGGAGGATGGATTGGATGGCCCCAGTGATCTCTTCCAACTCTATGATTCTATGAATGTACATTTCACTGGTGCAACTTCATAGAAACATCAATTTTCTCCCTTAACCTGTTATGAACAAATTTGGAAGGAGACTAACTTCATCAGTATGTCACAGAAGAAAAGCCACACACATGATTTATTCCCCAGTGGATATTACCACTATATAGTACTGTACTCCTCTGTGTGCTGGGTTTTTCATCTGAATCTCATATTTAGCAAGGGCATGTGCAAAAATTAATGTAAGCTGACAGCCTCTTATTAAATGCATAACGAAAGAGTCTCAGGTGGATTAATTATTCCATCCTGATTAAGTCTGAACCTATGCTGTCTAAATTTGTCATAGTCATGCCTATTGCCGAGTAAGATCCGAAAAAGACATAACCTAATGGAAGCAAATAATATATTCCACAGTTCTCCCACCTATCTACCCACCATCTCTTTCCACATAGTGAAATCTGTAACTGTTCTGATTTGCAATGACACACTGCAGTATACATCTGTAACTATTATGATGTGTTGTTTTCTCTTTCTCTTTCACACACACGCACACAGACAAAAGCCCAAAGTACATACCATTATGTGACAAATAAACCTCGTATGTAACTGATATAGCATGGATGGGAAACAACATACTGGTTTTGTGATGCCTTTAGCAAATTCAAGAGAGAGAAGGGTGTTGGGAATTAGGAAAGGTTGGTACATAGGGCATAGAGGCCTAAAGCAGCAAGTGTCAATGCTGTGGAATAACAGGAGCTGCAGTTGCCTTTAGGCTCCTCTGACAAAGAGTGCTGTTGCCTCACTGAACTACAAATCCCAGGATTCTAAATAAAACATTGAGCCATGGCAGCAAAAGTAGTTTCAAACTGAAATAAATTCTACAGTGTAGAAGCATCTCTAGCACCTTGGACGGTTGTATGTGAACTCTCAGTGGGCTGTATTAAACCTGTGGACTAGAGGTTCCCAGGAGCAAACCCTACATAGGGCTTCACAAATCAGTATATAGTTTTGGTACTTTCTATTGGCATAGCCTTTGTAGAATAGCCTTAGGATTATCTTCCATGATGGAGCTCCCAGTGGCACAATGGGTTAAAACCTTGTGTTGGCCGGACTGAAGACTGGCGGGTCGGAGGTTTGAATCTGGGGAGAGCACGGATGAGCTTCCTCTGTCAGCTCCAGCTCCCCATGCAGGGGCATGAGAGAAGCCTCCCACAATGATGGTAAAACATCAAAACATCCCCTAGGCCAGTGATTTTGAACCAGTGTGCCGCAGAAAACTAGTGTGCCATGAGAGATCATCAGGTGTGCCATGGGAAATTATTTTCAAACTTCATTCATATATAAACTATACAGCGCATCTGTCCCTTTAAGAAATGGAACCATAGCACTCTCGCGCCACCTAAGAAGTAATGCAAGAGTGCTATGGTCACGCCATCTTGGATTCGCTCAGACGCGGCTAAGTAAACAAGCTATCTTTCATTTGGATTCACTTTCACCGGGGATGCGACGGCACTGACTCCACATTGCTCCCATTTTCAACCACATATCTGTGTGAGATGAGTTTCTCAAGCTTGACTGCGATAAAAACTAAAAACAGAGAGAGACCGACAGCTGTTGAGCAAGAGCTTCGTGTGTGTCTTTCTACCATTCCTGCCAGGATATCTATTTTGTTTTCATCGAAACAGGCCCAGTTTTCACACTAAGTGAGTGTATAAATACATTTAAAAACATATTAACTATATGTATTACTGTGTTAGAGTGTCATTTCGTGTCCTTTTGGTTGGTGGTGTGCCCCAGGATTTTGTAAATTTAAAGAATGTGCCACTGGTCAAAAAAGGTTGAAAATCACTGCCCTAGGCAACATCCTTGCAGACAGCCAATTCTCTCACACCATAAGCAACTTGCAGTTTCTCAAGTCCCTCCTGACAAATACACACAAAAATTCTTCACTGACAACTTTAAGATTTTCATCCATACTAAATCAAAACAAAAGTCCATTTTGTCTAGTAATTTATTTTCACTGGCAAGAACAGTCCGCCAGATGACTGGAAGATTTTCAAGCAGCACAAATCAGAGATAAGTGTTCTGTATTTGCCCCCAGCATGTGGTATGTCTATGTCTGATGCTTTTGCATATGAAAGTTCTATTCTTAGCTAATCTCCTTTGCTAGCCTTATTTTCCATGAATTCTTTAGATAAACTATTTATGCTTCTGGTCATCATCACATCCTGACTTGTGGCAATATCTGCCATCAAGCGGCATGAATGCCCAGGTGTCCCATTAGGCATAGCCTTTCTAAGATGCTATGACTCTGGTTCATGTAAAATTCATTGTAGCTGCAGAGGAATTAGATCCTAGACAGATTTTATTGTTCATATCTGGAAATGGAAACTAGTCATCACCACTGTGAGCCTGGCTTTCTACTTGAAACATCTTAGGTGGGGTTGTTTTGGTACACAATACAGTCCATATGGTGAAACATTGAAAGTTAACAGTGGTTTCAGATTTGTCCAAGGACATATCTCGTATTGGTAACAAGTCTTACTGTACCATTAATTACCATTGATTGCCATCTTTCTATGTATTTAAAAATTAAAACAAAGTTAGCAATAAGAAAAGTAGACAAAACTGAGTAACTGCAGTAAATTAGACACACTTGAACAACGCACCATGCAGTCATGACCTTGGAGGTGTCCACATGACCTTGGAGGTGTCTACGGACCACGCCATCTCTTTGGCTTAGAAATTGAGATGAGCACCAACCCCCAGAGTCAGACACAACTGGACTTAATGTCAAGGGAAAACCTTTACTTTTTTACAGTACTTGAAAGCCTCAAGTATCTCAATCAGCTTGTGTTTCCCATCTTAGCACAAGTGTAACTTTGGCCAAAATTATTCAAAGCAGCTGAAAATGACAAAAAGGAAAGCTATTATGATTTAATTTAGCATTAGTGCCTCCACTCTATATATTGGGGGTCATGGCACATTTTAATGGAATCAACCAATTCATGATCCATAAGTTGATTACAGTAATATGAAATATATATCTTTTGGGTGTTTTTTTCATTTTGAGTGTAAACTGTGAGCATCAGCAACTTTCTCTCTGTCACACACACACACTCACTTTTTTCAAATGTTATACAATACATTATCCACAATTCTTAAGAAATTGTTTAGCAAGGAAGTTAAATCAGCAGCTGCTATAGATCTATCAACCAAAAGGTTGCAAGTTCGAACCCCAGGTTGGCGTGGGCAGCCAACTGTCGGCCCTGCCCACTGTTTACCTAAGCAGTTCAAAAACAGCTTTAGCTGTAATTAGAGAAATTAGCTACCACTAATAAAAGCGGGGGAAGTTTTTACAATTATAACAAACAGTGGGCTGCACCGTGTTAAACACAAAAAGGCGAGTAGGGTAACAAGTATATATCAGACACAATTAGAAAAATAGTTCATTTAATTATTTCACCCAATTCAGGAGCAATATACACTAAAATAGTGACAATATGCAATTTCAAATATGTTTGCTAGACATTAGTAACACAATAATTATCAGACTCAAATTATCAGTCTAGCAAACATATTTGAAATTGCATATTGTCACTATTTTAGTGTATATTGCTCCTGAATTGGGTGAAATAATTAAATGAACTATTTTTCTAATTGTGTCTGATATATACTTGTTACCCTATTCGCCTTGAAGTTTTTACAATGCCATAAAGAAAAAGAAGACCAGCTGCTGGAATGCGGAAATCCTGACAGCTCTTCGTCATAAGAGGATGGAGCAACAGCACCCCCTGTGGCACGACACAAAAAAACCCTCTCCTTCTGTTCTGTCTGTGTACATCAATACAAAACGGCATTGAATGTTTGCCGTCTATGTGTACTTGTGATCCGCCCTGAGTCCCCTTCGGGGTGAGAAGGGCAGAATATAAATAAAGTATTATTAGTAGTAGTAAACTGCTTTAATCTTTGAAGGAAAATTTGTACAATTATTATATTTGGGGACATGCATATCAAAATATGCACAAATTTCTGTTCAGGAAAGGAGAAAAGGTGACCTTAATACCAAATTGGGATCTGTTGATAATGTTAATGAGAGTCAAATATGAAGGAGAGGGTAAACAGATTTTCACAATCCAAGTCTGCTTGGATGATGATGATGATGATATCTATTATTATTATTATTATTTGATACACAACAAGATTAGTACACAGCAAACAAGATCACTATGCTGGCTTCTGTATTCGATTGCATGTCGGACACTTCCCAAGTGTCTAGGACTGTGTGATGTATCAGTGAATAATGTGTGCAGATCCAAGTAGGGTGGCCTTTTGTATCTGACAGAAGGTAATTTTGAAGTGCCAATTGTTTTTAAGTGCTGTACAAGGTCTTTAGGCACTGCACCCAGTGTGCCGATCACCACTGAGATCACCTTTACTAGCTTGTGCCTTTAAATCCTCATGTTGTGTAAGCTTTTCCAATTGCTTCTCGTCAATTCTGCTGTTACCTGGAATTGCAACATCGATGATCCATACTTTGTTGTTGTTGTTTCCCACAATCGTGAGGTCAGGAGTATTATGCTCCAAAACTCTGTCAGTCTGAATTCAGGAGATCCAGAGCAATTTGACACATTCATTTTGTGTAAGTTTTTCAGACTTGTGATCCCACCAGGGTTTTTGTCACAGGTAGATGGTATTTGTGGCACAAGTTCCAGTGGATCATCTGAGCAACAGTATTATGCCTCTGCTTATAGACCATTTGTGTGATCTTC
This sequence comes from Anolis apletophallus, assembly GCA_030556195.1. Lineage (NCBI taxonomy): Eukaryota > Metazoa > Chordata > Lepidosauria > Squamata > Anolidae > Anolis > Anolis apletophallus. The sequence goes on along the minus strand of JARBWK010000009.1, from coordinate 68,270,237 downwards.
TTGCAATAGCTATGTGATCCATCGTTTCATCTGTTATTATTGTTGTCCCAGCTCTCTTTGTATCTTGAGGCCGAATACAACAGAGTTAAAACAGAGACAAAACACAACACTTATTAAAGTACATATAACAACATACACGCAAGACCACACCAATGAAATGCTGGTTAAAACTCTCCTTCTGTTCTGTCTGTGTACATCAATACAAAACGGCATTGAATGTTTGCCGTCTATGTGTACTTGTGATCCACCCTGAGAAGGGTTAAAATTCATAAGCTAAAATTGACTGGGTAAGCCTGCCAGAAGAGAAAGGTCTTCAGTTACATCTTGAATGATCCATGTCTGGTTGATATTTGTTTTCTCCAATCCAGAAGTGTTTTTTCACTGCTATGTACCAGGAATCCAAATGTGTCTGTGCATTCATGTAGACATTTGTTTTAAATGTACTCATAACTGAAGTATCTCGATACATCATTGTTTACATTGAATTCAGCAGACAGTATGAGCTAATGCTAAGCAGAAAAATGCTGGAAAATATGACACAATTCATGGGAAATTCAACTGAGGAAAAGCAGTATTGCAAAGATTACAATAATACTTTAAGCAGGGCAGGATAAGATACATTGAAGCCTTACACTATGAACAGTTTAACAACATAATCCTGTTTTAAATTTTGGATAGAAAATTATATGCTCCTCATAATCTGAGGCCCTAAACTAGTGTTTCCCAACCGCTGTGTCGCGGCACACTAGTGTGCCGTAAGCGATCATCAGGTGTTCCGTGGAAGAACTGACCACCCCGCCAGGAGTCATCTGGGCAACCTGCCTCTTGCTCTCTCTCTCTCTCTCTCTCTCTCTCTGTCTCCCTCCCCTCTCTGTCTCTCTCTGTCTCTCTGTCTCTCTCTCTGGGGCGCCAGCAGGGCCAATCAACGCCAGCCAAGAAGCAAGGCCCACCTCTTTAAGGGTCTCCCGCCCAGCACCACCATGTTTGTTCAGGGCGGAAGTCCCAAAAGAGGGGAGGGAAGGGGGCGGGGCCTCAGCTTCCTGGAGAAGCGGTTGGTTGGAGGCTGAGGAGGGGAGGGGCTGGGCGGTGCCTTTCCCTGTGAGGTCAATTCCAGAGGAGGCAGAGAGCTTCCAGAGAGGAGCGTTGGGCTTTGTTTTCCTCTCAGCTGCCTGTTTTCCCCTTCTGGCTCAGGATTCCTTTGGTCTTTGGGGCTGAGGTGGCTCTGGGGCCTCCTCCCTTCTTCCTCTCCTGGCCTGAGCTCTGTCTCGGCCTCTCCTGCTCTCAGGCCTTCTTCCTTCCTACCTTCGCAGCCTGCCCCTCGGCTTTGGAAGGGAGCAGCCTGCCCCTGCGCCTCCCTCCCTCCCTGCCTGCCTGAGGGAAACCCAGGTGAGCAGCGGCCTTGAAGCACTGGGTGGTGGTGATAGGGCAGCGTCGGCCCAGGCAGCCCAGTCCGAAACACACAAGGTGGGATATCTATGTCGAAGGACACAAGGCGGGATATCTATGTCCGAAGCACACAAGGCAGGATATCTATGTCTGAAGGACACAAGGCGGGATATCTATGCACACAAGGCAGGATATCTATGTTGTGTTCATCGAAACAGGCCCAGGTTTCACACTGAGTGTATAAATACATTTAAAAACATATTAACTATATGTATTACTGTGTTAGAGTGTCATTTTGTGTCATTTTGGTTGGTGGTGTGCCCCAGGATTTTGTAAATGTAAAAAATGTGCCGCGGCTCAATAAAGATCGTTAGAAGGCCACGACCTTCGGGCGGGCTGGCACGCGTACCTGTGGTACGATAGAAGACAGGTAGAGAAAAACTTCAGCCACCACTACATACGCGCCGCGCTAATTAAAACCTGGGAAAGATACAGAGCTGGCTTCTTCAATGCAACCCCCCTCTGGATATCTCCATTAGAGGCCTTCTACAAAAAAGAGCTAGCAGGGACCAACTGGCTCACATATAAACAATGCTTAAGGAAAGTCCAAGGACATTGGGAACTGAAGGCAATGGAAGAGCTGAAGGCAGAGGGGCACAATATCCCCTGGTTCCAATACCACCAGATATTCCAAAGCTTTAAAACAGATAGAAAAACCGGCTTTATGCCCGAGGGCTTTTGGGAGCAGATCATTAATAACAGCAAGAAGAATATTAGCATCCTTTACAAACAACTCCTAAGATGGGATACAGCAGACGAACAGATCAAAAATTGCCATGTCAAATGGGCCCAAGATCTCGGACATTCGATTCTATCAAGACAGTGGGAGGAAGTATGGAGGGAGAAATTGAAATACAACGCGACAACGGACATCACAGAAAACTGGCTGAAGATGCAGTATCGGTGGCATCTATACCCAGCGAGACTGGCAAAATTTAATAAAAACAACTCCAATGTCTGCTGGAAATGCAGAAGAGAAACCGGAACCTACATACACCAATGGTGGCGATGTAAAAGGGTTCTCAAATATTGGACAGCCATCCATAAAGAAATAGAAAAGATATTAATGATCAAATTCTCGATGGACCCGCAACATTACCTTTTAGGTCTTTCCAACCCAATCCTCAATAAAAACCAGGAAAGAATATTTTTTCTACTCAGTGCTAGCAGCCGGATCGTTCTAGCGCGCCATTGGAAGACGGACACCATCCCGAAATAGACGAATGGATCCTGAAGACCCTGGACCTGATCCAGATGGAAGCCACTACCCAGTACCAAAATGACAGAAAACTTAAAACGGACTGGTCGTGCTTTAAAAGCTATATGCAAAAGGGGAAATACAACTGGATCATCGATCTAAATGACCTCTAGTGGACAACTCCAACCGTGGAATGTAAACATTCAGTATGCTATATATATTATTACATAATCTTTGAGTGCTGAGAAACATACATGTGCTTGTGTAACGCTCGGGAAGTCAACCTGTACCCCTTTCACGTCCCATCTCCACTGCACTACCCCTCCCCACCCTCCCTACCTACCCATACAAATGGTCATGTACCATTGAAAATCCAATAAAAACTATATATATATAAAAAGATTGAAAAACACTGCCCTAAACTATGTGGTGTGTGTGTGTGTGTGTGCGTGTGTGTGTGTGTGTGTATATATATATATATATATATATATATATATATATATATATATACTAGTTTGGGGACCCGGCCCTGCCCGGGTTATTTGAGAAGTGCAGCAGGATGTAGAGTGGGTCATGGGGGCTCTGTGTGCCAAGTTTAGTCTTGATCCATCATTATTGGGAGTTGCAGTGGTATCATGAAATTACTGAAGGTAGTGCAAGTCCCATCATCTCTATGTGTCCCGTCCCCCAAAGTGTAGTAGGATGTAGAGTGGGTCACTGGGGCTCTGTGTGCTAAGTTTGGTCTGTATTGGTGAATGGATGAGGGATGCATTGTTTTTCGGAAGTGAGTGAAGGTACTTCAAGTCCCATCATCTGTGGTCCGTCTCACAGTAAACTGCACCAGGCTGTAGAGTGGGTCATGAGGGCTCTGTGTGCCAGATTTGGTGTTGATCAGTCATTGGATTAGGTTTGTAGCAGGATTGGGAAGTGAGGGAAGGTACTGCAAGTCCCATCATCCATGTTCTGTCCCCCTCCAAACTTCAGTAGGCTGTAGAGTGTGTCACTGGGGCTCTGTGTGCCAAGTGTGGACTTTCTCGGTGTTTGTTGGAGGCCACAGTGGTCTGTGGGAACAGAGGGGTGTAAAAGTACTACAAATCCCATCATCCATTGTCAGTCCTCCCCCAAACCTCACCAGGACGTGAAGGCAGTCATGGGGGTTATGTATGGCAAGTTTGGTCTCGATCAGTGATTGGATGAGGGTTGCAGCGGACTTGGGAAGTGAGTAGAGGCACTTCAAGTCCCATCATCCATGGCCCACCTCCTCCGAACTGCACCAGGACGTAGAGTGGGTCATGGGGGCTGTGTGTGCTGAGTGTGGTCTGTATTGGTCCTTTTTGGTGGCCTCAGTGGTCTGTGGGAACCAAAGTCTTGGAAAGTACTACAAATCCCATAATACGTGAATCATGTCATAGGGGGGTTATGTGTACCAAGTTTGGTGCAGGTCCATCACCCGCGCTGGTTGCTGTGGCCTGTGAAAGTGGCTGCCACATATCCGCCCTGGCCTGTGAAAGTGGCTGCCACATATCCACCCTGGCCTGTGAAAGTGGCTGCCACATATCCGCCCTGGCCTGTGAAAGTGGCTGCCACATATCCACCCTAAACTCTATTTTGGGGCCTGTAATGTTATGGCCTGCTATTGGTAACTTTAAAAGGCCGAATGGCAGGCAGCCGTTTTCTAAAAGCTGAGGGGGAGGAGAATACAGGAATCCATTTTATTTTCACAGAGCCAAGTGGGGAGGGAATGTTGATGGTGCATTTTTCCCCCTCAGTGGGAAGAAATCCTGTTGTTTGAATGTAGAGGCCTGATTCTGGGTTGCTGGCTTTTCCCCTCAGTGGGAAGAAATCCTGTTGTTTGAATGTAGAGGCCTGGATTCTGGGTTGCTGGCTTTTTTCCCCTCAGTGGGAAGAAATCCTGTTGTTTGAATGTAGAGGCCTGGATTCTGGGTTGCTGGCTTTTTTCCCCTCAGTGGGAAGAAATCCTGTTGTTTGAATGTAGAGGCCTGATTCTGGGATGCTGGCTTTTTCCCCTCAGTGGGAAGAAATCCTGTTGTTTGAATGTAGAGGCCTGGATTCTGGGTTGCTGGCTTTTTTCCCCTCAGTGGGAAGAAATCCTGTTGTTTGAATGTAGAGGCCTGGATTCTGGGATGCTGGCTTTTTCCCCTCAGTGGGAAGAAATCCTGTTGTTTGAATGTAGAGGCCTGGATTCTGAGTTGCTGGCTTTTTTCCCCTCAGTGGGAAGAAATCCTGTTGTTTGAATGTAGAGGCCTGGTTTCTGGGATGCTGGCTTTTTCCCCCTCAGTGGGAAGAAATCCTGTTGTTTGAATGTAGAGGCCTGGATTCTGGGTTGCTGGCTTTTCCCCTCAGTGGGAAGAAATCCTGTTGTTTGAATGTAGAGGCCTGGATTCTGGGTTGCTGGCTTTTTTCCCCTCAGTGGGAAGAAATCCTGTTGTTTGAATGTAGAGGCCTGGATTCTGGGATGCTGGCTTTTTTCCCCTCAGTGGGAAGAAATCCTGTTGTTTGAATGTAGAGGCCTGGATTCTGGGATGCTGGCTTTTTCCCCCTCAGTGGGAAGAAATCCTGTTGTTTGAATGTAGAGGCCTGGATTCTGGGTTGCTGGCTTTTTTCCCCTCAGTGGGAAGAAATCCTGTTGTTTGAATGTAGAGGCCTGGATTCTGGGTTGCTGGCTTTTTTCCCTTCAGTGGGAAGAAATCCTGTTGTTTGAATGTAGAGGCCTGGATTCTGAGTTGCTGGCTTTTTTCCCCTCAGTGGGAAGAAATCCTGTTGTTTGAATGTAGAGGCCTGGATTCTGGGATGCTGGCTAATCAGTGGCTAGCAATGCCCTCTGTCTGATGCCTTAGAATTTTGGAGTGGCGAAGCTGTCCAATCAAAGGACTTTATGCAAATAGCTGCCACATATCCGTCCTTCCGCCCTCCGCATACACACATACACACAAACATTCCATTTTATAAAGGTATACAGATATACAGATATACAGATATACAGATATAGATATATATATATATATATATATATATATATCTCAGAAATCTAATAGGGAACCCAGGCTATCAAATAATGGGAAAGAGAATATCAGTCAAGATGAAAGAGTGTCCCCAAAAACTGAAATGTTAGATTTTTATCTGAAGAGATATTAGGGGGCCTTGACGTCAGTCAATGTAGTAGTGAAGCTGGAGACACTTCCTGGAGAAACATTTAGAGTTTTCTGACAGATGGCTTTTGTATCTTTTGTATCTCACCAAAATAGCACAGAAAATTGCTAATGAAATTACAAATCCTGATGAACAAACTACAAAGGAGGAAAACATATTGGTTAACGTGTAATCAAACTGCTACAGAAATTAATCGACCATAGAATATTTATTTCTCAGCATTTCAGCACCACAGACTATTACAAAAAGATTGAACTATGTTTTTTTTCAGGGTGCTAACTGAAGATTTTTCCCTAACTGAATTTTTTCAGGCAATTAATCTAAAATTGTTTTGTTCCTCTTTTTTATTACTTTGGGTCTTTGTTCAGTACAAATTATACATGACTGCAATCTGTAAACAAAAAAAATTGCATTATTTAGACAGTGTGTTTAAATAGCCCGGGAGAGTTCCAAAACATCTGGAGATTCAAAGCTTCAAACAAACATTAAAACTACCACCTGATTCTCAAAAGTATTTAGCTAATGCATTCTACTTTGCCTGCTTTGTCCCAACTGAATGCCCACCAACCAACACAGATTGTTTCAAACTATGCACTGATTTCATATTCAAATTAGAAGTCAAATGCTTTTACAGCTTTTTTAAAACTCATGTAAGTCACATCTGATGGATGGCGCTTGAACCAATGACAAACTACATACTTAAAAGGATCACTAACAGATGTTACACTCACTCTGGACCATCAATACTTCTTACCCTTCGGCCGCCAAACAACAATTTGCTGCAGACACAATTTTCTTTCTTGCAAGGCAAATGTGTCATCTTAAATTAACCTCGCCAGCTCATATATGTGTGTAAATTCCCACAAGCATGTCCTCTAGTTGACATCATGCAGCAACACAGAGAGAGTCAAATTCAGATCCATGTATGGGAACTAGTTCCTTTCTGAGAGGCATCTCTTTGCTTCCTTTTCATCCAAAATCCAAATAACAACATTAATTTTTCAAGGTTATTTTTAAGAACTGCCAGAGTTGAAGAAAGACAGGAATGAAGACTGGAGACAAGAATGAAGAGACAGGCATGGAAAACAAGCCTAGTTCATTCCAAAATCATTATTATCATCATCAAGCCTTTTTTTACAATCTAGTACTCAAGGCATCTTATAAAAGTTAAACCATATACAACTAAAATTTACATCCTAGAAAAAGTTACGATATAATTAAGTCCCCAATAAAATTAAAAACATTTGAAATCAGACTATTTTTAAAAGAACAACAAAAGTAAACAAAGCACAACGCACAAAGCTAAAGAAAGTGCCTTCCCCATCAACCTAAGCATCCATTTCTCAAAGACCAACTGCAACGAAAAAACTCTTAAGCTGCCTATAAATTAATTGAATTAATTATTTTAATTATTTTAATTAATTAATTGTCTTGATATGTTTTTAATTATTTGGTTTTAATGTATATGTTTGTTTTTATCCTATGTATGGATGTATGTATATATGGCATTGAATTGTGCCTTTTATGTGAGTCCCCTTCAGGCTGAGAAGGGCGAAATATAAATGCAGTAAATAAATAAATAAATAAATAAATGTAAATGATTGTAAGAAAGGTATCAGTCTACCTTCCTCAGAAAAGAGGCTTTCTGCCACATCACATGGGCAAAATCGGCCGTCCTATGATAGTTCGACCTCGCTTCCCATGTTCCATAGAGAAGAATGGGGAGGAGCCGGGTGGCAACGCTTCCCCTGTGGGATGAAGTAAGTACAATACAGGGTGTAGGGTGGCAGATTCTCCATGCTCCTTGCCAGATTCACCATGATCCATGGCAAATCCTCTTGCTATCACCTGGCTTACTGACCTCAATGTGATATGGTCCCTAGAGTCTGGGAGCAGCCATCAAGAAGGCCCTCTCTTGGGTTCACACAAAGTGTTTATGTGAGGTTGGTGGTACAGTGAGAACTTCTGCAGAAAGATCTCTAGATACAAGCAGGCAACTTCAGTATACACTCGAATCATGTTTTTAATTTCACCTAACATTTCAGATTTATTCTTAATCATTGTTGGGCAAGATATGTTAGCTTGCAACTTATGTAAAAAATGGACATAGTTTCTCTGTATGAGCCACGTAAGACAATGCTGATGCTTGGATGCTGCCGAACTGCATCCAAGGATTCAATCAACCACATATAGAAAATGTTTCAAATTTAGAAATCAAAAAGCAAACATTCTATAGTTCACTATTTTATATAAAGACACCGTTTTACTGCACCATTGCATAATGGGGCATGAGCATCCACGGATTGTGATATTCATGATAAGTAGATTAAGATTAAGAAAAATCTACGTCTTTAATTGAGACAACAAACTAAAGTCAAAGTGAAGGTAGCCGCTACACTTGCTAGACAGCAATGAGATTGTGTTCACAGTCTTCCTGAAATACCAAGCTGACTCTCAGGGATGTATAGGCAATAAAAGGGTTGTTAATCATAGCTGTCTAGACACTTGGAGAAAAATGGACTTTCTCCAATTTTAATGGGATTTTAAAATATATATATAGCCTGGTGCTTGACTTGTTCCCCACCTGGGGCATTTGGCACCAACTTTGTCAGTAAAGTCTTGATGCAATCTGAAGAAAAGGAAGTTTCTTCTGCAGCCACTCATTCTGGTAATGAGAAGACAAGGAGGAGGTGGAAAACACAAGATGTCAGCCAACTCTCCAACTCTATTTCCATATTTCTGAGGGGCAGCAATAGTTCAGTCTCGCCTCTATCCTCCAACCATCCAGCACCTCAACTCGGCTAGAAGGCCAGTTTCTTCATCAGCAGATAAACTCTGGAATCCACTTCAAAGCCATGCAAGTTGTTGGCATCTCCCTGTAGCCTCATGAGCAGGCCTCCATAGGATACATAGGCAGAGAGGCGTGTAGCTGCTTCTGTTGAAGTCTCATCTCCCTCAATTCTGTAGACTTTCACATACATCACATATTCAAATTGATCAGCTCTGGATGGCCTATCATCGGTAGGATTGTATTCTCCATCATCCAGGGTTCCATCTTCGTACAAGGTACTGGCAATCACCAGGCGGAATTTGTCACCAAGATCAACAGGGTAGATCTGTACATTCACATCTAGGATTAAATCCATCTTGAAAGACTCACTCTCACAATGCAGCCGGGAAACCCTGTCAAACTTCTTTCCCTCGGGGTCGATATCCTTCACGTCGAAAATGTCCTCGAAGAGGATGCCGGCCATGGCGAGGGAGGAGGAGGGGGACAAGGCCCGGCGCCCAAGGGTCCAGGGACTGGCCGGGAAGGGGAAGGAACGCGGCCCCGCCGAGAGCACCAGGCCCAGAAGTCACCTCATGATAAGTAATCCTAGACCTAAATGTTCTAGGGCAGTGTTTTTCAACCTTCTTTGAGCCATGGCACATTTTTTACATTTACAAAATCCTGGGACACACCACCAACCAAAATGACACAAAATGACACTCTAACACAGTAATACATATAGTTAATATGTTTTAAAATGTATTTATATATTCCTGACTGTGTGAGCTGTTCAGCAGTGGAACTCTCTGCCCTGGAGTGTGGTGAAGGCTCCTTCTTTGGAGGCTTTTAAGCAGAGGCCATCTGTCAGGAGTGCTTTGAAGGCAATTTTCCTGCATATTGGGTGAAAGAGGCCCACGAGGTCTCCTCCAACTCTAGGATTCTATGAATCTCTGGCTATTCCAAAGGAATTCCAGCCTGTGAAGGCCTGAGAGCAGAGCTAAAGAGGCAGGAGGGGAAGTGAAGCCCGGAAGTCAAGAGGCAGGACTCCTCAAGGCCACGGAAGAGGTGGCCCTTGGCTGGCAGGCAGGCAGGCGGGCATATTCAGGGAGGCCGCACCGCCCCTTTCTCGGCCCCAGAGGGGTCATTCTACCCCTCTCCGCCCCTAAAGCCACCTCCTCCTTCCTTCCTTCCTTCGTCTTCGCCCGTCTCTGCCTCGTCAAAATGACGGCGGCGTTTTCTGCGAAGGGGACGGGGTCAGAGCGACGTCACTCCCTCCCTCCCCCCTCCAGAGAAGAGGAGGCCAATGGAAAGCCAAGGGACGGGGCCCCTGTGCTCCCGATTGGCCGGCCGCGAGGTTTGTTGCCAGCTGCCACTCTCGGCCCCGCCCTTCCGCCGGGCTCATTTCCATGCTTAACGGGACAGAGGCCAATTTTCCACGGCACACCTGATGATCATTCATGGCACACTAGTGTGCCATGGCACACCTGTTAGGAAACACTGTTCTAGGGGTCCATTAAATATTATTGCTGTTGCTATGTATTGGTTTCACAATTTATCAGACCTTACTGACTTGAACTTTGTACCATCAGTGATTCAAACTGTACCCAAGTTACGATTCAGTAAGGTATCATTGGATAATAGAGCATGTTCTAAACAGTGTTGTGTTCTGTAATGGTGCTACTATGATCCTATTAATAGCAACATCATTCAAATGTTTTGCCAATCCGTTCAGCATTACTCCCAGCACCCTTACTGCTGCCAAAACCATTTTCCCCCTAAGATGCACTGAATGTCAATTTCCAAGTCTTGATATTTTATCATCTTTTCTGTCTCTTAGTCAAAAATGTGAAAGACAGAGAATGACCATAAGGTCAAAATAAGCCATGCTGAAGGAAAAGTTATCTCCAAACTGGGAAATTTTATGAATTGCACTGATCTTAGACGTAGAGGAAAAGCAGATTAAGCATTTCCACAGTAACTCCTATCAATTAACTAGTACTGTCTACCAATAACAATAATAATCTGACATGTAAGGGAAATGTTTTACATGAATAGCTTTCACTTGGTGCTGGCTTTGTAATTTTTCATTATAGCTTAATGATTGTTGTTTAATTATTTATTACAGCATGCTGTTAGGGTTTGCTATATGTTATTAAATACTGTTGCCAAGTAGACTTTTCAAAACAGCTGTCAGTATTCAAGCGTATGTTTGCTCTGATATGGGATTGCTCAGCTTTCCTGCTGACATTTGCAACTGTACTGTGTCATTAACAAATGATTGTCATCAATTCATTATGCCTCCATATTTGAACTCTGAAAGAGGTATGTTGCCCCCATAAATGACAAAATTAAAGTCAGATTAAGACCCATAAACTAAAAAGCTTAAAATCCAATAGTTAAAAACCTAAATAGTTACAGACAGAGAAGCTATACTGTATCAACTGAAATCCAAACATCCTGGTCAAAATGAGTTGTCTCTCTGGTTAACATGGCTTTCAATACAACTTCAGGCTTGTGTATGAGGTGTATATGAAGCATAAATGAATTTAGAATAAATCCTGTCTTCAAGATAGCTCATTATGTACATATATGCAAGTGTAAGTATTCCAAAATCCCCTGAAAGCCAAACATTTCTGGTCTCAAGCACTTCACATAAGGGATACCTGTAGAGAACTTTGGTTTTAATTGGGACTCCCACTGAGCTCTGCGTGAGAAATTAGACTGCCATTTTTAGATTCGACTCCTGAGAAGGAAATAAACTTCATTTTCTGATCATTTATCTAGAAATGCCCGAAGGAGTCTATTCACCCAATACATGGTCTCTTCTCATTGGAAAACAGTGCTGCCTGGGATAGAAGAGATGGGTGATTATCAGAAGTCCCACAAATGCAGAAAACCCCTTTGAGATTGCTATATCCACAGATATATAAATGCCACGTGCCTTGTTTCCAACAGACTTCACAACCTCTGAGAATGCCTCCCATAGATGTGGGTGAAACATCAGAAGAGAATGCTTCTGAAACATGGCCATACAGCCTGGAAAATTCATAGCAACCCAGTGATTCCAGCCATGAAAGTCTTCGGCAACACTTTGACATGCTATTGACCATTTGTGGGGCAGAAAAAAAAGAGACTACAGAAAGGAATTTGGGGTGGCATGCAACCCACAATGGTTATTTCTCTCACCTTTGCTCTACAGCAAGGGTGCTCATTAGGTAGATTGCGATCTACTGGTAGATCGTGTAGGGTGTCTTGGTGGATCGCAGGCAGGGCGGAAGGAAGCCTCAGTCCCACCCCGCAGGCTCCCGACGCCGCCCAGGTGCAGAAGGAAGTTGGGCTGGATGGCCCTTGGAGGTCTCCTCCTATTCTAGGAACCCGTTGTTGTTGTTGTTATTTTTAGAGGCTGAATGGCCATCTGTGAGGAATGCTTTGATTGTATTTTTCCCTTATGGCAGAAGGAGGTTGGACTGGATGGCCCTTGGAGGTCTCCTTCTACTCTAGGAACCTGTTGTTGTTGTTGTTATTATTATTAGCAGAGGCTAAATGAATATTATCATTATTTTTATGAATAAATTCAGGGGCTTATTATACTCAGTATTAAAATATATTATATGGCTCTCACTGAAATAAATTTCCAAATATTTTGCTTTTATGGCTCTCTGAGTAGTGGGTAGGTGGATCATTTTGACTTGGTTGTTTTATAAGTAGCTCACATGCAGAAAAAGTGTGAGCACCCCTGCTCTACAGTCATCAGTGCTATGGCATTTTTCCTATTATATTATATTTATCAGAGGTAATACTGATAAATAATGTTTCAGGATCTCCATATTTTTTTGTCTCATACTAGCGACAATATTTACCCAGCCAAATGCAGGTTGCATGAAATATGGAGTTTTTCAGTCTCGTAGTTCTTGCTGACAGGTAAAGGATTTTCAATAAACAGTTTCAAGACTTTAATTTGGTAATTCATGGACATCCAAGTGCCACCTCTGTGTTGATTGAGGCAGGCAGAATTTTCCCCGGGTACTGGTTGTGGGGGGTCGGAAGAAGGTGAGGGTTTTGCCCTCCTTTCTGCTAGAGATCCCCGTGTACAACTAGTGGGCCACTGTGTGACACAGAATGCTGGACTAGATGGGCTGAGGCCCGATTCAGCATGGCTCTTCTTATGTTCTTCTTATTTGTTCCATTTTTTTTAAATAAAAAAAACATAATTCGAAGTCCATTTTTTGAAACAGCAAAGAGCCTCAGACTTTGTCAATGAAACAGGGAGCTGGAACATTTTCCATTACATTAGTCTAGTCACCACAAGTCCATTCCTTTTAATCATCTTTGGGATTAAAATCCAATGTGTCATATAAAAAGTCCTATCTAGAAGCTGAACATCATTGTAAAAGCATCTTTAGCTAAAATGAGCCCTGGTTTGGTAAATGACTAAAAAGCATCAAATCAACCTTCTGACATCTCAAAAATGCTGAACTATGGTTCCCATCATCAGGTTAAGCCTTATCTTCCCATAGTCAATCAAGGTGCTCTTAATGTTTATCTGCTATTTTTTTCCACTGAAGGCCATGACAAAAGAAGGATTCAAAATCATTCTTAACTATCTTTCCTTGGGGTTTTATCTGTTCTACCTCATATTTAGGGGCCATGGTGGTACAACGGTCAAACCGTTGAGCTGCTGAACTTGTTGGCCAGAAGGTTGGTGGTTCAAATCCACAGGCCTAAGTGAACCCCTGTTGTTAGCCTCAAGTCCTGCCAACCTAGCAGTTTGAAAGCATGCAAATGGTAGTAGATCAATAGGGACTGCTTCGGAGGGACGGTAAATACAGGGGCAGATCTAAGTGTAAGAAAAGTAAGCGGCCGCTTCCGGGCGCCACGTGGCCAGGGGCGCATCCAGCCATAGCCGCCAGGTTCAGTGCATCATGCTGCGCCATTGCTGTGGGCTGGCGCATGGGTGTGAGGCGGGAGGCTCCACCCCAGCTGCAAAATGTTCCCCCGTCCTTTTCATCCTCTTGGGAGTGCGTTTAGCAACTCTGTCCACCAGAAGTGCTCTGTCCCAATGGCGCTTCTGGTGGACAGAGTGGCTAAACGCACTCCCAAGAGGCCGAAAAGAACGGGGGAACATTTTGCAGCCGGAGGCGGGAGGCTCTGCGCAAGCTGGGGGCGTCACGCGATTCGCCGCCATGAGTGGGCCTGAGGAAGAGGAGCATTCTGCAGGCAGAGCAGGGCAGCCAGCGGCTCCGGGCAGCTGAGCCCGCCCCACAGCAATGGCGCATGCGTGGAAGCCAGTGCAGAAGCCTGCATCGTGGGGCCGGAGGGGGGAGCTTTTTGCAGCCGGAGGCGCTCCGCCTCTAGCCGCTTCCAAAACGCTCTTCCCTCCAAAACGCTCCTCCAGCTCAAAACTGGCTGGCTGCGTGTTCCGGTGCGCGTGCGCACGTGCACACTACACCAGGCTGGAGAGTGAGGGGGTGCCAAAATAAGGTTGGCTTACTACTTTTCAGTATCTTTGTCCGGTCCTGGGTAAATGACACTCCATGCAGTCATGCCAGCCACATGACCCAGGAGGTATCTACAGACCATGCAGGTTCTTTGGATTAGAAATGGAGAGGAGCACCACCCCCAGAGCCAGAGATGAAAGGGAAGCCTTTACCTTTATCCCCGTTTCACTGTTTCAGGGCATTGAATGTTTGTCTTGTGTCTGTATATGTTAGAATCCACCCCGAGTCCTTTAGGAGATAGGGCAGAATACAAATAAAGTGTTGTTGTTGTTGTTGTTATGTTATTAGTAAATAAGATCTAAAAGAAAATCATAACCACCATTATCATCACTATCAGCATCATTATCACCATCATTATCTAATTAATTGTAGCAACATAGTTAAATAAATCACACCACCATACACTTGGAATCAACTTTATTGTGATGCCACAATTGAAGACAACTGTCAATTTGGTGCATTCGGCCAAGAGAGATGGAAATCAGCTCATAAAATTCCAGTACATAACAAGGGGAAAGAAATTATACACAGAACTATAAGCTAATTCTATAGTCCCAGGAGAACGGTGTGCAATTCTATTGTACCTGGGAAGATTGCTCCACTGTCTGAAAATGTCTGAACTGTCTGGGACTGTTTTGAAAGTAAACCAGAAATGACAATTTGGAAGATGACAGATAGTCAAGCATTTTGTTTAAATGTAATGATTCCATGCTTTCAAGACTCTTCTTTACATGGAATACATGTGAAATAGACACAAGTTTCAAATGGATTTTTTTTCCCAGTTTGGTTATTTGTGTGAAATGTATCGGTTTGTTGGGCTGCTGTGGGTTTTCCGGACTGTATGGCCACGTTCCAGAAGCATTTTCTCTTGATGTTTCGCCCACATCTATGGCAGGCATCCTCAGAGGTGAAGTCACAGAGTGTTCCTTTCTGTAAACAATAGAGTTGAGAATTTTATATCAGCTTCAGGATGGCATGACAACATAAACAATCCAATATAAATTTTTATGGTATAAATTCTCATAAATAACACTAGGTGAAAAAGATGGGGAAACAAAAATACTTTTCACCATGGCCAGCATTGTTGAACAATATATTCATCTCCCATGCAGACATTTGATACCATGAAATAAAGCTGCTCACTTCAGAAGGAACACATAAGCACGGTAAGTGGGTTTTCTCATCCAGCGCCATCCAATCACAATATCCTAGATATATTTACTGGCTTCTGTCTATTGGCATCATTCTGAAGTTTATACCTGCCAACATTGACTGGCTTCCATTATGGTTTATCATATTCATTCTGCAACTAGAAGCCAATCTCTAACAGCTTCTGCATGCTTACCTCAGCCATGCTACTGCTTGTTGCCAACATCTATCTACATGTAAGACCACACATATATCAACAGTCAATGTGACTATTTCTCTGCCTCAAAGGCATGCATACAAACACACCCCAGGCAAAATCCCCAATGCGAGATCCACTCTGGCTACAATGTGTTGTTGTTGTTTATTCGTTCAGTCGTTTCTGACTCTTCGTGACCTCATGGACCAGCCCACGCCAGAGCTGCAATGTACCCTATCTGAAATTCTTTCATTCTTTTATATGCCCCAATTTCCATCCACAAATATTCAACAAGCTTCCATCAGCTGGCTTCCGAAGGCAAACTTATCCCATCTTAGAGTTATAAATATTCATCAGCTGCTGTCATGTGACATCCACTAGCTTCTGGATGTGAACTGCACCAGCTTTAATCAGCCAACATCTACTGCCATCTGCCAAATACATCCGTTAAGTTCTGGCTCTGGATATATGTTGGCTTTGGATAGCAAAGTTGCCTACTATCTAGTAAGTCTGTGTGCTTTCGCTAGTAAAAATCCTTTCTTATGCAATGCACCACACAACAGACTTCACTTTGCGGGATTTGCCTTCTTCCCAACTGTCAACTCTACTTGCCACCTGACCCCCATGTTGCTCAATGCTTGACTTAGGGCTCATCCACAGATACCAATTATTCCACAGCCAGTTCAAAGCAGAAAAACTCTGGGCTGGCCCCACATAGAGATGTTCAGATCCATGGCCAGCGTCAGGGTGCTATCTTCAATATCCAGCTTGGGCTGAAATCAATTCACTTCAGCTGAACTGTCACCCATATGTTTCCTGTCAGATACCACAAAGAACTGGAGAGTCCCTGGCCATCGTTGGGCACCTTCATTGACATCAGCAAAGGTGCTCACATGACTAGGGATAAAGAAGAAGAAAATTGATGTTTTGAAAGAAGAAAAAGAATATTCTATGCTGAGTTTATTTTTATTTGTTTGTTTGTTTTTCCAACTTATATACTGCCATTCCCCGAAGACTCAGAGCGGCTTACAGTGTAGGGCACAGTATACAACCGAAGAACATACCAAAACATAGAATATATAAGCAATTTACCAATTAACTATTAATGGGTCTAATCTACAAAACAGAGATCAGCCAGGTGAAGCCTGTGGCCTACAGATCTCAGTAAGGCCAACATAAGAACAGGGGGCCGGGGTGTAGCTCAAATCGTATGGTGGTAGGCATAGTTTACCCTTAGGATGGAAGAACTCACCCCGCCTGACCAATTTAAGGGATTTGTGTACACAACCCTTTCCAATCCCGACAACCTGTGACCAAAGATCTTGTCCAGCTCCTGAAGCTCACATTCCAGAAAGTCCTGGTGCGGAATCTTTTCCACTTCCTGGATCATCGAAAGTTTCCTTGTCCATTAGAAGGCGGTGGGGAGAGCCTCAAAAGGTCCCCACTGGCAACAGTGGTGCCAGCTCCCAAACTTCCTCTTTGTTGACACGACAAACTAGGCCATACCATCCCTGTTCCGGCTTCAGAGGGTGTTACATCACCCTGGGCAGGAAGCAGAACAGCATCACCAGTAGGATTTCGCGGTAACCGCCGAAACCTCCGGCACCTTCGTCCATGTCTTCTCCTGCGCTTGCACAATGGGTCCAATGATGCAGTGTGGCTGGGGGCGTCCCCAAAGTCAGCTGCCATCTTCTCCTCTAACCTGTTCCCCAGCACACCGGACTCCAGGAGGCCTCTCCAGGCCTCCCTCCTGGCAAGGTCCAAACATCGGCGGTGATGGGAGGCCCCCTCGCGTTGCGGACCAAACCCTCTCTGATAGGCCCCGAAGGAAATGCCATGGCTGTAGAAGACACCCCGGCAGCTGTCCCATGGGCATCCATGCCCTGTCGCACCGACCAGGGATAGACCAAGGCCTGATCCAGGGGACAGCGATCCCTGAACAGGCAGCCCTGGTCGCTCACAAAGGATTTATTGGTGGCCCAGACCGTGATGATGACAAAGGTGTCCGACTCTGCCGGTAGTCTACGGTCCTTGGCTCGATCTCCAAGGGTCCAGTCTGCAGGGATCGGGGCTGCCATCCCCCAAAGTACCCCAAAGTACCTTCAGCGGCGATGCACTCCACATTCCCGACAGCGGCTGATTCCTCCATCGCTCTCCAGGCTCCATTTCCCCCGGCTCATCCCTTGAACCAGCCAGGCCTGAATGTGGGACAGGTAGGAACTCCTCAGTTCTTATGGGGCAGCCAGTGAGTAAGAGGGGGCTGCTAGATGGAGGAGGGTTCTTAGAGAAAAGGTCTTCGCGGTCCTCAAGTTTCTTAGGAGAATCCCAAGAGAGATCCCAATCCAGGTCACCATCTCCTGGGTAAGTCCGGGCTGTCTTCAGTAAGGACAACAATTTGCCCAGCATTGGAGCCTCTGAGAGACCTCAACGAACTCGGCAGACAAACGATTTACAATTCTACTGTCCTTATTCGGGTTTCTTGATCTTCCTCTCGAGGTCCCAGCTGGGACCATGCGCCATCATTGGGGCCACTCGGTCCCTTGCTGGGTCTTTCAAGATCCATCGCGAATCTCCTCTCCAAAGAGACCATCCCCCTCCAGAATTCACTCAAAAGGTGCCTGAAGTCTTCCAAAGACTAACTCATGTCAAATTTCACAGATAGGTCCAGAAATGTCCAGACAAGGCAAGGGTGAAGGTCAGCCTTCCTCTTAGGGGCTGTTACCTCGACGCCATCTTGTCAGTTCTGTTGGAGAAGAGCAAATGTAAACTTGGGGATGGGTAGCTAAGACTGTTCTAGATCTCTTGTTAGTGTCACACCCATTATTACTGAGAGCACTATAGCATTATGTGCTTTCCAGCCATCTTGACCTGATATCTTTGATCATCCAGATCCATGGGGAGTTTTTTTTCAACTTTAGTGGGCATAGATATCACATCACTGTGCTCCTACTTTTATGAAATAATGTTTTTCTTGATATCCTCTTTCTCCTTTCTCAATTATTTGGCTTGATTTTTTTTGTCCCCTTATGTTTTCCATAAATAAATGCAGCTGCTTTCTGCTCTGCTGCTGCTGTTCCTGCTAAAGGCCTCTAACCGTTGCTATTTCTGAAGCCTTTGCTGATCCAAGTAAGTCTTTTTGACACCATAAATCCATGACAGCCAATGGCTAAAGAGGAAGTTCATTTTAGGTGTTGACTGTGATGGATCTATGATTTCAAATAGCTATTGTAATATGCAAACTTTTCTAAAAAGGCTCAGGGATTGGCGAACTCCAACAATATCAACTAGTTCCACAATCAAAATCTAGTGGTGTCCACAATAGAAAACAGGCACTGTTTTTAATCACAGAACTTTACTATGGATAAGCAGCAAAAACAGTAAAAAGGGGAATAACAATTGCACAATCTTTGAATAAGAGGAAGATTTTAAAATTATCAGTCGCAAAATATGCCTTTTTCTGTCCACTGCCATATGTTTCTCAGAGTCTTTGTGGTTTGAGTGTTGTTTTGAGGTCTGTGTAGAGTTCACCATGCAAACAACAACACATTCAAAATAGCCAATCAGTTGTGTCAAATATGAAATGACATTACAATATTATCTCTCTGATTCTGAGCCCAGTTCAATGTACACTATGTCCTACACATAGCTCAGAATTAACCTGCTCCCAAAATCATGGTTGTACATATCGCCATGAGCTGAAAGCATACTTTTGTGTAGAGTGACAGCAATGCTTTTAGAAGCAATAGCTTTTTTAAAGTAACATAGTTGCCAAAAAGGCATTCCTATTCACACTTGCCTCAAGCAGACAAGAGTTTTTTCTCCCACCCTGGACATTCTGCAGATATACAAACCTCACTTGCCTGGTTTGCAACAGACTTCACAACCTCTGAGGATGCCTTCTATAGATGTGAGTGAAACATCAGGAGAGAATGCTTCTGTAACATGGCCATACAGCCCAGAAAACTCACAGCAACCCAGGACTTGAAAAGTTAATGGCTGGGCTACAGCCCTGAACTTGTGCTGGCTGAAGAATTCTGAAAGATATGAAACATTTTTTCTAAACTGTGTAGCAAAGCAATCTGTCATAGACTGCATGCTGGCAGTGAACAGGAGCCAGAGCCAAAAAGCGGATGAAGCAAACCCCCAAAATTGAGAAGAGTCACTCTTTATTGCTGCCTTTCCTCTTTTCTTACTCTCTCTTTTCCTGAACTCTTTTTCCCCATTCAGTAGAGCAGTGATTTTCAACCATTGTGCCGTGGAACACTAGTGTGCTGTGAGAGATCATCAGGTGTGCCATGGGAATTTATTTTTGAACTTCATTCATATATGAACTATAAGGCGCATCTGTCCCGTTAAGAAATGGAACCATAGTACTCTCGCGTCACCTAAGAAGTGACGTGAAAGTGCTATGGTCGCGCCATCTTGGATTCGCTCAGTCGTGGCTAAGTAAACAAAAATAGAGTTAGTGCTGCAGCTGCGCGTCAAGTGACAGTGGCAATTTGGGATCACAGCAAGACAAGTGAGTGACAGTGATGGAGAAATTTTTGAGAAGGGAAAATGCAAATGCCGAACAGGGCCCTGGACAACATTATGACACAGATGAAGGCCCTAATATGAGTGGCGGACAAAAGAAAAAAGAAAAGAGCTCGAGACAATACTGTTGCCAGGGAGTTCCCCATTCTAGCCAACAAAGCTATTTTGACATTGCTCCCATTTTCAACCACATATCTGTGTGAGATGAGCATCTCAAGCTTGACTGCGATAAAAACTAAAAACAGAGAGAGACTGACAGCTGTTGAGTAAAAGCTTTGTGTGTGTCTTTCTACGATTCCTGCCAGGATATCTATTTTGTGTTCATCGAAACAGGCCCAGGTTTCACACTGAGTGTATAAATACATTAAAAAACATATTAACTATATGTATTACTGTGTTAGAGTGTCGTTTTGTGTCGTTTCGGTTGGTGGTGTGCCCCAGGATTTTGTAAATGTAAAAAAATGTGCCGTGGCTCAAAAAAGGTTGAAAATCACTGCAGTAGAGCTCCCCCATGCCAGTGATCTGAATGGATCACTTGCAGAGTGTTCCTCCCCTTTTTTCATCACTGTCCACTTCCATTCACCCAACCCCGTTTTTCCCTTTCTTGCCAACAGTTTGCACTAACCACAGAAGTATTTTACTTTCACCACTCCATCTATTTTGTCTTTTCCTACTTCTCCCTCTATTTCTTCCTCTCAAGGTTCCTTCCATTGGCATGAATTTACGTCAACAGTTACTTGAAAGAGCATGGGAAAGTATCATGGGAAATATACAGTCAGATAACATTCAAAGCATAATATTTATCATGCCATGCTCAGCGTGTTCTTGAATAACTGTACAAACTTTGGATCAGCCTTAGATATGGCTGGGAAGTAAAAACTTGTTAAAACCGTTTGAACTTTGGAGACTTTTCTGGAACTTGTCACTTGGGTTTCAATTTTTTTGCCACAAAAACAACACAGACAGATGGTATAGTTCCTGCCTGAGTGATTTGTTTGCCCTGAGATTCAGTTGCAGCTGGATAATCTGAACAATATTTAGATCGGCATAATATTTCCTAATATGTTTCAAAATGTCACAGGCTGACAGAGAGTTCCTCATTTTCCTGACCCAGTTAACCACAGATAGGCAAGAAAATACATATCATTGTTAAAATATACTATAATGATTAAAGTATTTTCAGACACACCACTTAATTCATATTTAAAGCCAACATAGTGAAATATTCATAGCAGCTATGCTGGCTTAGTTAACATAGCCGTTCCATATAAATACATGTATGTGTATTGATTTGAAGATATCAAAGTTAGCTGTAACACAATAATCCTAAACTTGCTGTTGTTAGAGTGTGTCCTTAGTTGACTCAAATCATAAAGGAAGTCGATCGCGATCGACTGGTCGATCCCAGGACCGAAGGAGGTTGATCCCAGTCGGATGGGGCACTTCTAGAGGGGGCGGAGCCAGGGGGCGGGACTTGGCACAGCATGGCTCCGCCCCCTCTAGAAGTGCCCCATCCGACTGGGATCAACCTCCTTTGGTCCTGGGATCAACCAGTCGATCGCGATCGACTTCCTGGGCAGCCCTGCTTTAATTAAATGGAATTTGAATTTGGCTAAAGCTGTTTCTACACTTAACTTTATGTCAAGATGGGATAGTACACAGGGGCTTGGAGCCTCATACACAATGGAAATAGCTTAGGTTTCAAATAGAGACAGAAATTCATTCAACCTAAGCAAAAATATCAAAGAAGATTTATTTATTTATCATATCAGGAGTGAACCGAGGGAACAATTGTAATGTATTTAAAAATTACAACATTTTTAAAACTTGGCATTATACTAAATGTCCTTTGACCAGTAGCTGGCCACTTGGAATGCTTCTGGTGTTGCTGTAAGAAGGTCCTCCGTTGTGCATGTGGCATGGCTCAGGCTGCATTGTAACTGGTGGTCTGTGGTTTGCTTTTCCTGACACTCGCATGTCATGGACTCTACTTTGTGGCCCCATTTCTTAAGGTTGGCTCTGCATCTTGTGGTGCCAGAGCACCATCCAAGGGGGACATGAGAAAAGCCTCCCCACAGGATTGCAACACATCCAGGCATCCCCTGGGCAACGTCTTTGTAGACAGCTGGCTCTCTCACACAAGAGGTAACACAAAGGGTACTGCAGAAATGCAAGTGCAAAAACACCAAAGGACTGAGATAATTACAAAAATATGCAAGAAATATATTATCTCAAAAGAGGGCTTATAGCCTATTGTATCCAATTAAATAACACATTCACAGGTATACAAAATATAACCATATACAACAGTCTTGGTTGCTTATATATACCAATACCTCAGGGATGCGTCCCTTGGCGTCCCTGCTCTTTTCCAACTTCGGGTTACAAGCCGCTTTTTGGCACTTCATCTTGGTTTGCTTTTACCTGCAACGGGAGCTTTTGGATTATAATTTAGGGACCATGTGCATCATTGGACTATTGGGAACCTAAACATGGTGTACTTTTCCTGATACGGGACAATGAACATTTGTGGACTACTTACCCGTGACTTACCTGTTCCCTGTCGTGCACACCCTTCCTAAATGCATACGTGAGGGACTATGTGCATTATTGGATTATTGGGAACTTGAACATTGGGTATTTTTCCAGCAACGAAACGTCAGACTATTGTGGTCTACTTACCTACAACTTACCTGTTCCCCATCGTGCACACCCTTCCTATTTGTGTCCCTGAGGTATTGGTATATATAAGCGACCAAGATTGTTGTATATGGTTATATTTTGTATACCTATGAATGTGTTATTTAATTGGATACAATAGGCTATAAGCCCTCTTTTGAGATAATATATTTCTTGCATATTTTCGTAATTCTCTCACACAAGCAGCAACCAGAAGTGACTTGCAACATCAAACAATATGCAACTTCATGATTCTGAACCCATCACTTTTCCTCTCCTGAATGATTTTCTTTGTCTAATGAAAACATAAGTGACTTTTGAAAGCTAGTATAATGTATTTTATACCTTTTGATTGACCTAATAAAGATATCACCATGGTGTATATCGTGTATTTTGCTTATTTATTGCTGAGTAGCTGACATAACTGCCACTGAATATGAGTGGAACTATATTAGCTATGACTAACTTAAGTATGGTTTAGTGAGTATATCCTCTTATTATGATTAAGTCTGGTCATCACACACTAGAGACTACATGACTCCCAGTGGCAGCTGGAATTGGATACAGTAACAGCTACACTTTTTTTAAAGGAGGGATGGTTGTTTATGAACTATATTTAAGGTAGGCGTAGTAACTGCAACCTGGTTCATAGTAAAACATGTCTGTCATGGTCTGTAGTTCAACCTATTATATTATAATTTGTGATACATTATTTTAGTGAAAGGGGTACATATTAGGTATCACAACTGAACTATTCATACAGCAAAGTAGCAGAGCTTGTGGAAATTACCTTTTGGACTAAAACTGCAAGTTGGCCACTGAAATTCACAGAGTGGAAAGTTGAAAAATGTAGGGAACTGGGTACATCTTTCTCTAGAACGCTATTCTAGTAACTTTCATTTCCAGAAGGAGGTCTTTTATAAAGGTAACAGGACTTAAAAATCAAGCCATGCAAAATATTTTTGCATCACAATGGGGATAAGTCACAAAGGTTTTTGTTTGTTTTTGCTATGAAAATCCACTTCTGCTTCCATATACGCTAGTGTGAAGACTGCACACAGGGGATAGTAAAAGGGGGCTGGAGGTACTTTTATCTCCGTGGTAATCCCCAGAGTTATAATGCAGCAAGACCTGGTTCTGTTGCAATACTGACCCATCAGTAAACAAGTTCATACAGCGCAATCTTTACTGACAAAAATACTTTTCTACTTCCCAAGATAATTCCATTCTGACTGCCTAATTCAGTGATGGAGGGAAGCTGACAGAATAAGAGCAAGTGTGACAAATCGTGTAGGTATGACTCAGGCAGTACCAAGGGTTTGCTCACAGCCTCTGGTGGGGGCTGGCCAGCCAAGGAGGAGGAGGGCCTTCTTCTACCCAAGTGAAGAGAGATGTCTGCTTCAGATATTAGTTCACTGGCCTAGTTGTTGCCAAGCCAGACTAAATGTGTGTCTCCTTTGTACTCAGATGCTTCTTTGATGTGCTGCCTGTTGGAAAAAAATGCTGTTTTTTCTTCCAGGTCAGTTAAACTGCTGTCATAGTTCCACTTCCAATTGTACTTTGTTAGGGAGGAGTATTTCTTCCTTTACTTTTCTTCTAGCAAACATAGGAGTGAAGTGAGGTTTCCCTCACTTTAAAAGACTTTAAAAGTGGGTTTCCCTCTTTCTCCTTCCTCCTCCCTCCTCTCCTGGGTATTCAAACTGTAAGAGTAAACAGCGGGCTATACGCTCAAAGTCAAACAAAGAAAAAGAGTAACCTCACAATATCATAAGAATTCTATTCAAGTATTATAACATTCAATAATATAAGGAATAATTCCAAAATAATACAATACCCATAGACGCCCGCTGGAAGTAAAATTAGTCCTGATGGTTACCCATAGACGCCGCCTGGTCCTGATGAGAAGTGCTTTGTTTATCATTACGAGCCTTTTGGAAATGCTACTTCACAACCACGTTCAATTGGCTTACTTTCCTTGGAGTATTTTCTCCCTCATGGATTACAAGACCTTTTCCATTTTGGATTACAGGTTTGTTTAAGACCAATATCGTTTGGAACTTTGACGGACTAAAAGCGGATTATATTGTTTGAACTCTAAACCATCAGGACTAATTTTACTTCCGGCGTGCGTCTATGGGTATTGTATTATTTTGGAATTATTCCTTATATTATTGAATGTTATAATGCCTGAATAGAATACTTATGATATTGTGAGGCTACTCTTTTTCTTTGTTTGACTTTATTCAAACTGTAAGCCAGCCTTCTCTTTCATAAAACTCTTTAAAGCAGTGCCATTACTCTGTTTATACAAATCAGTCCTTCTGCTGATTTCATTACATGTCCGTTCTACCAGGTGTTTGTGTTCTTCCTACTTGTCTCCAGCAAAAGCAGGTCTAACAGAACAAAAAGCACAGAGATAATAGGCTTCCCTCTGTTTGTAGCTTGGTTCTTCGACATTCATGTTGAGCAGCAGCTAATTAACTGCTGGTTGTGTGCTCTCCATTTGTTTTCCCAATTACCCAAGGAAGCGAAGCAAAGGCATATGATCTGCTCTAAAACAAATTTGCTGACAGGAAAGTGCACAAACCAATGAAGCTCTTCTTTCCACCTGAGATGAATGTTTTCCCTTCCTTGTGACCATTTCTCCTAATTTCCAAACACCCGTGTTATAATTTTAAGGGATACTCAGTGAATGTATGCACTGTAGTGTGAAATAACACCCATTTTATGAGCCCGGGAACCTAATATTCTAACAGACCAAAAGCTTTTTACCTAGACAAGGCACAAATGCAATTCCTTGTAGTTTACAGTCTGGCAAGCCATCAATTAGAATGACATGTTGAACTTTGGACTTCATTGTTTCTGTCAGCAAATGTCATGCCCCAGACACTTTCTAAGTCCAAACCAGAGCAATGCCATGTTACAGCCCCAGCTTCAACGGGGCCTGAAAGCAGGCCTCTGCAGCCAACTCAAGTGAACTCCAAGCCTCCAAGGCCAGGCACATCCTTGTTGGTTCCCGTGCCGATAAGCCAGCTAAGATTCATGAGACTAGCGATACTCCCCAACATCCAGGTGTTTGCTCTAATGAGGGAACATTCCAATCTGGCCAAGAAGTGGTGGGAACCGAAACCTTCCCAGCCGATCCTGGGAAAGTTGTCCGACGCAGTCAGCGTATTCGGGAACGGAGTCATCGGGGCCCTTAAAAGCTGGGTCAGGAGAGAATTCCGCATCTCGAGTCAACTTTTGATTTCTTTGCATTACCTTTGGAACTGTGTTGGGCCACGGTGGCCTTCTAGTTGGGACTTTACTTTGCTAAGCTTTGACTCCAAGACCTTTAAGGACTAGCCATTTGCGGCATTACTACATTGCTTAACTTTGGAACTATTTCAAGCCTTTGGTGTGCCTGGATCCAGGATTGGGCGCAACCTTGCTGATTTCTATTTTTGCCTTTTTGCTTCTTTCATTTATTTTCAATAAAGCATTTAACTGCAGAAACTGTGTTTTGGTTTACTCAGGGTCCAGTTCAAGCTCTAGTCGCAACAGCAAATAAGGAAAATTCACAACATGCTCCAAACAAGCTGAATCCATTAGCCAGACATAATTCTTGTTCTTGCCTTCTTTCTTCAGCAACACCATCATGGCAGGCTCCTTCCTTCTGCCTGTGTTTCTATTCTGTTGGTTCTTCAGAGGCCCTTCATCTCCTTCCTCTGAGAATTCTGAAGGTAGTCCCGAATCAGGTGATTTGCAGCACACACTTGAAACAGCATCTCATGGTGAACAGCTTTGAGCAATCAGCCGGAAGTTTGAAGCAGTTAGCTTTTCCCTGTCAGCAAACTCAAGGACAAATTTCTTCTTTTTCTCTTGTTTGAGCAATCAATCTGACACATAGTCAAGCATAAACTGTTTCTTTTACATTCTGTATCATAAAAACAAAGCTATTCCAGGAACAGTCCCAGGAAGAGAGAAGAAAATAAGTTTTTTGCTGCTCTGAGAAGACTTTGTCTATCTTCTAGCTCCATAAACAGCTTTCACAGCTTTTGGAGATAGATACACTTTCTCTCACACACACTTCAGATTATACAGGCATCTCATCAATATTATCTTTATTCCTGCTGTCTCTGTCTGATAGACATCTCTGAGCTTTTACGAACATTCAGCAGCCATCTCAGCATTCTTAAGATAAATTATTTGGGAGTCATCTACCGCTAACATTATGGTTGCATTGGCTATTTGGTCAGCTCTTATCTCTGCACAAGTTTTGTTCCAAAATCAGGAAGGCAGTTCAATAGCATAAACATGAACAGCTCTGTTTTTAAAAAATCACATTATCTCCTTCTCTTACTCTGAGAAAATTCTCCAAAGAAAATCTCTCACTCCAACATCCATCAACTATCAGCAACAGCACCAACAGCAACAACCATGTTGGTTGTCCTGCTTTGATACCAGACCCAGCCAATCAGATATTGTATTGCATCAACTCTGGTGCTTTGGTGTAACCTCATGGTTTCCTCAGACACTTAAACTTGCCTTGTCATTTTGACCTTGCAGTCAGGCCTGGATTAACACCTTTTTGTGCCCTAGGCCACACTTTGGAATTACGCCCCCTTTAAGCCAACCTCTACTGCACCCTCCCCTCACATCCTTTCATCCGCTCGTCCCCATTAGGGCCCCGCATCCAGCTCTCCCGGTGTGGCCCCACTAGGTCCGCCACAGGAGTTTCCCTCTCGGCCGGCACTATGGATGCAGGCATGGGGGGAGGAGCCTCCTCCCCGATGACGGGGCTTGAGGCACTGCACAATGGAGTTTCCTGCACTTGCACTGAAGGAGCCAGCAAGTGGATGCTGTCGGCATTGAGGGAGTTAATTGTTCCTCCTGTCAACGTCGACGCCAGTGTCAAGAGCCCCTGCGCATAAGCTGTTTGCGCAACAATAGCAGAGGCAGGAGCTGGTATTCAGGAAGGGGCAGGGGCGCCACCGAAAAGGAGGACCTCCAGTATCCTTCCTTCCTCATCTTCATGCGTGTTGCGTTTTTATTTGTTTCAACATTTTTATTATTTTTATTTTTGGTCCGTGATCCTGGCCTGCTTGCAGTTAGCCACATAGATATGCTGTCATACTTCGTTTCTTCGTACTCTGCAAACACAAGCTAAAGAATATTACTGCATATAAGCAAAATATATATCTATTTATCTGGTCAAGCAACAATGAGGAGTTCCCCTCATGGTATCATACTCATCGCATTACACAATATATAGTAGGTATACAGATCACAACAGTATGATACACAGTATCTCAATCCCATGCACTTTAAACAATGAAATAATAAATCGCTCCTATGGATATCGTGTTAGCTGTTTTACAGTCAAATAATATTTATAAGCTAAATGCTGAGTCCGTAATGCTAACAGTATCCAGATGGTCCTTACTCACTGTCCTGTTGTCCGTATGTAACCAAATGGTTCTTTAAACGATGTTTGGGAGAGGCATAGCCGCTTTTCGGGCAAATGTAGCCTCGCTCCCGCCGCCAAACTCAAAACAAATCACGCCCGGCCGTATTCCAAGCCGTTGCTGGGGCGCGCCGCCAAGCAGTAAACGCCGTCTCCTAGGAAAACTTTTGCGACGTAGCGGCTTGAGATTGGCAGTGATTCAAAGCCTCCGTGGTGACAATAGAGCAAGACAGGAGTGCAGGAAAACGATGAGGGAGATGTTCAAAGATGGGAAGCATAGGAACACAGTTAGGAGTGAGACCACGGGGGATCCGAGAAGACAAGGAGGGTCTCCGGTCCGCCTACGGGTAACCATACAGGGCCCGATCCCGTTTCGTTATTCACTTCCTCAGGGCGGGGCTCAAAGTACATGCAGCTTCTCACAATAATGCACTGGAACATCCAACATAGATCATTCAAGGTCAATTCACTAGGGTCATCACCAAGAAGTATAGACCGCGTATACGGTCTATACTTCTTGGTGATGACCCTAGTAATTGACCTTGGGTGATCTATGTTGGATGTTTGTGCATACGTGGTGAGCTGAGCCCGCCCTGAAGTGAGCCGCTTGAGGATCCGTTGCCTGCCGAGCCCACCGTACCCTCGGATCGTCTCTCTCGGATCTGTGTTCTATGCTTCCCGTTTTCATCTCCCCCATCATTTTTTCCGCTCTTTCTTCCACTCTGTGTCACCCTCACTTTGAATCACTGCCAATCTCAAGCTTACGCTAAATTTTGGCAGAAGGCGGCGTTGGCGGCGGCTAACGGCAGCGACTGGCGTTTTGAGTTGGTTTGTGACTGTTGTGGACCTCTCTCCCCAAACATCGTTTAAAAACCATTTGATTACATCGGACAACAGGACAGCAGGACCATCTGGATACTGTTAGCATTACGGACTCAGCATTTAACATAAATATTATTTGACTGTAAAACAGCTTAACAATTTATATCCATAGGAGCGATTTATTATTTCATTGTTTAAAGTGCATGGGATTGAGTGCTGTGTGTCATACTGTTGTGATCTGTATACCATATATTGTGTAATGCGAGTACCATGAGAGGTTGCTTGACCAGATAAATAGATATATATTTGCTTATATGCAGTAATATTCTTTAGCTTGTGTTTGCAGAGTACTGTTACACAAGATAGGTACATTGTTTTTGTTTGTACATTATACTTCGTTTCTTGCCAAATCCTGACTGAACTTACTATCAATTCTCTACAAGGAAGTGCAGACAGTAGAAAGGATGGAAGAGGATTATTATTATTATTATTTGTATCCCACTTTATCTCCCCAAAGGGGACTTTGGAAGGAGAGATGAGGAAATAGGAGTAAGAAAAATATCCGCGAAGTAGACAGAAATTAGAAGAAGGAATGAGACAGAAGGAGAAAGAGGATGAACAGAGAAATAGAAAAGGTGAAGACAATTAGCCAGGAGTTGTGAGAGAAAGGGGCAAAGGAATAAAAAAGAGATAAAAGTAAAATCAAAAATTAAAAAAAAGAAAGGAGTGAAATACCTCATCAGAGCTGAAGCAGTCTTAGGACCCCATTATCCAAGCAAGAGGAAAGAGGGGGAAAGTGGAGGGAACTGTTCTCCTCCATTCCCTACTGTCTTTCCCTGTCATCTGGGATGGCTACCCATCCCATGTGGTTTCCCATCCTTTCCCTGACCCTTCCCTCTTCCTCTTGAGTTCTTCAATTAGGAATTGGGTAACACCCAACTCCTCCAAACCACCCTGGTCTCCATTTCACAATGCTGTGGAACAGAGTCCCACAGTGTCCTGCCAGAGGTTTTCCTATGTCATGTGATGGGCTCCATAGGATTTCAGCAATGTGGTAAATTGGTGGAAAGATGTAGAGAAGACTGCATCTGAAAAGGTTCTTAGTGCCCATGTAAACTTCTGCCCAAGTAATAAAACTGCACTGTATTTTGGGCATGGTGGGAAAAGTTAGAACATAACTGGAAAGTGAACAAAAAGACAGGAAAAGACACAATGCTGTAATACTATTCAATTATATTGAGTGCCGCTGAATATTTTAAGCTTGCTAACAATACTATCAATGGTCCTTGATGTCAGGTGTGTCGTTGTTTTTAAACAACTTGCAACATTGGGGAGGTTGGCAGAAGCACATGGTATTTTTTAAAATCAAAATCACTACTTCCCCCCTAGTTTCCTTTCCTTGATTGGAGACTCAGAAGGAGGAGGCCAAAGAGGCCCTGAAATTCATGACCAAGCCCTGAAATGTCAGACGCCTATCATGAAGCCACTAAGTCCAGATTCTAAAACTACTCAATTGACAATGTGGGGGTCTTTCAGTGATACAACCATGTAACTAGTAGTAAATGTGTCATATAATATTAACTTCAAAGTCTATTTGAAGAAATCATGTGAGAGCTCATGCCAGAAAGGTCATGTTGGTCTTAACAGCAGTACTACTAGATTCCTTCTCTCCCCACCTCACCCCAATTTTTTATTTTCAGTGAGAGGCTAGATTTTTTGACATGCAGCCACAGGACTTCTATTGGCTCCTATCTCAAATGCTTGCTGCAAATTGCCTTAACGCCCTGCCCTTCAGCATCTTGGAAATTCCTATGTTGGTGAGTCTGCTTGGCTTCTAAAAATGCATTATGAGGGACACTATCAGTAGTTGCACTGGTGCAACAAGCTGTCAGGTATGGGGAACCTGAGCTTTGAGGGAGATCATGTTCCCAACCTGTCATGAGACTGCAGCGACCTTTGGCCCAGTTCCTGGAGTGACCTTGGCCATGTGTGCTTGGAATTGCTGAATCAGCCGCCTCCAAGGCCAGGCACATCCTTGTTGGTTCCCGTGCCGATAAGCCAGCTAAGATTAATGAGACTAGAGATACTCCCCAACATCCAGGTGTTTGCTCTAATGAGGGAACATTCCAATCTGGCCAAGAAGCGGTGGGAACCGAAACCTTCCCAGCCGATCCTGGGAAAGTTGTCCGACGCAGTCAGCGTATTCGGGAACGGAGTCATCGGGCCCTTAAAAGCTGGGTCAGGAGAGCACCGCATCTCGAGTCAACTTTTTTTCTTTGCATTACCTTTGGAACTGTGTTGGGCCACGGTGGCCTTCTAGTTGGGACTTTACTTTGCTAAGCTTTGACTCCAAGACCTTTAAGGACTAGCCATTTTGCGGCATTACTACATTGCTTAACTTTGGAACTATTTCAAGCCTTTGGTGCCTGGATCCAGGATTGGGCGCAACCTTGCTGATTTCTATTTTTGCCTTTTGCTTCTTTCATTTATTTTTCAATAAAGCATTTAACTGCAGAAAATGTGTTTTGGTTTACTCAGGGTCCGGTTCAAGCTCTAGTCGTAACAGCAAATAAGGAAAATTCACAGCATGCTCCAAACATGCTGAATCCATTAGCCAGACATAATTCTTGTTCTTGCCTTCTTTCTTCAGCAACACCATCATGGCAGGCTCCTTCCTTCTGCCTGTGTTTCTATTCTGTTGGTTCTTCAGAGGCCCTTCATCTCCTTCCTCTGAGAATTCTGAAGGTAGTCCCGAATCAGGTGATTTGCAGCACACACTTGAAACAGCATCTCATGGTGAAACAGCTTTGAGCAATCAGCGGAAGTTTGAAGCAGTTAGCTTTTCCCTGTCAGCAAACTCAAGGACAAATTTCTTCTTTTTCTCTTGTTTGAGCAATCAATCTGACACATAGTCAAGCATAAACTGTTTCTTTTACATTCTGTATCATAAAATCAAAGCTATTACAGGAACAGTCCAAGGAAGAGAGAAGAAAATAAGTTTTTGCTGCTCTGGAGAAGACTTTGTCTATCTTCTAGCTCCATAAACAGCTTTCACAGCTTTTGGAGATAGATACACTTTCTCTCACACACTTCAGATTATACAGGCATCTCATCAATATTATCTTTATTCCTGCTGTTTCTGTCTGATAGACATCTCTGAGCTTTTACGAACATTCAGCAGCCATCTTAGCATTCTTAAGATAAATTATTTGGGAGTCATCTACCGCTAACATTATGGTTGCATTGGCTATTTGGTCAGCTCTTATCTCTGCACAAGTTTTGTTCCAAAATCAGAAAGGCAGTTCAGTAGCATAAACATGAACAGCTCTGTTTTTAAAAAATCACATTCTCTCCTTCTCTTACTCTGAGAAAATTCTCCAAAGAAAATCTCTCACTCCAACATCCATCAACTATCAGCAACAGCACCAACAGCAACAACCATGTTGGTTGTCCTGCTTTGATACCAGACCCAGCCAATCAGATATTGTATTGCATCAACTCTGGTGCTTTGGTGTAACCTCATGGTTTCCTCAGACACTTAAACTTGCCTTGTCATTTTGACCTTGCAGTCAGGCCTGATTAACACCTTTTTGCGCCCCAGGCCACACTTTGGAATTACGCCCCCTTTAAACCAACCTCTACTGCACCCTCCCCTCACCTCCTTTCATCCGCTCGTCCCCATGAGGGCCCTGCATCCAGCTCTCCCGGTGTGGCCCCACTAGGTCCGCCACAGGAGTTTCCCTCTCGGCCGGCACTATGGATGCAGGCATAGGGGGAGGAGCCTCCTCCCCGATGACGGGGCTTGAGGCACTGCGCAATGGAGTTTCCTGCACTTGCACTGAAGGAGCCAGCAAGTGGATGCTGTCGGCATTGAGGGAGTTAATTGTTCCTCCTGTCGACGTCGACGCCAGTGTCAAGAGCCCCTGCGCATATGCTGTTTGCGCAACAATAGCAGAGGCAGGAGCTGGTATTCAGGAAGGGGCAGGGGCGCCACCGAAAAGGAGGACCTCCAGTATCCTTCCTTCCTCATCTTCATGTGTGTTGCGTTTTTATTTGTTTCAACATTTTTATTATTTTTATTTTTGGTCCGTGATCTGTGCCCCCCCCCCCCCAGCTTGAACCCCTAGGCCATGGCCTAGGTTGGCCTTATGAGTAATCCTGGCCTGCTTGCAGTTAGCCACATAGATATGCTGTCATACTTCGTTTCTTGCCAAATCCTGACTGAACTTACTATCAATTTCCTACAAGGAAGTGCAGACAGTAGAAAGGATGGAAGAGGATTATTATTATTATTATTTGTATCCCACTTTATCTCCCCAAAGGGGACTTTGGAAGGAGAGATGAGGAAATAGGAGTAAGAAAAATATCCGCGAAGTAGACAGAAATTAGAAGAAGGAATGAGACAGAAGGAGAAAGAGGATGAACAGAGAAATAGAAAAGTTGAAGACAATTAGCCAGGAGTTGTGAGAGAAAGGGGCAAAGGCATAAAAAAGAGATAAAAGTAAAATCAAAATTAAAAAAAAGAAAGGAGGAAATACCTCACCAGAGCTGAAGCAGGAAGGTCTTCATACCAGTCTTAGGACCCCATTATCCAAGCAAGAGGAAAGAGGGGGAAAGTGGAGGGAACTGTTCTCCTCCATTCCCTACTGTCTTTCCCTGTCATCTGGGATGGCTACCCATCCCATGTGGTTTCCCATCCTTTCCCTGTTCCTTCCCTCTTCCTCTTGAGTTCTTCAATTAGGAATTGGGTAACACCCAACTCCTCCAAACCACCCTGGTCTCCATTTCACAATGCTGTGGAACAGAGTCCCACAGTGTCCTGCCAGAGGTTTTCCTATGTCATGTGATGGGCTCCATAGGATTCCATTTCAGCAATGTGGTAAATTGGGGAAAAGATGTAGAGAAGACTGCATCTGAAAAGGTTCTTAGTGCCCATGTAAACTTCTGCCCAAGTAATAAAACTGCACTGTATTTTGGGCATGGTGGGAAAAGTTAGAACATAACTGGAAAGTGAACAAAAAGACAGGAAAAGACACGATGCTGTAATACTATTCAATTATATTGAGTGCCACTGAATATTTTAAGCTTGCTAACAATACTATCAATGGTCCTTGATGTCAGGTGTGTCGTTGTTTTTAAACAACTTGCAACATTGGGGAGGTTGGCAGAAGCACATGGTATTTTTTTAAATCAAAATCACTACTTCCCCCCTAGTTTCCTTTCCTTGATTGGAGACTCAGAAGGAGGAGGCCAAAGAGGCCCTGAAATTCATGACCAAGCCCTGAAATGTCAGACGCCTATCATGAAGCCACTAAGTCCAGATTCTAAAACTACTCAATTGACAATGTGGGGGTCTTCCAGTGATACAACCATGTAACTAGTAGTAAATGTGTCGTATAATATTAACTTCAAAGTCTATTTGAAGAAATCATGTGAAATGCACGAGAGCTCATGCCAGAAAGGTCATGCTGGTCTTAACAGCAGTATTACTAGATTCCTTCTCTCCCCACCTCACCCCAATTTTTTACTTTCAGTGAGAGGCTAGATCGAGACTCACACCTGGGATCCTGCATAGCTACAGTGTTGGAGCTCCATTATTGTACACAGCTCTAATGCAACTCTTCAAAATTCACTGTAGAAGCCAGGCAGTCATACCAACATAGGGATTTCAGAGGCAGGGTGGTGGGTAAAGAAACAAGGTACTTTTTGACATGCAGCCACAGGACTTCTATTGGCTCCTATCTCAAATGCTTGCTGCAAATTGCCTTAACGCCCTGCCCTTCAGCATCTTGGAAATTCCTATGTTGGTGAGTCTGCTTGGCTTCTAAAAATGCATTATGAGGGACACTATCAGTAGTTGTAAAGCAGAATTGGTGCTTTTAGCAGAAGTACAGTCAGGAGAGAGTGATGCACAAGCACAGGCCTTAGTATAGCGAGATAGCTTGCCAAAAATCATGCTAGCAGCCATTCCGAGAATAATGCACTCTGATTGGTACGTCAGGCACCAGCTGTGATTTGTTAGAGTACATCATGTGCCTTTCCCTCTCAACACTGGCCGTGATTGGCCTAGCTAGCACCCAGCGTGTATCTGTTTACATTGTTACTGATTGGTAGGAACCGCGCATGGGCAAATGAGACTGTCCTTCCCTGCTGGCATAGAAGGACGGCATAGAAATGTTGCAAATTCAGAACATTTTGCCCATATGGCAGATAACATACTGTGAGAATGAAGAATTAATACTGCGTAGTGCTGTTTAGCGAATAGGAGTGCAAATAGAATGTGATGCCAAATAATGTGATGTTTAATTGGATAATGAAAATGATTTGATGCTGTGAACCAATGATGATAATGAAGAAAGGAGGGACAAGGGACCTGCCGCCATAGAGTGTATATAAGGGATAGTTGGAGATTGTACGGGGCTCTTGCCCTGAAGCAGCGAGTTCTGTGGGCAGGTCCCGTCAGCTGACGTTGTGCAAATAAACTTTGGCTTCATTGTACCCGCAGTAACGGTTGTTGCATTTTCTCGTTCCTGTGCTCGCACGTTTGCGCCGCCGGAGAGTTAAAAAGGTACCATCTGGGAGTTTTGGGACTCCGGATTTGCTGCTACAGTTGCACTGGTGCAACAAGCATAAACATCATTTCCAATATTTACACTGTTGTAAGTTCAGCTGAGCGAAGGAAGATAGATGCTTTTGAACTGTGGTGTTGGAGAAAAATTCTGAGAGTGCCTTGGACCGCGAGAAGATCAAACCAGTCCATACTTCAGGAAATAAAGCCCAGCTGCTCATTAGAGGGAAGGATATTAGAAGCAAAGATGAAGTACTTTGGCCACATCATGAGAAGAAATGAAAGCTTACTGAAGACAATGATGCTGGGGGAAATGGAAGGAAAAATGAAGAGGGGTCGACTAAGGGCAAGATGGATGGATGTTATCCTTGAAGTGACTAGCTTGACGCTGAAGGAGCTGAGGGTGGAGACAGCCAACAGAGAGCTTTGGCGTGGGCTGGTCCATGAGGTCACAAAGATTCGGAAGCGACTGAACGAATAAACAACAACAACAAGTTCAGCTTATGACATCATAGATACTGAACTCAAGGCCAGCTTCCCATCATTAATGGGTCTGGTTTCTTGCCCCGTTCCAGCCAGTTCAGTTCACAGTCTTTTAAGGAGAAGGGATGGAATCATCATTTTATTGCATAGAACGAATGGTCAGGTTGCTATGGTAGCAGGTGAGGTTTCCTAGCAGCTTAATAGGCCTTCCTTGTAGACTCAGCTCTGGTAACCAAAAATCAAATAATGGTAAAAAAAATAATAATAAAGGAGCCTAGATACCAGAGAAACCACAGAAGCATTAACAGCAATGTAGTCCGATTT
This sequence comes from Anolis apletophallus, assembly GCA_030556195.1. Classification (NCBI taxonomy): domain Eukaryota; kingdom Metazoa; phylum Chordata; class Lepidosauria; order Squamata; family Anolidae; genus Anolis; species Anolis apletophallus. The sequence goes on along the minus strand of JARBWK010000009.1, from coordinate 68,233,954 downwards.
AGTATTTGAAACAGAGACTCCCATGGAATGCTAGAAAACAGAATATTCACAAATGTTGAAAATATTTGAAAAATATGCTTTTGAGTGTTGACAAATCCTGGTGAGATGAATCCTGCACTGATGAGAATCTTCATAGTTAGGAACATGGTATTTTCTGTGCACAAATTATGAATAGCCTTTGAAAACTAAATGGTTTGCAAAGACATTCTGATAATGGGGAGAAAATTGCTAAGATTGTTCATTTCTTCCTTTGAGAAAAAAACTCTAAATATCTAAATAAGGCATGTCTTCTCGTTCGTTTCACTGCCGATAGTAGATACTGCAGTATTTATTGATACTTTTTATTTTCTGCCCATTATAGGAAAAGAAGCATCTCTTGAATGTCTCTCTGTTGTACTGCTGACAGGTACAGTGTTCTTAACTATATACGTAAGATCTCTACCCATTTCTTGACAGAGGCAACATGCCTATATGCCAGACCGATGTTCAGAAATTCTAATCATGAGAGAAAAATTGATGGCTGAAAAAATGTCTGTAATCTAACCTGACAGGGTGAAGAGTGATTGAATTATGGCTAGAGTTATACTAAAACGCAGTCATAATTTATTGATAAAAAACAACACAAAGTCAAGTAAGGTAAGACAAAATATGTGTAATAAATAATGTCTGCAAATGCACTCCGTGCAAACATCAAGGATTAAAAAACATGTCAAAATGTTTCAACTGACTTTTTACTCCACTGTTATTGTAAGAGGCCTAGTCAACAACTATGCTGCTTTTCACTGCAGTCGGATCAGAGTGTTTAAAACCAAATCTATAGAGAGAGAAGTATTTTGTCGTCACTGAGTTATCTCTACAAAAAAAAAATAATCACACCTTCTATTTTGAGACAAAATACAACTTGTCCCAGAAATGTTCACATTTGTAAGGCTTGCTGTGTATTTTGGGGAATTAAAATCCAAAATCATGCTTACATTTGTATTGTGTCTATGGCTATAAATAAATACAATGACAAATATCTATGATGACCAGGAAATGTGTACAAAATGCAGTTTTTAAATACAAAAAGTATGTACAAGCTTACTTAGAAGAGAAACGGCAATCTCACAGCTTTGTTATAAAACAAGGATGACAGAAAAAGGCAGTCTGGAATTTGGGGAAACTCAACAAAATGGAAATTGATTTCACATTCTTAATGATATCTACATTGGAGGAGGTATGTTATTCTTTTTACTGTTGGTTTTACCAGTATTGAATTGTACCGGAGTTGTAAGCCGCCTTGAGTTCCCTGAGCGGGAGAAAGGCAGAGTATAAATGAGGTAAATAAATACATTGTAACCTGAAACCTCAACAAACACAAGGTTGGAATGAGGGTGGGGGAGAACTACCATGATAATCCAATACCCTAATCCTTGTATTACAGTTCAGAATAGTGGTTCTTCTCCTGTGGGCCACAAACCATCAGTGGGCCATGAGGATGAAAATCTGGTCCATGAGTCTCCTTCCTATTTATTTATTTGTTTTGTTTTATTTCTGCTTCTTTTGTGCTGCCTGCCACTCTTTCTCTGTCACTGACCATGGCATATGTTCTGTATCAGAAACTAGAATTGATGTGCTTTATCTAATGCAATTTTTTGAATCAGCACCCCAAATCAAATCTAAAGTTGACCAAAAATGGATTCATAGCCCTTTTATTTATTTATTTATTTCCAACATTTCTACCCCGCTCTTCTCAACCCCTGAAGGGGGACTCAGAGCGACCTAACAAATGCAACAATTCAATGCCGAAACACAGTATAAATACAATATAAAACCAAAAACATTGAGCATTAAAATACATTAAAATACAATTAACATTAATATTTGGTACTAATGTACTTTTGGTACTAATGTTGGAGAGTGGTCCCTGGTCAAAGTGGTACCTCTTCAAGTGGTCTCTGGTCAAGTGGTCCCTGCTCAAAAATAGGTTGGTTTAGAAAATGGAGCATTTTTTGGTCCAAAACAGAACTACCCCAAAAGCTACCCCAAAATAGAATCATATGCAATCCATTCTATAATCAGGCACAAAATTAAAGTTGAAAAATATATTTAAGATTATCTTAAAATTGACCTATAGGAAAGATTATCTTAAAATGGACCTGTTGGAAACTTTCAGAAAACAAACTTGGGTCTTAAAAGCAATTGCAATTGAGTTCAATTGACAATGGTGTCAAATGATTGTGCAATAATTGCAACCTCTTTGCTAAAACAAAATATACATGGCAAAGCTGTAAAGATGGAATTTTCCAGTTTTGCAGGCATTAGGAGTCAGCAGCCCTGAAAGTGGAAAAACCCCAAATATCTCAGGAAAGGAAGATGGACTGTGGTCTCTACGAAGGACTCCCCCCACCCCACCCCGCACGATCCTAGGGGTCTCCTTTGCTCCCCTACCCTTTTCTATGATGTCCATTCATCCTCCACTTCCTCACCCATTCTCCCCACCTTTCTCTGCTCACTCATTGCCTATTTCTTTTTCCACCTGGCCAATTGCTCACTGCCTTTTACACACCCTTTGTTCATATTTTTACACAACTCTCTTCAAATGGAGGGGGAAATGTGGCAAAAAATACCCCCACATCCCCTAGTGAGAATTTGGGGCCAAAATGTTTATTTCCTAAACACTTTTTATGATATAAAACATGGTTCTGCCATGATAAGGACAAACAAGTGATAATAATAAGATGGGAGATGCTCAAGGATAGCAGCACCAACCCCCTGTCTTCTCTCCCGCTGCCCTTAGAACAGTGTGCCCTTGTGTCTGAAATTAGACAGTTGTCACTATTTCGTGAAGGATACCACCCCATTCCTAGTGGTGAAATAACACCCAATTGCAATTCAAGTTGGCCTCTTTGTGTGAAAAAGATGATCTGGCACCTTGAAGCTGTGACTGGTTGGCTACGAGCCAGTCGGTTGAGGGTGAATCCATCGAAGACGGAGATCCTTTGGCTGGGTCCCCCAGGTGTTGGCTACCTATGCTGGACGGCGAGACACTACGTCCATCATCCTTGGTTAAGAGTCTGGGGGTCCAATTGGACCCACTCCTGTCAATGGAGACCCAGGTCTTCACTGTCAGTAGATCTGCCTTTTTCATCTACGGCAGGCTAGGCGGCTGGCCCCCTATCTCACTGAACACAACTTAGCCACGGTAAACCAGGCAACGGTCATCTCGAGGTTAGACTACTGTAACACCCTTTACATTGGTCTTCCTTTGTCGGTCATCCGGAGGCTTAAGCTGGTGCAGAACGCTGCAGCGAGACTCCTGGCTGGAGTACCGGCCAGGGCTCATATCACTCCAACTCTGCAGTGATTGCACTGGCTGACAATTGAGCACCGGATCATCTTCAAAGTGTTGGTCTTGACCTTTAAGGCCTTGTATGGTCTGGGGCCAGTGTACTTGAGGGACTGTCTACTCCCATATGTTCCCCAGAGATCGCTTCGATCAGAGGATCATAACCTCTTACAGATTCCATCTCTTTGAAACATCCATTTGTCTTCAACAAGACAAAGAGCATTCTCTGTAGTCGCACCGAGCCTATGGAATTCCTTGCCACCTGAAGTCCGGGCAATTACCGACTTGCTGGCCTTTCGGAAAGCATGTAAAACACCTCTTTTCTGTCAGGCATTTAACCTGTAACCACTTTGGTTGAGCAAACACTATTAATCTGTTTTAAACTGTTCATGATGTTATTGTATACTGGATTGGTTTCTAACTGTTATTGGTTGATATACTGTAAACCGTCCTGAGCCAACTCGGAAGGACAGTATACAAATCAAAACAATAAATAAATAAATAAATAAATAAATAAATAAAATTTTGCCCTTTCCATGAAATAGCAAAATGTCTGGCTCCAGCTTTGATAAACTCTGTATTCTTTTGTGGTGCTGCCTTGCTATAAACCCTCTCTTTACATTTTGTAAGAAACAGATATATTGGCCCTTGTGTCATTCTTGATGAAGCAGAATTCAGTCTGACAAGAGGGACATGGTAGCATTCAGGCTGCCAAAAGGAACCAGTTATGTCCATGAGCCATAACAATAGCATCAGCCGCTCTGAGGCTCAGCAAGCCTTTCTGCTTTCATCATTTCTGATTAGTTTCCACACTGTCGTGTTTTTTTCAGGGGAGAGCTGGAGATGCCACACTGTATCCCCTGGCAAAGCATGTTATCTTGTCTCAAGTTCTCCCTCTGGAGCTGCTGTACCACAAAAAAAGCTGGCACTAACAAATCATCTGCTACACCAAAGCTGTTTATGCCTCAAAGAGCCTGAAATCTTGTGCTCTCCTACCAGTAAAAAGGAAAAACAACATCACACACACACCCAAACACACACATCCTGGCATCTCACATCCTTTGCTGATTATGTCAACATAATATTCATTCTCATTTGACAGGGGCAGAATATAACCAGCAAGTCAGTGGAGGGATACAATTAAATAGAAATTCTGCATAAACGTCATGGGGCAGAGGAGGGAAAACATAAGAATGGTGTAATTGTCTCAAGAGGGAGAATCAGAAGGAAGTTCCAGTTCTTCGGCCTGAGATTTACAGCTCCCAGGAGCTACCAAACTTGGAGATGGAAGTACTAGCTTCTGAGCCTGAAAATAGCTACCCTCAACAGTCTCAATACAAAGTCATAGAGATACTTACTCTAGTGGAATGCAAGCAAGAAAGGGAGATCTCAACGCCTTCATTGGAAACACTTAGCTATCAGGATACAGTTGTGGGGTGCTGCTTGACTATGAATCTAACAGCTCTAGCTCTGGGAGTTTTGTTGTTGTCAACTGTCCATTGTGGAGGCAGCAACTACATGACTCTCAATCTTTGGCTCATGTATCCTGTGTGATCTGACCTTGGCTTCATTGTGGAACTACTCTTTTGGACTTTCCCAGAAATATTCCTTTGACTGATTTTCTTTCATGTGGATCTTCTTGTACATTGTCATATATTGGATTGAACTGCATTAAAAGAGTCTACACTGACCACATGTCATGTGGATCTTCTTGTAAATTGCTATATATATTGGATTGGACTGCAATAAACGAGTCTACACTGACCATATAATGACATGTGGATCTCCTTGTACATTGCCATATAGTGGATTGAACTGCATTAAATGAGTCTACATTGACCATCTAATATAATGTGATTTCAAACTCAATGAGGTCCTCAACTGCTTGTCTTAGCAAACACACTCTCTGCTCTGCTGGTAATTCTGAGTTGGATTTTTTAATGAAAGAGCAACATACTATTGACTCTGGCTGCTTGGTAATTTTTACAAAAAGCCCTGCCTTGACCCGTAGAATAGGACAATGATGCCTATAAGTAAAGTTCAGTGCTTCAACAGTAAAAACCCAAATACTTACTAAACCTGCAAAGTTGAGACTTTTCATATCATACCAAGTGTACCCTTAGAATCAATTTGACAATACAACTGTTCCTAAAAACATACAATTGAATTAAGACATACATAGTCATATTCATTAAATTCTCAATAATCTCACTAAAGTAAATGGAACTTAGTAAGACATGATTAACAAGAATCCCATGTATTTTCATGGGCCCATCCAGACAGGCCTTTAACCCGAGGGGATGTCCAAATTGATTCTCAGTTTTACTGGGAATGTCCAAATGACACCTCTGGTAAAACTGAATTAATTCAGAACAAAGCAGGATTTCCCTACTTTGTTCCAAATTAATTAGATACCTGGTAAGACCCAGAACTTAGGTAAGATCTGTACTTTACCAGGTATGGACCGTGTGTGGATTGGGCCCAGGGACCATGTCATGCAATCCTCGGGCCCAATTCACACAGCCCTCTCAGTTTTTTGGGAGGGGGGAATGAGAAGGCACCCACCACACCCCCAAAACCCCACATTTATATCCTGAAAGGTTTTTTAAAAAATTACCAGGCTGCCATTAAGGTGGTCCTTTAGTCCTCCTGGAGTGTAGAAATGATGCCACAGAAGTGATTTTCCTCCTTGTGCTGCCCCCCCCCCCCAGTCTCCTGGTGCATCCCTTCTACACCCCAGGAAGATTAAAGGACCACCTTAATGGCAGCCCAGTAAGCTTTTGTTAATTTTAAGTCTGGGGGGGGGGGGGACTTCAAGGTCTCTGGATGTTATCCCAGTAGTTACCAGATGGCATCTAGACACACACACCCAGGAAAGCCCAGATTTGATAGGGTCAGAAATGTGCACCAAAGCACGTTTTAAAAGCCTGCTTTGGTGCACATTCCCCTCATGTGTGGAATCACCCCATGTGGCTGCTCTAGATCCAACAATGGGCATATCTACACTGGCAATATGTAAACAGGAGCAGGCAAGAATCTACATTATTAGTATCCATATGTTGTAGATTCTCACTTCCAGCACAAGTCAATGCCACATGATACAGTTTTGTCCCATGTTAGGCAAAGTCAAGGAATGTTTCGGATGCTTCCCCAAAGCTCAGGAACAGCCCCACACTTCAAAATAGTATAAACCAGGGATCCCCAAAGTAAGGCCTGCAGGCCGGACGCAGCTTTCCAAGGTTATTTGCCCATCCCCTGCCTTATACTTTAGGCTTAGGATTGTCCTAAGTCTGAAACAACTTGAAGGCACACAACAACAACAACAATCCAAATTAACTTGACTATCTCATCTGCCTAAGTCCACATTTTCCATTGGTGTCACAGGGATTGGATGACACCTACCTTCACCTTGGTTGCTCTGTTACTGTTATTGCAGTGGCTATAGAACTATGACTCTGAGGGGGTTCAGCCCCATCCGACTGTCAGGGATCTGTCCCACTGTTGCAGTGGAATGGAGACAGATAGCAAAGTGTGGAGCCCCAAAATTTCCTGCCTGTGTAGATGTGCTTGAAGAGGGGATCCAACTCTTTGAAAAATGTACTAATTCCTATTTCTTCATACCTGTTTTTCTGTCAGGGAAAGTTCATGAACTTTCATTTCATTTCAATTGCGTGTGCATGGGTGATACACCTTCTACCTAAAAACCAATAAGACACCGACACAATTGGTTAAAATAAAATTGGCCGCAACTCATTTATTGATAACAGGAACAAGGGGTGTCAGCCATGCATGGGTCCTGGATCCGGGGTCTGACAACCCGCTGTTGTCCAAAGACGCTTGCATGCCTGGGTGCCACCGGCCCACTACCCATCCATGAAAACACGGCACTCCAGGGACCAGGGTGTTATCCCCCCGTCCTCCAAGGGGTGATAAGCCAGCCAGATCCAGGCCGCATGCCACATGCCAAGCACAGAGTAGCGAAGATGAACACGCCAAACACAGAGTTGCGACGATGAACATAAGTAACAGCAAGAAAAGTTAACAAGATACAAACAATGAATACACAGCATGAAAAGTAAACAGCTATAAACAATTAATACAAGCAGGGTGGGTAGGATGGACAAAAACAGGGGCAGGCCCAGTGCCTGCTGCGGAGCCTCGTGCAGCCTTAAGTAGGCTTGCCCGGGCGGAAGGGAGGGCCGTCCCCGCTGATGGGGCAGAGAGAGGTAGTCCCAGCCCCACCATTGGCCAGCTGGCACTGGGTGGCGGGAAACTCTCCTGACACCCGGGGGGTTTCTGGGAAGAAGAAGCCCCTCCCCAGACCAAGATGGCAGCAAGGACACCCTGCACCGCAACGTACTCGGACCGTGAGTCTGGGCGAGCCATTAAGCATTTACTTGTCATTTTTCTTTTTAGCATTCATCAAGCATAAGTGAAATTAAATGGAAATCAAATACAGGCTGAATATCCCTGAAATGCTTGAGACTGAAATATTTGGGGGTTTTGAAATTTTTCCCCATATTTTGGAAGAACTGTATTTGCTGTATAAAAATGAAATATCTTGGAGATGAGAAGCCTAAACAGTACAATCATTTGTGTTTCATATAAACCTTATACATATAGCATGGAGGTGATTTTCTACAATATTTTAAATAATTTAGTGCAGGAAATAAAGTTTGTGTACCCCTAACCTTCAGGAGGCAGGGGTGTCATTATCTCAGCCCTCTCTTTCATGTAGAAAATGTGAGATTGAGGGGAGGGGTTTCAGATTTCTGGATTAGGAATTCTCAACCTGTAAATGCAAAGTATGATGCTCTTATACAACACAACATGAATGACAACACTTCAGGGCAAGGCTGCCTTGAACAACTGTATTGATACAATTGAAGGGGAGAGGATTACATGAACCAGAAAATAATGAGTACTTGGCATTTTAGTCCTTCTAACCTGGCTTCGGTTACACAATCCTTGCTTTTCCCTCCAGCATTATTTAATGTTATACTTCAAGCTGCATCTCATATTTGGTAAGTCTTTAGACATAGGAGGGCAACTAGGAGTAAGAGAAAACAGTTATTTTACATAAGGTATTTGAAAACACCACCATGAGACACAAAGTGTTTTAGAAGGGTTTTAGCTCCCTCTAGTGGTAAGATACAATTAGAAATAGACATAAAGCTAAAGCATTACAAAGAGTATTATAAAATCAACTTTAGGAATTACAATTCCTGTACTTGCTGGCAGATACTGGGAGCTGTGGCCAAATGCTCTGACCACAAAGTTGGCCAGTGTGATTATGTTACTGTAAGTGGTGGTGCTGGCATAGATATTTATTTATTTACTTACTCTATTTATATTCCACTCTTCTCACCCCGAAGGGGACTCGGAGCGGATTAGAGGTACACATACCTAGCAGACAATCCCTGCCGTTTCCACATACACACATATAGACGAACAGAGGCAAACTTTGGCCACCAGGGGGAGCTGACACACTCCTCATCTCTCAGCGTTCCTAGCGTCCTTGTTGTTCCTTCCGCATTTCTCAGCATTCCTGGAATTGTTTAATGGCCTCATAATTCAGTCAAAATTTGCCTCCCCACTTAATGTGGTACTTTTATCTAAGAGACCATTTAATGCCACTCCACCACCAGAGACTGCCACGGTCAGCTCATGAGAATCTTCTCTATGTCCCTGGCCCTAGAGAGGTTCGTTTGGAGTCCACAAGACAGAGATCCTTCTCCATTGTAGCCCCAATCTTGTGGAACTCCCTACCGCCAGACCAAAGAGCCACTCCTGATCTACATACATCTTTTAGGGGCACTTAAGACATGGCTCTTCAGAAGAGCCTATGATTGAGTAACAAGCAGTGACTATGTAACCTGTTTATTTTAATTGTGTAAGTCGCCCAGAGCACCTTTCGTGGAGGGCGACTCATAAGAAATAAAGTTAGTTAGTTAGTTAGTTTATCTCCTACTTGACAGATGCAACTGTCTTTCGGGCTGCAAAGGTCGACAGCAGGCTACACTTAAAGGTTGAGCACCCATCTCGACTCTGGCAGGCCTCGAACTCATGACCTACTGGTCAGAGGTATCTTATGCAGCTGACACTTAGCCAGCTGTGCCACATTCCCGGTCCTAAATATAGACTGATATATTGACATTCCTCGGAGAAGGAAGAGGAAGGAAGGGAATTGCCTGGGCGGCCGCTGCGGCACCCAGGAACATGGCGGAGGAGGAGGCAGAGAGGCCGTGGCGCTCGTGAAGAGGCACCACGGCTTCCCTCCGCCTCTTCCTCCTCCTCGCCGCGCCCTCCTTCCTTAGGCGCGGTGAGGAGGAAGAGGTGGAAGGAAGCCGCAGTGCCTATTCACGAGCGCCGCAGCCTCTCTGCCTCCTTCGCCATGTTCCTCGGTGCCGCAGCAGCTGCCCGGGGGATTCCCTTTCTTCCTCTTCCTTCTCCGAGAACGAGGAAGGAAGGGAAAGCCCCTGGGGCTGCTACAGCATCCAGGAACATGGCGGAGGAAGCAGAGGCCATGGCGCTCGCCAAGAGGCACCGCAGCTTCCCTCCACCTCTTCCTCCTCGCCCTCGCCGCCACCGCACCTGACGTCACCCAGCCCCGCAGGCTGGTTGTGGGAGAGGCGTGCCATTGGCCGCAGACGGCGCCACCTAAAAGGGGCGGGTGCCGCGCAGGATGCTGGGATGAAGGTGGCCGACAACGTCGCCTAGGCAACCGGAGTGCCCTCCCCACCCCCACGCGGCAGCCCCCACCCCCTCTCGGATGTGGTGGAAGGGGGAAGGAATGAAAGAGAGGGAAGGAAGGAAGGAAGGAGGTGCCGCAGCCTAAGGAAGGAAGAAGAGAAAGGGGGTTGGTTTTTTTTGGTCCGTGATTTGGCGCCCTCCTAGGCCTACGCTCATAGGCCATGCCCTTGTTGGCCTTATGGATAATTCGGGCCTGAATGTAACTAGAACATAAAATGATTACCGCACATCTTCCAGGCAGCATGATCAACTCCCGCTTTAATTCAAAAAGTCAATAATAATAGGTTCAACAGTAGAGGTAGATTGCAAACCTCTTAAACAAAATGAATGGCAGAGGAGAGAATTAATCACAATGGAGGCTGAGCAATTTTAATTTGACAGGGACAGTCCCAGTTCATTTGTTATCCCATTTCTTCAGATGTTTATAAAATGTCTCAATTTTTTCTCCTCCTACCACTTTCCTGCTTTATCTATGAATTACTTAAATTTTGACATAGTGAGCTCAAACTGCAAAATCGTTTGCACTCAATTCAGTAGAGAGAGTTCTATATGTTTACTTGTTTTCAGAGGCATATTAAATAAAATTTAAAAACCTGATAAAATTTCTTCCTTCAGGAGTCAATATAGCTCATCTGTTGTAGTCGATGTTTTTTGCCAGTTACCAATTTTCCAATTTGGCAAGACTTGAAATCATGCCGGTAGCGCAATGGGTTAAACCCTTTTGCCAGCAAGACTGCTGTCCGAAAGGTCAGTGGTTCGAATCCAAGAAGCGGAGTGAGCTCCCATCTGTCAGCTCCAGCTTCTCATGCGGGGGCATGAGAGAAGCCTCCCACAAGACGGTAAAACATCCAGGCATCCCCTGGATAACGTCCTTGCTGACAGCCAATTCTCTCACACCAGAAGTGACTTGCAGTTTCTCAAGTTGCTCCTGACAGGAAAAGAAAATCATGACATATGCATAAGAAGGAAAACTGGAGTCTTTTTCTATATTCAAATCAAGCTGATTTTGTCTGGAAGCATGTATCAATATCATATCCAGAACACATGTGTACAGTGCACTGGTATCTTGGAAAGCACTTCTCTGATATTTGGGTTCTTCGTCTGAATTGGAACAACAGTCCAAGAAATTAAGCCATTAGAGTCCTAAAATCTTTTTCAAACCAGAGTTTCATAAAGGCACAAGAGAAAAAAACTGTTGGAGAGGTTGCCAAGAAGTGGGTACATATATACATATGTGGTGGGAATGTAAATATGTAAATGAATTATGGGGGAAGGTATTTAGAGAAATAGAAGTAATAATGGATATGAAGATGGAAAAAAGTGCAAGTATTGCATTGTTGTCATTATATAATGTTAAGAATTTAGGGAAGACAGCGAAGGATGCAATAAATAATATGTTAACTGCAGCAAGGTTGTTGATAGCAAGGAACTGGAAAGACAAGATAAATATACAAATTGAAGAATGGTATAAAGAACTATGGAAATTAGCAATAAATGATAAATTGACATGTAGGTTAAAAGTTAAAAGGGGGTACAGAAGGTAAATGACTTTGATGAAGTCTGGGGTACATTTATCGAGACTGGTTTAAAAGTAGATGGGAAGTTACCTCCACAAGAAGAAATAAGATTTTGGAAGGAGAATACTAATTGAAGTGGTTTGGAAGGGGGCGGGACACACAGAGGTGAATATGATAAGATATAAGATATATATGCATATATACCGGTAGTTGATGTAACTAATTAAGTGTATAATACAAAAGTATTTAATGTATTGATGTATGTATGCAATTGAAGAGAATCAATGTACTTAAGAAAATGTATTTAAAATTATTAATTAAAATAATAATAATAATAATAAAGGCACAAGAGTATCTTTGTTTAATGCTGGCCCAGTCGATAAAATGAGCTTGTCAGAAACCCAAGGGATCTAGTTTCCTTTGCTACATCCACCATAAACTAGAGAGAACAGCATATTCAGAAGTCCCCTTTAATAATGAGTAATATTTGTTTTCTTCATTTTACTTTTTTTAAAACAGGAGGCTGTCAGGACTCCCAGTCCAGTGCTAAATGTTTGCTGCTATCCCTTTCTTACTTGCTCTCAGCCAAGAAAAGAAAGAACAGAACCTAACGATGTATTTGTGTAGTTTTCAGTGGTCTGCTGCCTACTATAACAGACGAGGAGGTTTAGATGTACCGAGAGGCCAAGATCATTATGTATTTCCTCCTTCCCAATCACAAGCAGCTATTGGGTTTCCGGATAGACCTGGTGTACAAAGCATTCTCTTCCAGATGTCTGTGCCAAGAGTGTAAGAGCAGCTGCTTTCCAATATGCCCCTTTCCCAGTACCATTTGTTCTTTTTCCCTCAGTGTCCTCTGAGGAAGAAAGAGGGAGAATTGTGCATACCAAAAGGAATTGCCATGTTCCATCTATAAGCCAAGTCTTACGTTTTCAACATCTCCTCCTATCCTCATATATTTTAGGAAAACAAGCTTATTTGAACTGAAAATACAGAGCAAATTCCCTATGGGAAATTGTTCATTCCTTTCCTTTCTTCTCTTATGGAACTCCAGCATTGCCTTACTACAAATAAACTCTTCTAACAACTCGGATACAAGGACATTTGCATCCGAGGTCAAGGATTTGGTTTGAAAAGGAAGGAAGAGAAGAGAAGACACATATGTGTGTCTTCAAAGTAACCATGATTATTTTTGACATTACTATCCCAAGTGCTGTATCTGGATTAATTCTTATGAGGAGAACTGACATACCTCAGTTAACAATGCCTGGACAAAAAGTGTTTCTTTCATACTCTAAATTGGAAAAGGGGTTTTCTTTAACCACAACACACACAGATGATTGAGGTAATCTCAATGAAGAGCTTCTGGAATTTAGTTTGATTTTTCCAGCATGGTGTAAGAATTTGAGTACTGCCATCTTATCAGGCGGCCTTTTTTTCCCCGTGGTACTCTGGTTCACCTCCCTTTTCAGCAAGAAGCCCTTCATATGATGTAAAAAGGACTTCTGGCTGGGCTCCATGCCGAAAAGTGAGGTGAACCAGCAGCCACTGCACCCGCAGACACAGGAACCTTCCCATGTTACAATGGGAAGAAGCCAGGAGGTGACATCCCCCCCCCCCCATAAGATGACAAATGAGGTAAGACGGGTGATGCAGGGCATTCCTCCTAGCTTTCAGGAAGAAAGTAAAATCGTGGTTGTGGGACCAGGCCTTTGCACAGTAACTGCAGCACTTTATTTGGAACTGTTTTAATGACAGACATGAAATATGGCTTCCGCCATTGATTGATTGATTGATTGAATGTGGATTGTATTGATAGAATTTTAAATTAATTGGTTAGCTAACGTTTTAATGCTGTGTTTTAATCCTACTGTATTAGTGTTTTTATATTGTGTATTGTGTCGACATCTAATTGTGCCTTGTAAGCCGCCCTGAGTCCCCCCTCAGGGGTTGAGAAGGGTGGGTTAGAAATACAGTAAGTAAATAAATAAATAATAAAATGCCTCCCATCAGGAGCCCATGGATTCAATCTGATGTGGGGTGGATCCATGGGCATTTGTGATAAGGTTGTTGCACTGTGACTCTGGAAGATCAGTATTTAAACCCTATGACTGGGTGGGTACGGGCCAGCAGGTTGAGGGTGAACCCATTGAAGACAGAGGTCCTGTGGCTGGTTTGCCCTGGGAGGGGGGGTGAGCTCCAGCTGCCAATAATGGACAGCGAGGTGGTTAGCCCGTTGGCCCTGGTTAAAAGCCTGGGGGTCCATCTGGACCCTCTGCTGACGATGGAGGCTCAGGTTTTTCCATCTGCACCAGGCAAAGTGGCTGGTGCCCTACCTTTCCCGTGGCGACCTAGCCACAGTAATCCAGGCCACGGTCATCTCGAGACTGGACTACTGTAACGCCCTTTACATTGGCCTTCCTCTGTCGGTAATCCAGAAACTTAAGCTAGTGCAAAACGCTGCAGCTCGACTACTGGTTGGTGCAGCATTAGAGTGCCACATCACTCCAGTCCTACAGCGATTGCACTGGCTCCCCATCGAGTACCGGATTGCCTTCAAAGTGCTGGTGTTACCCTTTAAGGCCTTGCATGGCCTGGGGCCAGTGTACCTGAAGGACCGCCTATCCCTGCACATTCCCCAGAGACCACTACAGTCCATGGATCAAAACCTATTGGAGGTTCCATCACTTAAGATCTGCTGCCTGTCCTTGACGCAGCAGCGTACTTTCTCTGTAGTAGGGCCTACCCTTTGGAACACCCTCCCAGAGGATGCTCGAGCAATAACTGATCTACAGGCCTTTCAGAGGGCTTGCAGGACAAATCTCTTCAGACAGGCATTTAACCTTTAAGGTTGTTAAATTCCACTCTTGCCTCAATCTGTTTTATTATGTTTTTAACTATGTTGTGATTATGTTGTTCACTAGTGTGAACTACCCTGAGCCTCTTTGGGAAGGGTGGTATATAAATCAAAATAATAAATAAATAAATATTTGGCAATCTGCTGGATGACCTTGGGAAAATCATACTTCCTCAGCCTCCAAAGAAGGCAAAGGCAACACCTTTTCCCAAACAACACTCGCCAAAAAAGCATTATGATAGACTCACCATAAGTCATAAATGATTGGAAAGCAGGCAACAAACAAAACATTATTGTGAAATTTGGTTATCCAGAGAATTCAAACATGGCTGCTGTCTCCATTCATATTCACTCTCTAGTTCTACATTTGTTCATCATAATCAGGAAGCAATTTTTCATCAAGCTAATGGCTCCTAATTCTTATGGAAGACCAAGTCACCCCAAAATACTTGTAGTTCACATTATATTGTGTAGGTGGGAAAACCAACTCCTCCTGTGCCCAACTACAATATGGAATCCCCTTCAGAAAGAACAAGGGATTGAAGCAAGGTGGGAGTGGTGGCAGATTATCCATCATCATTCCTACTCAAAATGGCCCAGAAAAAATGCCCCCCCAAAAAAAAAAAGCCCAGATAGAGGATGCTAAGAGTCCTGGTTTTCCTACACAGATTGCATGGATTTTATTTTTTTTATTTTTTTTACTAAAGTGTTATCTAAAGAGAGTCAAAGGACTTGACAAATTGATCTCCTTGACTGTAGATATATCGTCCCCACTTTAAAAAGCAAGGGTTTACCTTAAGGAATGGACTTTGTGGTGAATCTCTCTGAGGAAAATTATCTGAGGTATCCATAGGGATGGTTGTTTGAGAAACCTCAATGCCATTTTGTGCTATTTGCTTATAAAGCAATATAACTTTTGACTGAGCTCTGAGTCCCTGAATAAAACAAATATTAAAAAGGCATGCTAAATCTCCAGTGGTTTTTCATCCAAAGGAATCAAAAGCCTGCAGCATGGCCTCCAGATTGTGATGCAACTCTCATCAGCTCCAGGTTGCATAGCCATTAGTGAAGAATTCTAGGAAACATCTGGATAGCTGCATGATCCTCCCCTAATTAGAGATGATCACCTTCGCTGCACCATCAATTTCAGCTTCTCCACTCGCTGGAGAGCCAACATGTTGTGATCATTTGAGCATTGTACTGAAGACCAAGGTTCAAATCCTTGTTCATCTGTGGAAACCCACTGGACAACCTAGGGCAAGTAGCACTTTCTCAGCATCAGAGAAAAGCAAAGACATACTTTATTTGAACAAATCCTGCCAAGAAAACCCCATGATACATTGGCCTTAGGACTGGCCTGCACAACCTGTGGCACTCCAGATGTTTGTACCTCCAACTACCAGAAGTCCATCCAGTTGTCCAATGGCCAGAAATTCTGGGAACTAAAGTCCAAAACACCTGGAGGGTCATAAATTGTGCAAGTCTGACTTAGGATCACTTTAAGTCAGAAATGATTTGAAGGCACATAACAAACTCACCAAAATTGATTCCTTGACTGCATATACAGGCCTTCTACCTCCTCATTTGATTACGTTACCCATTTGACATCCTTTCCAGCCCTTCTTCCCTCTGACTTTTTCTTTATCCACTTGAGCTCCCTCTATATCTATGAGTTTTGGCTGAGGCCTTTAGACCAACATGACACGGAAGTATATAAACCTGCTGTCATATGCATTTTATTTATTTATTTATTTGCTTACTTACTTTTCTCCCATGGATGGGACTCAAAGCAGCATACAAAATAAGGACAAATACATAGTACAAAAATATTCATCCCCCCCCCCTCCAACATATATTTATTTTGTATTTATTTACAGTACTTATATTCTGCCCTTCTCACCCCAAAGGGGATTTAGGGCGGATCACAGAACACATATGCAGAAAACATTTGATGCCAGTTATACAATGTCAAGACAGACAACAGAGGTATATTTGGGCTTTTTCAGGGTGGATCACAGAACACATATACAGCAGACATTCAATGCCAATTATACAATGTCAAGACAGACAACAGATAGAGGTATATTTAGGCATTTTTGGAGGCTGTGCTTGGTTCTGGCCACAGGGGGTGCTGTTGCTCCATCTCCTTGCCAAAGATCTTTCTTTGTTCGTTAAATTTCCTCTGAAATGTCATGCCTAAAATACCTCCTCGCTTAATGTGGTTCCTATGCATCTACTCACATTGTTGTTTTTGGTCTGTTGGGTGAGCAGGAGAGCTGGGCTGAAAGTCAGGAGCTCACCCTGACTCATCTTCAAACTGTCAACTTTTTGGTTGGCAAGATTTACTGCAGCTGCATAAACACACAAGTTACATAAATATAAATAAGCATAAAAATAATCACATATATAATTGTCAGTAAAATCCCTGCACCTCAGACCACTGAGGCTGTCTGAATTCCCATCTATTTCTGATAATATTTGTTCTGTGGATTTTCTTTGGTGGAAGAGTTGTGTACTGAAATTCAGTCAAGCCCATCTTTAGCTATAGTAGCTTAAAAATGGATGATCTTTGGTGCCATACCTCTTTTTAGCAATCTAAAATCAAGACCTTTGGAGTATCTTGCTTCTTATGCCACTAGATGGCACACTAATGGTTCTATAGCCCTCGTTTTCAAGAAGTCGCACTGTTGTAAAAGGCTGGTTGAACATGAAAGGGGGATACACATGCGCACATGTGCATACACACACACACACACATGTTCAGCCAGTACTTGCCAAGCATGCGTTGGCATAGCTTTCATGATGAAACATTAGCATGAAAGTACAAATACAATCAATAGCAATATGTTCTCGGTCCTTTTTAAAATTATAGCCTTATTGACAATCTTTGTGTAATTCATTTATTGGAATGATTTGGGGGGGGGGAGCCAAGCTATATGTGTGAATTTGGCCATTATGTACTGAGCAAAAATAAACTTTATAGCATTGCTGAATTTTCCTGACCAGTTGCACAACATTTTCTGAGGTCATAGCTTGTTGCCATGGATTTCAGATGGAAAATTAATCTTAAAAACCAGCTTCTATGTATCATGTATAAATAATGCTTCATGTTTAAAAAATGTATGTCAGAATAAATTAATACCATGTGAAGAAATCACATTATATTTTATCAAAGTGTTATGCTGTAATGCCTTGTGATGCTCCATAAAAGCAAGAATGATAACACTTCATTTTTTATGAATGTTTTGAGCAGCACAGTTAAGGATAGCATCCCATGAGTCTTATAATCATACTTTAAATCACCAACAGAATGGTACCCCTGTGTTCATACATGCCCTGAATTACATTGTTATTCTCCAACACTATCATTTGGCAAAGTGAGATGGCCAACTCAGGTGTGCCAAGTAAAGATAGCAAGTTGTTATACACATTGTTATTGTTCTCCTGTTACTGCCACAGATGGTCTCATGTGCCAAAATATCTTGACTGCTTGCCTCAGGGTAACATACACCTGGATGGGTAGGGTGGGTAGGTTCATTTATTGCACCACCTCACTCATAAATATATTGGGCCTACCTTGAATTTGAAAGTCTTCTTTGATCCATCTGTTACCTGAGGTTCAGATACCTACAGTGCTTTTCATCAGCTTTAACTGATATCCCAATTGCCGCCTTCCCTAGCTAAGAAATGTTTCACTTCCAGTGGTTCCTATGTTCATATTGCGCCTCACGGGGCTGGTTTTGTATCTGTATTGTGTACCTGGTTTGCCCTTTACCTGTATGGGCCTTTGTTCTATTTTTTCAACCATGTGGTCATGGTGGGAGGGGCTGTGTTTTGGTGCCAAGGTGACATCACCAGCCTAACTCCTCCCCTTCCTGAGTTTACCTGGGAGGCAGGACTGCCTTTCTGCCTCCATTCTAGCAGTGTGTAAATGCCTGATGGTATCAGACTTCATGGGCTAAGTATCACTGATGAAAGACACAACCCTTCGTTATGCAAAATATATCTATATTATCACTTGACAAATCCCAGAGTGCATAACATATAACATCACAATACACTGTATCAATATACAATATACAATGGAGGCACCAAATTAACCCCAAAAGTACTTGCCCTATGGCCCTGTAGGTGCTGGAGAAAGTCCGCTCCCTGTTGTGAAGCCGTTCGTGGCAGCTCAGGCTCGGCGTGAGCCGATGCGGGAGCAAGGGGAGGAGGCGCCGGGTGATGACGTGTGGCAGCGCCAGGCAAGGACGTCGTCTGTGCGATGGTATTGTATTGACGTCAGCACGTAGCGGGTGGGGAGGAGGATCCCCCGGAGAGATAAAAAGATGAATAGGGAAATCCCCAGCGCTGTATCTCAGGGGATCCCCAGGTGTCCTCTCACGAGAGCCTGGAAACCTCGCGTCTCCGTTTGTAGACCCGGTAGGGCTCTGTATCAGCCGAAAACCACAGATGGGAATCCCGGGAAGAGACACGGAAGGGGATGGTGGGATCACAGGCGGGTGGGTTGGATTGAAAAAAGAGCCTATTGGGTCTTCCGAAACAGTTTTTTAAAAAAACGCGGATAAATAGAGCATCAGCTGGCCGTCGGCTCTGCTAAACCACCAAGCCTTCATGTGAAGAAGAAGCCACACCGCCTCTTCCTCCATGTTAGTCCTGGGGGAATCCTCCCCCTTTTGAGCATTGACGCTCTCCATCAGACTGCTTTGTGTTTTGTGAATCCAACCCACCCAGGGCCAAATAGAAGCTCGTCCATCTCTTAAAGCCATTTCACAGGCCCTGGGTGGGACGCCACAGCTCAGGTAATATCCTACTTAACTACTGTTATGGGTTATATGTGATCTTCACATGATGATCTTTCAGGTGTTTCAACCTATTCCTACATGCAACAGCCAGGATTTTGATCAGGATAGGTCACTGGAAACAGACCATGTTAGTTTTGAACTGGTTGCAAGGTTGTTTCCAGCTGAATTGCAAGTGATTACTTTGACATATCACATTCTTCCTAGTTTCAACTCAGACATCTTGAGTGCTCCCACTTGAGTCTTCCTACATATTAAGATCATCCACTGAGGCACATCGGGTGCTCCAAACATCAGAAATAAGGCAGGTAGTAACTAAGCAAAGTCAGATCCGCGCCCCCCTACCACCCCAATGATGTGCAATAAGTTATGAAAGAGCCTCTCCAAAGCAATATGGCAGCTGAGAATCTATTGTCTTAAATGACAAGCTAAGATACTTCTATTCTCTGTACAGCATTTCAATAATGTTTCTGTTTCACTATTGATAGTGTTGATGTTTTGAATGCTAACAAAGAAGTCTGGTACACAAATAGTTTGAAATAAACACCCAACTGTTTTTCAGAAAGGGGTATATAAAACTTATATGCAATGTTGGTGGGTTTTTTAAAAAAAATCTTGGGTGTAAACATTAGGAGGAACAGTTTTTAATATGATCCCTTTCGAGATACATGTAAGGTGCATGGAAGCTAGGACTGGTGGACTGCACCAGAAGTGAGCTAACACTGTGTTTCCAAGTGCATTGCCATTGTCTTCTCCAAAATATCTGGGAATCTATGTTACTGCAGAGTGCTCTTAGTGTCCACTGGGATTTGGTTCCAGGATCCCCCATGCATACCAAAAATGTGGGTGTTCAAGTCCCATTATAATACAATGGTTCAGTAAAATGTCATCCCTTAAATAAAATGGACAAATCAAGATTTGTTTTTTTGGTTTTGGTTTTGGTTTTTGGTTGGTTGTTTTGTTGTTGTTGTTGTTTTGGAATTTTAATGCTGTGGATGGTTGAATCCATGGATTTGGACAGCCAACTGTTTTCCAAAGATTATAAAACCAATCTATGGAATTGGACAGCCAACTATTTTCCAAAGATTGTTGAGTTTTATTGATTGTATTGCGTTATAATTGCTGTTGTGTTGTTATTGTGTCTTATTGGGCTTGGCCTCATGTAAACCGCCCCGAGTCCCTTTGGGAGATGGGGTGGGGTATAAATAAAGTTAATAACAATAATAATAACCTGTAATTTGAAAAAGGAAAAAAATTAGCCCTACAGTAACTGTAGCCCTATTACCCAATAAATAAGCGTTGTCTTTGTCTTATATATGATCTCACAGGCAATGCACAGAATTATGGAAACAACATCTCAAATCAATGGAAAATTCCATGACCCTTGTCCCAATCTTCTCTGTGTTTCTTTTCTTTTCTTTTTTACTTTGCTTCTCTTCTGTTCTGTGATTTGCCAGTGTGTTGTTTGCAAACAGTCCTCTCACCAAGTGGAATAGTTCCAAAGCACTCGGTAGACTTTCGGCAATCTTCTATCGTATGGGAATGAAGAATTCAAAGGAAACAAGTAATCACAAAAGTAGAATTAAGAGATAGGGACTGCCTAAATGCTAGCCCTGAGACTTTGTTTAGATTACAGTAAACATATGATAATATTATTTTTCCCAGATTATTTTTTTTTGCCTATGTTTCAAATTTATAAGGCAAATCCACTTTATCCAATAACACAAAATAACATGAGAAAAATAATAAATAATTCTAATTTTGAATGCTTCTTGAAACTTGCTGCTAAATTAGAGAACTACATCCAACAGTAATTCAACACAAGTAAAATGGGATCCCATCTGCATTGCCATATAATGCAGTTCAGGATTAATTGCATTGATTATATGACTCTACACTGCCATATATTGCAGTTCAATCCAGCTAAACTGGATTCTGAAATTCCATTATATGACAGTGTAGATAGTGCCTTAGTTATAAAAAAAATGGCTGCATTCGCAATTCCCTTAGTGTAACATGAATATGCACATGTGCAAATACATTACACCAGCACGATGTCACTTGCATGCAGAATAGCAACATGTTGCACATCCAAAGACTGGACACAAAGCACTGGAATCAAATTACAGAAAAGGAGATTTCATCTGAATAATAATAGAATGGTTAGAGCTGTTCATCAGTGGAATATACTGACTCTGGTTGTGACATAGTATCTTTCTTGGAAGTTTTAAAGCCCAGGTTGGATAACCATCTGTTGAGATTGTTTGTGTATTCCTTCATAGTAGGGAGTTGGATTTAATAATAATAATAATAATAATAGGCACCCCTGGTGGCATAGTGGGTTAAACCACTGAGCTGCTGAACTTGCTGACCGAAAGGTTGGCAGTTCAAATCCAGGGAGCAGAGTGAGCTAGGCCAGTGTGACTACAGAAAATAACTGAAATATTCTTTTAACCCTACAGGAGAAGACAAGCTACAGTAATTATTTGGGCAGAAATAATAGAGGACTTATGTGCCTAATATAATAATATATACACAGATATAGATATATACTAAATAGAAATATATACAGTAGGCACGAACTATATCTATATGCATCATACACAAGGGTGACATAGCCAAAATGGCAGCGGGTGATGTAAGAAGAAAGGTGACATTAGCATGCTTGCAGGGAACTGAAACATCTGTAGAAATCTTAAAAATCAGGAAGAAAAACATGAGGAGCAAACTTTTAACTCCAGGCAGCTAACTGAGGACTGAACATCTGCAGTAGTCACAGAATTCTGACTGACTATAATACCCTTTATTGTAATATAGTGCATTATATTATCCCAATATAATACACTATTGGGAAAGCAGAAACAAAAAGAGGTGAGATGTAGCACACTGAAGAATCCTGAATTGGTGCACAACTTTCTTGTAAATCCCATTAGCATGTGAGTGGGTAGCTGAGCAAATTAAATCAGAGGATGAGACCCTGTCATCATCATTCCAGCAGGACTACTCTTTCCTCTATCTCAGCACTTCTCAGCCCTTTTGAACTACACCTTGGCTTTCTTCCCAATTTTATATTACCTCCTAGGGTCACCCACACACCGCTATGTATTTGTTCCAGAGCTGAATGTACACAGATTTTTGCAAGTGTGCAACTCTTAGTACTGCTGCTGCTGCTGTTATGTGTGTGGAGTAATCTCTAACGGTGTTAGGAAATGAGTGGGCCTTCGTAAAGATAAACGCAGAGAAAGACAAACAAAAAATCTTTTCTGAATTTCCTTCCTCCAAAAACAAATTGGTATAAGGGGTCAGTATAAGTGCACGAAAGGTCATAATCAGCACTTTGAACTGTACTAAGAAACAGATTAACAGCCTGCTGAAGCCATTGCTGTAACAAACTACAACAATGTAGTATCTCTGTAAATAGTTCATAGTACTATAAGTTTCTTAATGGGGGAGAATAGTTATGGTGTGATTAGGAGGAAGTAAATCATGAATAATTAATCTGAATAATAGGGAGTAGAGTCAAGAAATTAAAAGAGGACTAGGACATGGAAGGATAGCTAAAGGAGAGGTCCTCAAACTAAGGCCCTCCAAGATCATTTACCTGACCTTTGTTCAGGGTCAACCTAAGTCTGAAATGATTTGAAAGCACACAACAACAACAACAACAACAACAACAACAACAACAACAACAATCCTATCTCATCAGCCATAAAATAAGATATGTGCAGTGTGTATTGGAATTCATTCATTTTTTTTTCTCAAATTATAATCCGGCCCTCCAACAGTTTGAAGGACTGTGACCTAGCCCTCTGTTTAGAAACAGAACCCCCATGACCAACAGAAAATACTGGAGGGGTTTGGGAGGAATTGACAGTGATTTAGGGGAGATGTAGTTCACCTACATTTGGAGAGCAGTCTGAACCCAAACAACCTTGGATCTGGACCAAATTTGGCACAAATACTCAATATACCCAAAGTTGAACACTGGTGGAGTTGTGGGGGGCTGATTTTGTCATTTGGGAGTTGTAGCTGCTGGGATTTATAGTTCACCTATAATCAAAGAGCATTTTGAACTCCCAACAGCAATGGAATTGAACTAAACTTGAGCAATAGAGAATACTGGACCTTGGAAATTGGGAGCTGCTTGCATTTTCCTTCGTGCCACGACCATCTCCCAGGAGGCGCCTGCAAACACTGCAGCAACTCAGGGGGTGTTTGCAGATGCATAGGCTTTCCTTTTCCACTGGACCAACTGGCAGGCACACAATCGCAAGCACGCAACTGTCTCAGCCTGCCAGTTGGAATCCCTGGGCAGTGTGCATGCCCTTCCTCTCCTCAACTCCGCCCACGGCGTAGTCCCGTATTGCCCCTTCCTTCCAAGGGACCCGTTGGATTGGAAGGGGCGATAGAGGACTGCGCAATGGGTGGAGCTGAGGAGAGGAAGGGGGCGTGCACTGCAGTTTCCAGGCAACGCCTGCAAAGGATTTCCAACTGGCAGGCGCACACTCGCATGGGTGCAAGTTGGAATCCCGCCACCGCCCCCTTACAGGGTTTCAGTGCCCCCCCCAAATTCTCCGAAGCTTCCCACCGCCACCTTGGATTGCCTCACCGCCCACTAGGGGGCAGTACCGCCTTCTTTGGGAACCATGGTGCTAGAAGATTGTTTGGGGATGCCGTGAACCAAATCTATACTCTCCCTAGATGCCATGATGACTAATCCGAAACTGTCATACTTCAGATATATCATAAGAAGACATGACTTATTGGGGGGGGGGGGGACCCAAAAGAAACCAATAAGATATATTACAGGTGAATAGATTCAACCAAGGAAGCCATGACCCTGAATCTTTAAGACATAAACATGCTTGTTGATGATAGGAGGAAGTCAACTTGAAAGGAGTGTCATCTGCAACATGTACACGTGCTCTTTAAGAAGCATGATGAGTTGACCAGAGAGAAAAGTATCTCTCAGAACTATACTAGGAAATCAGCACAACAGTAATCAGTGCCTAATACTAACATCTTGAGTGAATAGTATAATTTTGAAATAGTTGTTTTTCTCTTTCCAATTGATTGCAATCAGACTGCTGCAATTAGCAAAGCAGAATGGTTGTACTGTCTTTTTAACTAAACCAATCAAGTTCTATTATTTCAGGATGTCATTCGAACTACTTTGTGACTCATAAGAAAATATATTTTCACAACTAAACCACTAATGAAAGACATCAATGAAAAACCATTTATTGTCTTCCATAGGCTCAGTTAAGTGGAACAATCAAGAAAATATTGTATGGATCCATTCATGGTGGCATTTTTGGAAAGAGGTATGTTGAGTAGATACTGAAAGTCCCTCTCCATTCCCATTCAGAAAACATTTCAAGAATGAATAAGTTAGCATGGATATCTATATTTATGATCCATTCTTCAATTCACACATTTTTTTTAAAAAAAAGACAACAATTTTAAAACATTTTTAAAATCCTGTAAATTTTGGTCAATAATTAAGTACAAGAACAACAAGATGGAAAGAGAGAGAAAACGCAATATAACCAAGCTGATACACAGATTGAATGTTTCACTTGTATTTATTTATATTTATTTAAAACTTTTGTACCCCGACCTTCTCACCTCTATCAAGGGACTCCTACCGGCATAACAGCAAAAATTCAATGCTATACAATTTAAAAACAACTACAACAACATATTAAAATACATAAAAACCCAGAATAAAACCACATTGCCATTAAAACAATTCCACTCAATCTGTAAACATGGTCATACATTCAGACAATAGCCAAACTCAGCCTATTCTGGGAAGGCTTGGTTCCACATCCAGGTCTTCACCAGCCTCCTAAAGGACAACAGAGAGGGGGCAGATCTAGCATCACTTGGGAGAGAGTTTTACAGCCGAGGGGCAACCACAGAGAAGGCCCTGTCTCTCGTCCCCACCAGCCGCGCTTGCGAAACCGGCGGGACCGAGAGCAGGGCCTCTCCAGAAGATCTTAATGTTCTTGATGTTTCGTAGGGGAGAATCCATTCGGACAGGTAAACAGGGTCAGAACCATATAGGGTTTTGTAGGTTAAAACCAGCACTTTGAATTGTGCCCAGAAGCTAATTGGCAGCCAGCGGAGCTGGCGCAGCAAGGGAGTTGTATGCTCCCTGTGCCCTGCTCCTGTTAGTAACCTGGCTGCCGAACATTGGACTAATTGCAGCTTCCGAGCAGTCTTCAGAGGCAACCCCATGTAGAGAGCATTGCAGTAGTCTATTCGGGATGTAACCAGAGTGTGGACCACCATGGCCAAGTCAGACTTCCCAAGGTACGGGCGCAGCTGGCACACAAGCTTTAACTGTGCAAAAGCTCTCCTGGCCACCGCCGAGACCTGGGGCTCTAGGCTCAGCAATGAATCCAGGATCACTCCCAGACTGCAAACCTGCACCTTCAGGGGGAGTGTAACCCCGTCAAGCACAGGCTGTAACCCTATGCCCTGTTCGGCCTTACGACTGACCAGGAGTACCTCTGTCTTGTCTGGATTTAGTTTCAATTTGTTAGCCCTCATCCAGTCCATTACAGTGGCCAAGCACCGGTTCAGGACTTGAACAGCCTCCTTAGTAGCAGGTGGAAAGGAGTGACAGAGTTGGACATCATCTGCATACAAATGACATCGCACCCCGAAACTCCATGGTAGAAGTACATGGTAGAAGTGTCTTAACTGTTTGTCTGAATAGGATATGTTCTTCTGCCTCATGGATCTCAAATAGTAAGGTCAAGGAAACCATATACAATGCTCTATTAGATATCAGAAAAAGAAATTTGCTCATCTACCATAAAAGAACAAAAACAGAAACAGAAAACTGGGTTGAAATGGGTCACTTTATTTTAATTGAGTTGACCCCAGAAAGGAGTAAGAGAAAGGAGCAACCTAGCACAAGATCAGCTGAGGCCAGATGTCACGCCATTATTTCCTTCTCAGCCTTCTCCTGGCTGGACCACCTTAGCCACAAGGGTAGTCTCCATTCTACTCCCTCCAGGTCACAGGATCCAAAGAGACAGTTCCAGTTCCAGAGCCCTTCCCTTCATGAAAAGGGTGCCAAGGTGTTCACCATAACTCTTATGACCTCATCAGATGGGCTCCTTTCACCATCATACACCACTTGCTCTCCCCTTTCCCAACAGAGTCAATTACATGAGTCATATGTACCTCCGATTGGCCTCTTTCAGCAAAGGGGAGTGTGGCACCCCCAAGGGGCTGTTCTTACATCTGTACTCCGTACCTATTTGTCTTTACCTGTATGGGTCTTTGTTCTATTGTCCAGCCATGTGGGCACTCATGGGCGGAGTTGTGTCTTGGCTCCACACCTGATGTTACCGCCCTTGACTCCTCCTCTTCCAGAGGTCACCTGAGGGGCGGGACTTCCTTTCTTCCTCCATTCCAGAGACCACACGGGCATAGCAAGGTGGAAACTAAGCCATCTGGGACAAAGCATTTTAGTTCACTGTTACTAAGCCAACCTATGCTTTCAGCCATAATCTACAGGGACAAAGGAAGGTCAGCCTTCGCCCATAGCCTGTAGATTTTGGGGATCCAGAGAACTTCGCGAGTCAAAGGAACCATTGAGAGCAACAGGATACCTGGGATCAAGAGAGGAACCATCACTCTGCAAACAAAGAGGCAAGTGATAGCAATCCTTTTTCAAGAAATTCCCTTTGCAACCAACTAAGCATTTTGGGCCACCAGCATTTTTACTGGTTGTTATTCAATAAATCTTGTTTGTTTCACTATTTTTTGAGTCTAGCACTCATTCTTAAAGATATTCCAGGCCTCCCTGCATGTGGGATGGCTTGTCCTCTACCTTCAGAGTCACAGCTTGCATGTCCATCCTTTTAAAGCCTATTTTAGGCCCTGAAGGCAGAAGAGGGAGAGCAAGCGCTGTACACCTCTGCCATAGAAACACAGGAAGCTTCCCATGTTGCCTTCAGGACTACGGTGGGAAGTTGGGTGGCGGCAGTTTTCCCCATGTGATGTGGTCCCACAGAATGCGAGGCATGGAACAACAGGTTCCCCACGCATTCCCGCTGGAACCCCATAGATTTGCCACATGGACCTTTGTGATGAGGTTCTTAAACTCTTCACACACACACATACTAATTGCTAAGTGATCATATATTTAAGGACACCACCCTAAGGCAGTTGTCAAAATTACCCTAATGTACATTAAACACTGACTTGGCAATCCATATTGATTAAATGATCTTTTTTCCTTTCTTTTCTATGTTTCTGCTAATACCGTACATCTCTCCTGCTTGACTTGAAAAGTGCTCAAACATCATATGTTTAGCAGATAGCAAAGCAAATTGCAACATTAAGAGCTGGCATAATTCCTCAAGGCCTTGCTCCTTGTGCCGAATATTGACATTGCACTTTATAGCTGTCCTGAAATCCTTTATAGCTGTCCTCATTCAATTTTAAAATCTTGGGGAGTGGGGGGAAATTTTAAAATATTCCCAACATGAAAGTCTACAGAGGAAAACAAGGCCATTTTCCATTTTGGCACAAGATAAGCTCTGCAATTAACACTCCAAATGTTGATGTTGTTCAGTATAGCTAAGAATCCCTCTCATTTGGAGAAAATTGAGGTATTTTTGCAGATATGATTTGCTAAACATAATGCAGAATGATTTATTATTAATAATATTATTCAGGACTCATATGGTGATAAATTTACTAAATGATGTTTGTGTGTCTGTGTCTAAATCAGGGAATCATGTAGTTTGAAGGGAACAAAAGACTTTCAGCATGAATACGCAACTAACGCACACCTGAAAGCTTCCCATCCGGCCCCTATTTACAGATTTGGAATCCACCATTCTCCAGTTGAGCTGATTACATTGTCAAACAGTGCTATCAAGAAGTTCTTCCTAATGGTTAGGTGGATTTGTATTGTCGAAGGCTTTCATGTTCGGAATCACTGGGTTGTTGTGAGTTTTCTGAGCTGTGTGGCCATGTTCTAGAAGCATTCTCTCCTGCATTCTTTGACAGGCATCCTGACATTTTTATATATCCATGTCCAGGACAGGTTTATACATCAAATTTTGACAGGCATCCTCAGAGGTTGTGAGGTCTGTTGGAAACTAGGAAAATTGGGTTTATATATCTGCGGCATGTCCAGGACAGGTTTATACAATCTCAAATTTTCAATAGAACTCTTGTTTGTTCGAGGTAGGCATAAATGTTTCAACTGGCCATCTTGATTACATTTAATGGTCCAGCAGTTTCAAGGTCTGGCTTCTTACTGCCTGCTATTATTTTTATTTTTATCATGTCCTGGTTTTTTGGAGAAGCAGAATATATTCCCATTGCATCTTCTGCATGACATCCCTTCAAATATTTTAAGATGATTATAAGATCATATCTCAGTCTATTCTTATCTAAAGTAAATGAGACAGAGTAATTAACACATTTCTAATACAGATAGTTGCTTCTGATCGGTATTTAATAATGTTGGCTGTGAAAAGCCAATTATGTACAATGATAATATGATTATTTGGGGAGAGGATTTTGAAAGGCCTGCATTTATATGCATGTACTGAATTAGATATCTTGGATATGGGACCCAACCCAATTCTAAACAAGACTTTTATTTATGTTTCATATACAACTTAAACACATTGCCTGCAGAGAAGTTTTTACAATGTTTCTAAGAATTTTGTGCATAAAATAAAGTTTGAGTACACTGAACCATCAGAAAACAAAGGGGACACGATCTCAGCCATCTCTGTGAACAATTCTGGATTTTGGAGTATTTCAAAAAATGGAATTCTGGATAAGGAGTGCTCAATCTTATGATGTGTTTATTAGTTGTTTACTTAAAGCAATTAAATCCCACTCTTCAGTTGATAAGCCTCCCTAGAGCTAAAAAAAATGACAGATAACATATGTGGCACATAGCATCTTATTATTTCTCACTGTGCAAATCAACATTCCTTATGGCAGTGTTTCCCAACCTTTTTTGAGCCGCAGCACACTTTTTACATTTACAAAATCCTGGGGCACACCACCAACCAAAATGGCACAAAATGACACTCTAACACAGTAATACATATAGTTAATATGGTTTTAAATGTATTTATACACTCAGTGTGAAACCTGGACCTGGTTCGATGAACACAACATAGATATCCTTGCAGGAATGGCAGAAAGACACAAATTTCCCACACAGAACTCCCATAACCAAGAGAATATGCTATAAGAGTTTGGTGAGCATTGGCCTTGGGTTTTGGATTTGTAGTTCACCTATATCCAGAGAGCACTGTGGACAGAAACAATGTTGGATCAGGACCAAACTTGGCATGAATACTCAATATGCCCAAATGTGAACACAGATGGAGTTTGGGGGAAATAGACCTTGACATTTGGGAGTTACAGTTTCTGGGATTTATAGTTAACACACAATCAAAGAGCATCCTGAACTCTTGCAACAATGGAATTGAACCAAACTTGGCCTATTGAACTCTCATTACCAACAGAAAGTACTGAAAGGATTTGCTTGGGAATTGACCTTGAGTTTGGAAGTTGTAGTTCCCCTACACCCAGAGAGCACTGGGCACTCAAACAATATTATGTTATGTTGTTGTTTGTTTTCTATCCAGAATCACAGTGTTGGAAGGAGTCTCACCACTTTAAGGTCCCTAAAACAGGCATGGGAAAACTTCGGCCCTCTGGGTGCTTTGGACTTTAACTCTCACCATTCCTAACAGCCTGAGGCCCTTTCCTGCTTAAGTGGGGAAAGGGCCTGAGGCTGCTAGGAATGGTGGGAGTTGGAGTCCAAAATACCTGGAAGGTCCAAGTTTGCCCATGCCAGCTTTTGACAGAGACCTCTTCCTCCCGCTTCCCCTTAGCGCCCTTTCTTCCCCCTCCTGCCGAACACTTACTTTTTCTTCTACACTGCCACTTCTGCCGCCATTTTGACCTGAGGGGGCAGCATGAGCGTGTTCAGGAGGGGAGGGGGGAGGGAGGAAGACGTGACCCGTGCGGGCGCTACTGCGCAGACTCGCCCCAGAGCAAAGCAAGGCAAAGCAAGCAAAGCGAGCTGGGAAGAAGGGAGCCCGAGTGGAGAAGAAAAAGTGTTCGGCAGGAGGGGGATGAAAGGGTATTGAAGGTTCCAATTTCCCACGGCATACCTGATGATCACTCACGGCACACTAGTGTGCCACGGCACACTGGTTGGGAAACACTGCCTTATGGAAACTCCTAATGCAGTTAGATATATGAACCTGGATTATGACCTGGATGATGTGATTTTAATTGTTGTTTTAATGCTATGTTATAATTGGCTGTTTTTAATGTTTTGTTTATTTATCGATGAGATGTATACGCACGGCATTGAATTATTGCCTTTGTAAGGCCGCCCTGAGTCCCCTTCAGGGTTGAGAAAGGTGAGATAAAAAGTGCAGTAAATAAATAAATGCATACATACATTTTGGAGAGACACTTTTTGACAGAGAACAATTATTATCGATCTTGAAGCTAATGGCAACTGTTTCATGTTCTGTATCCATTCAATCTTTTTCTTCCTATTTTTTATTTATATTCTAAGTATAGTTTCTAAAGGTTCCCAGAACATATTATAGGTTAATTACAATATATTTGCAATCTGAAAAGTCATGAAATGAAAGGGACAATAGGAAAATAAGGACTTTGACACTTTTCTAAATGTGGCTCAATGTAAGGTTAGCTTATAAGGGCAACTTCAAAGAAACATAAATTTTAGGTTTTATCAGTATACAAAGGGATCCTGTAGCATCTTTGAGAATGGGAACTGAAGGAAATATCAAGAGTTTCCATTTCTTTTTGTGCGGGTTCTATCTGCACATTCCCTATCTGCACAAAGTCTTTCATTAAAATTTGTTGTTGAAGGCTTTCGTAGCCAGAATCACTGGGTTGCTATGAGATTTCTGGGCTCTATGACCATGTTTCAGAAGCATTCTCTCCTGATGTTTTGCCCACATCTATGGCAGGCATCCTCAGAGGTTGTGAGGTCTGTTGGAAACAAGGTGAGGCCTATATATCCGTGGAATATCCAGGGTGGAAGAAAGAACTCTTGTCTGTTTGAGTCAAGTGTGAATGGGCCAGCTAACACCTGCCAACAAAGGATTACCTAGTGCAGCAACCAGCCAGGCTTTGAAGCTGCAAAGCCATTAAATGCTAATCAAGCCGGCCAATTGCAACATTGCAACTGGGTGAAAAATGGAGGAACCATCAATCACATCAAAGAAAAAATACCAAGAGTTTACCAGTGGCTGGATCTCCAAAATTAGGAGAAATGCATTGCCCAACTTACCAGGCAAGGCTCCTTGCAGCGAGGGGCACTCTCCCGCTGGCCAAAATGGTGGCAGGGGGCTTCTCCTTCCCAGAAGCCCCCTGCGCCATGGCGATTTTCCTGCCAGTTGGCTAGCTGGCCAACCAGCGGCTGGCCCTGCCCGGGCCTCCTAATTGGTTGGGACCGGCCTTTCCCACTGTCCAGCAGCCCTCAAAAGCGCTGCCCTGGGCACTTGCAGGCACTATGCCTGCTTCAACTTGCTTCTCATCCACCCTGCATGCCTGTTTTTGTGTTTTGGTATTGTTCTTCTTTGGTCTGGTTATGGTCAGCTCGTCACAAGTTAGGTTGGCGTGTGGCATGGGCCCTGGATCTGGCTTCCTTCCCCACCCCAGCAGCACAGGGGGGGGGGGTGTCCGTGGTCCTCAGGGGTGCCATGTAACATGGGCCGGTATTGTGCCGGTGGCACCCTGACGTGTTTGGCTGTATCGGTCAGAAGCAGGCTGCGCAATCATGATCCAGAACCCATGCCTGGCTGCCAACCTCTTCATTCCTGTAATCAAGTTGTAGCCGTTTTCACACCAGCCCAGTGTTTGTGTCATCTTTGGGTTTTCGTCGGTGGGAGGGGTGTCGCCCATCCACACGCAAATATACTGTGGTTGAGGAGGGAGGGAAAATATGACAGATTTGGAAGGTAAATGTTAAAGAAAAGGAAGTACTATTGTTATGATTATGATTCAATAAAAATGAAATTAAAAATATACTAGAAGATTTTAATTGGTGAGTTTTCAATTTCCTTTGAAACGGAGGATCCAACTCTATACAGATATATTAGCATTTCGGATCATCCAGTAATCATTAACTGTTCTTTCCCAAATTGGTACTTCTGATATTTGTCTTTGTTTCAGAAAGGGGAACTGAGATCAAACAATTCAAAGATGGTCTTATATAACTGCCAGGAAATAAGGGGGAGGGATTTCCGACAACTGTATTTTTCCAAGTTACTATTTTAAAGGGGGGATTGGAAGGGAGAAAGAGAAGGAAGGTAAGATACATGTATTAGCCACTTTGATTTTTGTTAATTCTACAAACGCTGACCAATGCTCATTCATTCCTTCTGTGTGCCCTTTGGGACAATGAAGTTGTCGTGCATAAGGCCTATCTCTTTCCATGCTAGCTAAACTGTGTGCAGTTCATCTCCCACCAATACATTTATTTATTTACAGTACTAGCTGAGGACCCGGTGGTGCCCGGGTTATTTGAGGAAGGCATTGTGTGCCAAGGTTGGTTCCTATTAGATGTGTATGTGGCTTGCAGTGGTCTCAGGAAGTTAGTGAAGGTACTGCAAGTCCCATTGGCCATGGTCCATCCCCCTCCCAACAGCACAGGATGTAGAGTGGGTCATGAGGGCTTTGTGTGCCAAGTTTGGTCTTCATTAGTCATTGAATGAGGGTCGCAGCAGTCTTGGGAAGTGAGGGGAGTGCCAAGGCTGGCCAATCAAAGGACTTTATGCAAATAGCTGGCACTTAGAATTTTGGAGTGCCATGGCTGGCCAATCAAAGGACTTTATGCAAATAGCTGGCACTTAGAATTTTGGAGTGCCATGGCTGGCCAATCAAAGGACTTTATGCAAATAGCTGGCACTTAGAATTTTGGAGTGGCGAGGCTGGCCAATCAAAGAACTTTATGCAAATAGCTGGCACTTAGAATTTTGGAGTGCCAAGGCTGGCCAATCAAAGGACTTTATGCAAATAGCTGCCACATATCGCTGTGGCCACATATCCGCCCTCCCGCCCTCCGCACACATACATACAAACATTCCACTTTATAAAGGTATACAGATGTCTAGCCCGCCTTTCTCAGCCCTAAGGCGACTCTAGGCGGGTTACAGATTGGCAACAATTCAATGTCATACATTCATAAAAATACAATTAAAAACAATCAACATAACAATATAAAAACATATAAAACCATTAAAAACATATAATCACTGGTGTCATCCTGTTAAAATAATTTTCCAGTAGCATAATCTAGCCATTCCATGTTCATAGTGATGTGCGCACTATGCAGAGCATTCTTTCCTTCCGGAAAGCTCTGAAGACCCTGCTCTTTCGGCAGGCGTTTGGAGTGCGATGAGCCCAAGCCCCGCCACTTATTGCCTTTATGTCCTCCTGTTTGATACTGTGTTTATATTGTATTATTCTGTTAGTATATGGCCCCTATGTTTTATTGCACTCTAGATGTGCTTTTAACTGTGTTTTAATGCTGTTTTATTCCACTGTTTTGCAAATGTGTTGTGAGCCGCCCCGAGCGGTATTTTCAAAAGCTTGCTTGAAGAGCCAAGTTTTTACTTTTTCCAAAAAGTCAGGAGAGAGGGGGCTTATCTAATATCCTTGGGGAGGGAGTTCCACTGAGAAGGTCATATCTCTCGTCCCCACCAAACACGCTTGTGAGGAAGGCGGGATCGAGAGCAGGGCCTCGCCAGATGATCTTAAACTTCTAATTGGTTCATAAAAAGAGAAACGTTCAGACAGGTAAGATGGGGCAGAACCAATTAGGGTTACCATGTGAGGCATTTATTTCTGATAATGAGCAACTAAAACTATTCTGTGGACTTCATTCTGAAAGGGATTGTGTTCACTGAACAGCTTGGAAACATACCTGCCGTGAATGAAGAGTTGGCACAAGTGGAAACTAAAAGATGAGCTTTAAAAAAAACAACAAACATTTCTAGATTTATGTTTAGATGTGCTAAAACAGGCAAGTTTCCACAAATCAATGTGTATGTTGATTATTTTTAAACTTTATAAAAAGCTTCACATAATTGTTGCGCCACACCTTTTCAGCAAAAAAACCTGGCATAAAATCTGTGAAAATCATGCTGTGAAATATGGTATACACTGCATCTTCATCCAAAGCATACAACTCTAGGTAGTAGATATTTTTAGTTAATAAATAAATACACAGTACAGTTCAAATTCCATGCAGCAGCTATGCATAAAAATGACAAGATATGTTAAGTTTTAGGTTCCTACACCAGTGTTTCCAAACTGCCGTTCTGCGGAACACTAGTGGGCCGTGAGCGATCGCCTGGTGTTCCACGGGAAAACCTCTCTTCCCCCCTTTCTTCCCCCTCCTGCTGAACTCCTGCTGCTGCTGCTTGGGGGAGGAGAAGGAGGAGGAAGGGCCGAGCGGCAGCAAAGAAGAAAAGGAGCTGGGGCACTGCCTCCTTCGGCTGTTTCCCCAGCCAGCCAGCCTCTAATCGAGGGAGGGTAGGGAACGGAAACGGAAGTGCGCTTGTCTGGGCACATGCGCACTAGGTCCCGGGGGTGGCAGACACATTCACCTTCCTCCTGCGGTGGTGAAGGAAGTGAAGGAGCCAGCTGTTTCGGAGGTGCCCCGGCTCGGCCCTGCTGCGTCCCAGGTGAGGTCCCAGGGTGCCCTTCCCCTCGGCCCTCCCCCCCCCCCTGAAGCCCCTCAAAGAGGAAGGTCCCCAAAGGGGAGAAGGGGCCTTACTTCATGGGGGGAAAGGGTCGGGGCCTGGCAGGAGGGCCCTCGGAGGAAGAAAAGGCAGGCGGGATTCTGTGAGGGACTCCCTCGCCAGCCTTCCTCAGCCTTCCTCCCAAATGTCAAGGTCTATTTTTCCCAAACTCCATCTGTGTTCACATTTGAGCATATTGAGTATTCATGCCAAGTTTGGTCCTGATCCAACATTGTTTCAGTCCACAGTGCTCTCTGGATATAGGTGAACTACAACTCCAAAACTCAAGGTCAATGTCCACCAAACTCTTATAGCATTTTCTCTTGGTTATGGGAGTTCTGTGTGGGAAGTTTATGTCTTTCTGCCATTCCTGCCAGGATATCTATGTTGTGTTCATCGAAACAGGCCCAGGTTTCACACCGAGTGTATAAATACATTTTAAAACATATTAACTATATGTATTACTGTGTTAGAGTGTCATTTTGTGTCATTTTGGTTGGTGGTGTGCCCCAGGATTTTGTAAATGTAAAAAGTGTGCCACAGCTCAAAAAAGGTTGGGAAGCACTGTCCTACACCATATACAAAACTACACTCATTTTCCTACACTCTAACACTGACTAGTAATTCAGGCACTGCACATTGCCAGTTGCTAACACATTGAATTGCTTTGACCAAATCATTACTGCAGCATGAATATCAGGCTGTCAGAATAGCTTTGGGGAACCATGAAAGCTCAAACAGGAGCAATCTTCCCTTAGTCTGGTCAAAAAATGTTTTTTCAAGAGACCTTGTGCCTATTATGAAAAGTCAGAATAATTCAGACTGCACAAGAAGGACAATAATAAGTCTTTTATTTCCTAATCATGTCAAAGCCAAGAGCATACATTGAATGAATGAGAATTGTGCAAGGAATGACATTTAAAAGCGGATAGAAGGAAACACAAAAACGGTTGGTCACATTTTAGCTGTCATTTGGATCTAACAATCAAACCTGGCATCTGTATTCCATCTGTAGCTTCTAAACATAATCTGAAATAATTCCAGTTCTGTAGCCATCCTGTTGTTATTGAATATTGGTCAAAAAATCCATGCCAGCATTTCCTTGCAGCGACAGAATTAAGAAACCTTGGAATAGTTACTTTTTTTTAGATAACTCCCCAAATCCTTCCTCCAAAGATTTGGGTATGTTTAACCTGCAGAAGAGAGACATGATCACTGTGTTTAAATATTTGAAAGGCTGTCATGAGGAAGAGGGAGCAGGCTTGTTTTCTGCTGCCCTGGAGACTAGGACTCAGAGCAATCTTTCTTTTTTTTAAACCCTGGGCAAAATTATTATTTGTTCCCTTTGTGCCTGCAGCAGACAGTTCCAAAGGCTGCAGACATTTAAAGTGTACTTGTTTGGCTTTGCACATGTTCAGGCAAACAGGAAACTAACTACAGACAGCCTATTATCCCCTAATAAAGTGGTTACCTGGAACTCTGTGCTTCTCTTGCCTTTCCTTGCTGTAATGCAGTGTTTCCCAACCGCTCTGATGCGGCACAGTAGTGTGCCGTGACGGACCTCCTGCTGTGCCGCAAGAAAAGCTCTCTGCCCCCCTTCCTTTCCCCCCCTCCTCCTGCTGAACTCCTGATGTTTGGGGGAGGAAGAGGAAGGGCCGGGCGGCAGCGAAGAAAAAGAAGTGGCCGGGGCGCCACCTCCTTTGGCCGTTTCCCCAGCCAGCCTCCAATCCGCCATGACTCCCGCCATGACTCTCGCCCCTTGCTCGCTGAAGCCGCACGGAGGAAACTGGGGGGAGTGGGAGGGGCATGGTGCAGCCTGGCTCCACCCCCTCCCCCCGGCTTCCGCTCTCCCACAGCTTCTCCAGCCTTGAGGGGACAGTGCCAAGCCTGCATTGTGCTGGCTCTGCCACCGCTGGCTTGGCATTGCCCCCTCAAAGCTAGAGAAGCTGTGAGGGAGCTGAAGCCGGGGGGAGGGGCGGGGCAAGGCACGGCCTGGCTCCTCCCCCTCCCCCGGCTTCGGCACTCCTAGCAGCTGCTTCCAGCAGACCACCATTCCCCAGCCATTCTTTACTGTGTTAGAGTGTCATTTTGTGTCATTTTGGTTGGTGGTGTGCCCCCGGATTTTTTTAATGTTAAAAGTGTGCTCAAAAAAGGTTGGGAAACACTGCTGTAATGTATCTTTCCCAGCCATCATGCACCTCTCCTTGTTGCAGTTCAGCCTTCCTCTTTAATTCTCTTTCCGGATAGCTGGTTCCTCCATTAGAAAGCCTTTGATAGTTTAAGCCAGGGGTGCTCACACTTTTTCAGCATACGAGCTACTTATAAAACAACCAAGTCAAAATGATCTACCTACCCATTACTCAGAGAGCCATAAAAGCAAAATATTTGGAAATTTATTTCAGTGAGAGCCATATAATATATTTTAAGACTGAATTCAACTAAATGTGAGTATAATAAGCCCCTGAATTTATTCATCATAACAATGGTGATAATATTCATTCAGCCTCTACTACTACTACTACTACTAATAATAATAATGGTAACAACAACAATAGGTTCCTAGAGTAGAAGGAGACCTCCAAGGGCCATCCAGTCCAACCTCCTTCTGCCATAAAGGAAAAACACAATCAATGCATTCCTCACAGATGGCCATTCAGCCTCTGATAATAATAATAATAATAATAACAATGGGTTCCTAGAATAGGAGGAGACCTCCAAAGGCCATCCAGTCCAACCTCCTTCTGCACCTGGGCGGCATCGGGAACCTGTGGGGCGGGACTGAGCCTTCCTCCCACCCTGCCTGAGATCTACCAGGACGCCCTATGCGATCTACTAGGCATGGTTTCGAACCCAAAAATGGCGATTCTAAAATCAAATGGGGATTTTTTTTTGATTAGTAAAAGAAAGACTTACAAAAAAATTTCCAAAAATTTCTAAAATGTAACTTAATTACTAACGAAATTCGTTAGTAGTTCGTATGCCAGCGCATGCGCATTCCAGATGGTTTTGGCCTACAACTCCCAGAAATCCTAACAGCTGGTAAATTGGCTGGGATTTCTGGGAGTTGTAGGCAAAAACTTGAATAAATCACACTGAATTCTAGATGGGACTCTCCAAATAGGAAGGAGGGAGGGAGGGAGGGGGGTATTCTATTCTTGGAAGCAGCAAAAAAGGAGGAGGAGCCCCCCCTCGCTCCTCGCTGCCTCTCTCTCACCCCGATCCTGAGGGAGCGAGGGCCCAAGTTTGCCCAGGCTGAGAGGAAAAGGAAGAGGCCTGAGGCTGTGAGGAATGGTGGGAGTTGAAGTCCAAAACACCTGGAGGGCTGAAGTTGGCCCCTCATGAAGCCTCTTCAAGGCTTTAGATCCTGGCAGGCAGAAGGGGCAGGGAGAGCCGTCTACTCCTCCTGCCCTGCCAGGATCTAAAGCATCAAAGAGTATTGGGGTGAGAAACCAACCTAATGTATAATAGAATGAATGCTACTGTAAGTGCCTAATATTATAAGTAATCCAACTGGTCATATACCTACATTCCATGCACATGCAATAATACAGCAGTAATAACAATGGGAATAAGAAGAGGTAAAATTCAAACCGAAGTACTCTGACTGTGGTCCCTCCTCAAGCGGTGCAAACTGCAAAAGGCTCTTCTCTATGAGCCCGGGAAAAGTCAAATACTTTGGGGGGCTGCAGCGTTTTCTGAGCCTGGGTGCACACACAAGAATATTCTTTGGGGGTGGATTTGCTGCAGAATCTTCTCTATAAAGAGAGCCTTTTGCAGTTTCTGCATGAAGGAGGGACCAAAGTCAATACTTTGGTTTGAATTTTACCTCTTCTTATACCCATTGGCTGTATTATTGCATGTGCATGGAATGTAGGTATATGACCAGTTGGATTACTTATAATATTAGGCACTTACAGTAGCATTCATTCTATTATACATTAGGTTGGTTTCTCACCCCAATACTCTTTGATGCTTTAGATCCTGGCAGGCAGGAGAGGCAGGAAGCCTGGAAAAATGTAAACAGAGAGGTTTCCTCAGTAAATCCACAAAGGAGGGCACTTCATCCAAAGTGCCCTCCTTTGCAGATTTTTCTGAGTAAACCTCTCTGTTTACATTTTTCCAGGCTTCCAGCCGAAAGAAGGAGCGAGTTTAGGGCTTGCCTTGCCATAATACTTATTGGCAAGGGAGGCGGGAGGGTGGTGAGAGAGAAGGAGGGTGCCCCCTCACGACCTAATAACGACACTTAAGAAAATCCTGGCCCCCCGAAGTTCTATAAAGAAAGTCCACTTCCTGGTTGGCATTCCAGATGCGGAAATACTCAAAAGTAGCATTTCTTACGAATTTCTTACGAATCATTTCATTTTCATAACTTTTTTCTCATGCCTACGATCTACCAGTAGATCA
Source organism: Anolis apletophallus (assembly GCA_030556195.1). Classification (NCBI taxonomy): domain Eukaryota; kingdom Metazoa; phylum Chordata; class Lepidosauria; order Squamata; family Anolidae; genus Anolis; species Anolis apletophallus. Next base: position 68,194,493 of record JARBWK010000009.1, on the reverse strand, counting down.
TGATCTACCTAATGAGCACCACTGGTTTAAGCTCCCTCTGCTCATTATATTTCTCTCCTCCCTGTTTCAGAGCACACTCTCTGGCCTCTTTTGGGACCTAACTCAACCCAGGGATTCTGAAGACTATGGTTTCCAAGCCTGAGAAACTATGTCTCCCAGGACTGCTGTTAAAAAGAACTCTTTACCTGCTGATTAATCATGTGTTCTAAAGTTGTTTTCCTTACCTGTTCCCATCCTTTCAATATGTGACCGTCCTGCCTTTCTGTTCCAAAGTCCCCCAGAAAGCCCATTCTGCATGTTCTCCTTTCCCCAGTATGGAATTCTATTATTTCTATATATTTTCCCTTCTTCATGCCTCGATCTACATACAAGGGAGCCTGGCTTGGATATCTGTACATACTTGGGGAAACTATGTCTCTCGTGTGCATGAAAAATGCCCTAAAATTTCTAGCCTTTTCCTATGTGTTCTTATGTTTTGTTACTAATATATTTTGTGCTTCTGAGATTTCCTGTTCCTTTACGTGGATGGGAAACCGTATTCCTGACCCAAAAGGAAGTCCTGCATCCCATATGATCATACAGCCTGCGAGAAGAGACTCCAAGCTGGGGATTTCCTCAACCAATGCCCGGCCTCACCCATATTATGGTTATTATCTGGACATATGTAACACAATAGCCCAACGGACAGGACAAGATGGCCCCATTGCCTTTTCCTGCCCACCTCGGGGGAAGTGGCTACTCTTCACAATGTGCCTTTGTGTGTGTGACCTCTCGCCACAGAAGGAAACCTGATTGTCTTTTTCTCATCTCATCTTTGTCTTTTTGCTCATCTCATCTGCTATTTGCATGATTGTTCCAACATGTCCTGTTTTGAGCTGCCATGATCCAGGGCCACTGCCACTGGGTTGGCCCCCTGGTGGGGCTCTGTCATGACCATCTGCACACAATAAACTTTTCCTGGGTAGGGCTAAGTGCCCTCAATCATTTTTATTATTTTTCCTGTTGAATAAAGGGAAACCCATTCACCTCCACTCAGGCATGTAGCCGGGGTGGGGGGCTTAGGGGGCTTCAGCCCCTCAAAAAAAAAAAAATTCTCAGGGTGGTCCGCGAGAAGGCCTTACTGTACATTATTTAAACTGTTATGTTTATTCATATCATGATCTGATCACCATGCTCATTATATGCCACATTCATGGGGTTATTGGGATAACAATACAAAAGGTTTGCTAGGGTAGACCCTCTTCCAGCCAGTCTCAGCCCCCCCAACCAAACTCAGCCCCCCAATCAAAATCCTGGCTACGGCCCTGCCTTCACTCAATGCCCTTTGTCTCTTCACAGGCCGACTGCTCAGCCAATCCTCCCTTCTGTGATTGGTCAGAGTTGGGAGACTCATCCAATGGACTTCGCGACAGCTGATGTTGCTGCAGTGGGAAATTTGAAATTATTGTGTATAAAAGAGGCTATATTTCTGTATTCTGGCTATTCTACCTTCTTTGTGAATGTATCACAAGCTAGGATCTTATCCACAGATAATAAAATCTTCCTTGGCTGAAATTACCTTCTCACCTTGCTGTTGGATGATTTTAATTGGGGCTGATCTGTATGCTTGGCATAGAAAGCACTCACAGAAAAGGGGCAGCTCAGACTTATCACTTGTCTGGGTTACTGCCAACAGGCTTCTTCCTGGTCTCACTGCCAGGGATTGCCTCCTAAATTAGGGCCAACACTCTTTTCTTATCTTATGTTATCCTCTTTCTTATTTCCCTTTTCCCATCACTGTGGAGGCTCGGGATTGTTGCTGCATCGGAGTTGTCACTAATCTAATAAGATTGTTTAATAGCCATATTAAAATCTTGGGTAATGTATGCATTGGACCACCCAGCATCAAAGGATTGATTTTACTAAAGAAAACTCAGTTTTAATCCTTTATGTTGGTAAATTAACTTACTTTTCTGTATATATTCTGAAGAAAGAAGTAATTAAATTGACAGGAGAAAAATGAATGTAAAAAATCTTGTCAATAGGCCATATTTCTTGTAACTCAGATGCCAATTAGAGCCAAGCCCAGATGTATAAGGGGGTAACAAAAGGTTTATTTTACAAGAATTGGGAATAGGACTAACAAAAAAGTAGCCAAACTGGCAAAAAAACCCCACAAAACCCAAGGGAAGCTCAAAAAAAGCACTGCAGGAGAAGCCAAGACAAACTCAGGGACGCCCTCTGTGACGTCCTTTGTGGGATGATCCAAAACACGTAGTCTGTAACTGGTCCAAAGTCAAGGGCAGGAGAAATGATGGAGGAAAACGAAGGAGACAATCCAAGGTCTAACAGGAGAGAAGATCCAGTAGAGACAAACCCCGCCACTAGGAAACACTGCTGTAGGAGTAGTCAGGAACACGATACCAGATATCAGGATGTCAAGGTAACAGGATGCCAAGATAAACAGGACGCCAAGGCGACAGGACACCAGACACAACTCCTTGCCTGCTGCAAGGGGCCTGTTTCCCAGACCCACAATTTATACACTAAATGTCAGATGCATCAGAGTCACACCCTTCTTGATTAGGTGAAACAGCTGCCTGCCTTTCAGTGTCTCTCCAAGTTTCCCAGCGTCTTTCCAAACTTAGTGTTTCCCAATCATTCCCAGAAGTAGCAGAGGGCCAATCTTTGTCACTGTCAAACCCCATAAATGTGTCACTACTGGAGTCAGCATTACATATATCCTGAACTTCTTTTACCAACATTGAATCAAGCTCAGTATCACTTTCTCCTGACTCCAGTTCCACATCTCCAGGAACACTTCCAAATGACTCTGAATCTGCAGAAGCTGTAAGTTCCTGCCAAATCCTTTTCCTCTGCTCTAACTCTTCAGAGCTGGAATTGCTTACATTTCGTTTCCTTCTCACTCCAGCGTCTGAAAGCTCATTAGGCTCTCCCAACTGCATTCCATTCTCAGCTGGAGATAACTCAGCATCTACTACAGCTCTGCTATCAGGCAACGCCGAGGCCTGGCTTATACCGTATTTTTTGAAATACTAATCCTATTAAGGCTATAGTTGTATACATGCTTATGGAGTTAGAGTTAGTAGCATTGAATTTATAGAGTTATACACTTTGGGGTAAGCAGACATAAAATTCGTCTCTAGGCAAGTTTCGATGAATGCTAGATCCATTTTTAACATCTTGAAGTATATCTTAATGGGCGAATAAAAGCAGAATTGAGCAAATGGAGTATGAAAATGTCTTACTTCATATTTCTTAAAGTGCAGCTTTAATTGCTTATATCCAGAGATCATCACAATGTGAGATCAAATAAGTTATAAAACAAACTTTTTCAAAAAAAAATTGGTTACTCCTGATCTTACAGTTAAGCATTAAAATATCCAAAATAAAACAATGGGGTGGAAAGGGATCATAAACATTTCTCAGGTTGCAAGTAAAAAAAACCCTGATCTATTGCCACAGTGACTTAGACAAGCCCCTTCTAGACTGCCATATAAAATCCAGATTATCTGCTTTGAACTGGATTATATGACATTGTAGACTCATATTATCCAGTTCAAAGCAGATAATCTGGATTTTATATGGCAGTGTAGACGGAGCCTCACTGAGACAAACAGGGAGAAATTGCACCATACCACTGGATCTGATGCCAAGTCCATCAACCAGTGGTGTTCTGAATCTGAGATTCTGGAATCCAAGATCTCTTAGGCAGGAAGCCACCCATCCTTACCATAACCTTAATGTAGAAAGCAATTCCAAAAAAGATTTTTTTCCCCCAAGCTCCTGTATAATGACAGCCCTAAGCTAAACCCAGTTTACTAGTCACTGTCATTCTCAGTATCCTTCGTTTTTAAATATGCTATTTCATTCAATGTATTAGCTTTAAAATACTGTTGCTGCAAACTGAGTTTAATGTTTCATAGGACACCCCTGAGCTATTCTTAGTTTTTGGTATTTCCTGGAGAGATTAAAAGTTATTTCAACTGAAGATCTTATCTGTTCTTATAGCCAGGTTCTTACCGAACAAATACCTTGCATAGTTGTGTAACTATTTTGTGGATATGCTTATCTACATACACATTGTACAAATACTAAATTGCAAGAGTGCTTCATTCTGTCCAGGTTTATTTAGAAAAGTAAAAAACCAGCACTCAGAATTTATATTTAGACTATATGAATTAATATCTAGATCTCTCATTCATGCACTGATCATCTGTATAAGGCTACATGATTTACAGTTTATCAGACCTTGGGGACCAGATGTGGTTTTCAAAGAAAAATCTCAGAATAAAAGCACTGATTTGCAATATGTGTGTGTTTATGCACCTGTGTATGTGCTGATTATTACTATTGCTACAGTAGACATTTTTGCAATCTACCTAGTAGCTACCGTGTTTCCCGAAAGTAAGACAGCGTCTTACTTTCTTTTCCCCGAAAAGTCCCCCTACGGCTTACTTTCGGGGTACGTCTTATATAACCCAAGACGTACCCCGTCGACACGCCCACGCCGCCCACGCCGCCGTCACGGCGCCGCAACCGGCGCGGCACACCTTTCCGCCAGGCCTCCAAGCAAGGGAGGAGAAAGGGAGCCAGAGGCGTGGCGAGGAAGCGCCGCGTCAGAGTGACGCGCCACCGCTTTGTCACGCCCCTGGCTCCTTTCCCCTCCCTTTCGTCCAAGCAAGGGAGGGGAAAGAGAGCCAGAGGCGTGGCGAGGAAGCGCCGCGTCAGAGTGACGCGCCGCCGCTTCGTCACGCCCCTGGCTCCTTTCCCCTCCCTTTCGTCCAAGCAAGGGAGGGGAAAGGGAGCCAGAGGCGGCGAGGAAGCGCCCGCGTCAGAGTGACGCGCCGCCGCTTCGCCACGCCCCTGGCTCCTTCCCCCTCCCTTTCGTCCCTGCCAGGGAGGGGAAAGGAGCCAGGGGCGGGACGAGGCAGCGCCGCGTCAGAGTGACGCGCGCTTCCTCGCCACGCCCCTGGCTCCTTCCCCCTCCCTTTCGTCCAAGCAAGGGAGGGGAAAGGAGCCAGGGGCGGGACGAGCAGCGCCACGTCAGAGTGACGCGCGCTACCTCTCCACGCCCCTGGCTCCTTCCCCCCCTTGCTTTGACGAAAGGGAGGGGGAAGGAGCCAGGGGCATGGCGAAGCGGCGGCGCGTCACTCTGACGCGGCGCTTCCTCGCCACGCCTCTGGCTCTCTTTCCCCTCCCTTGCTTGGACGAAAGGGAGGGGAAGGAGCCAGGGGCGTGGCGAAGCGGCGGCGCGTCACTCTGACGCGGCGCTTCCTCGCCACGCCTCTGGCTCTCTTCCCCCTCCCTTCCTTGGAGGCCTGGCGGAAAGGTGTGCCGCGGAGGTGTGCCGCGGCCGATGGGCCGGTTGCGGCGGCGGCGCGGCGGCGGGACGAGGTACGGCTTACTTTCGGGGTACGGCTTATATTAGCCGACCCCCCCGACACCCCCGATACGTCTTACAATCGGGGGTGTCTTACTTTCGGGGAAACACGGTACCTCCTTCCCTTCCTTATCCCCCTCTCAGTTTTGTGCAGAAGAAGTGACAGAATTGGGAAGTAAGTTTTTAAAACACAGCTGGCGCCTCCATATTTGTGGCTTTGATTATTTGTGGATTCGGTTAATGTGTTTTCTCTAGGAATTCCTAGATCCTGCAAGGTGACATACAGTTGGAGGAGGCTTTTCTGGGAATCCATAGATCCTACACAATGCAATGTAGCCAACTTTTATATCTAATCCTGTCCCGCATGACCAGCCATCCCCCACAGAGGATTGTTAGATATCTTTTAGAGCAGTGTTTCCCAACCAGTGTGCCGGGGCACACTAGTGTGCCGTGAGCGATCATCAGGTGTGACGTGGGAAAACGGAGGGGAGGGGGGAGAGTGTAGTGTGTTGAAGTATAAAAACCCTAAGAAACCTACCTCGATAAAGGCACAAAATTACAAACACCCCCCTCCCCACCCATTGTCTACTTGGTCTCTCCCTCTCCATGCACTGGGAAGACTCGCCTCCCTTCCCCAAGTAGAGACCTCCTCTTGCCTCCTGGGGGTTCTGTGTGGGACGTTTGGCCTAGTTCTATCATTGGTGGGGTTCAGAATGCTCTTTGATTGTAGGGGAACTATAAATCTCAGCAACTACAATGCCCAAATGTCAATGTCTATTTCCCCTGAACTCCATCTGTGTTCATATTTGGGCATATTGAGTATTCATGCCAAGTTTGGTCCTGATCCAACATTGTTTGAGTCCACAGTGCTCTCTGGATATAGGTGAACTACAACTCCAAAACTCAAGGTCAATGCCCACCAAACTCTTATAGCATTTTCTCTTGGTTATGGGAGTTCTGTGTGGGAAGTTTGTGTCTTTCTGCCATTCCTGCCAGGATATCTATGTTGAGTTCATCGAAACAGGCCCAGGTTTCACATTGAGTGTATAAATACATTTTAAAACATATTAACTATATGTATTACTGTGTTAGAGTGTCATTTTGTACCATTTTGGTTGGTGGTGTGCCCCAGGATTTTGTAAATGTAAAAAGTGTGCTGCGGCAAAAAAAAAAGGTTGGGAAACACTGTTTTAGAGGACAACTGCCACAGGGTGACTCTCATAGTGGCAAAATTCCTTGCAGTGGCAACAAGGCTAAGAAACCAACTAACCTCCAATAGGGGTATTACTTGAAACCATGTAGATGTATCTTGTACAGTAGACTTCTCCTGAGATGGGAGAATGTACCGTAACTTGTTGGTTTAACTGATGGACCATAATAAATATTGCTGTTGTTGAATAGAAGAGACCAAAGGAAGAGGAAGGGGAGAGCATGCAGGCAAACTTTTCTTGCATTTATGCATACAATCTTAGCTAGTACCAGTTTATTTACAGAAAATGCTAGGCATTTGTAACCGTTCTAAAGAAATGAATGCTACTTGACAATATAACCAAATGTTATGTTACTTTGCTGGAGCCACACAAAAATGTGTAGTAGAGCAGGGCTGTCCAACATCTTCCGGCCCTTGGGCCCGAATGCAGGTGACGGATCACCTTGGGGGCCGGAGCGGAGGCGTGGCTGCTCGCGGGGCGTGGCCGCAGTGGGGCGTGGCTGCTCGTGGGGGGCGGGGCCGCTGCCGCCCTGGTGCGCATGCCCAGCGTCCTGTGCGACCCGCCCCTTTTCGGCGCCTGACGTCACCCCGCCGAAAAGGGGCGGGTCGCGCAAGATGCCGGGCATGCGCGCCAGGGCGGGAGGCGGGCCGGGGGATCGGCGAGCCGCCCTCCGCCGTCTCCCTAGCTCTTGCAGCGGCCGCGCCTGAAGGAAGGTAAGCCCGGGCTTACCTTCCTTCAGGCGCGGCCGCTGCAAGAGTCAAGGACACGGCGGAGAGCGGCTCGCCGATCCTGCCCTGGCGCGCAAGCCCGCGAGCGGCCCTGCGCGAGCGAGGAAAAGGCGGGGGGAAGTCCCGCCCCGGGGGGAAGTCCCGCCCCTAGGGCATCTGACGTGGCTTCCCTCCGCCTTCTCCTCACTTGCGTCGCCCCCCCTCCTTGCGCCCCCCCCCCCCCGAGATCGAAATTTTTCAAATTTTTTTCAATTTTTTTTAAAAACCTGATGTCTTGCAGGGGGTTAGGGGGGCGTGGGGAAGGGGCTTGGGGGCCATGTACGGCCCCAGGGCCGCCAGTTGGACAGCCCTGTAGTAGAGTATAACATCCTTAAAGACACAAAGACATTCATTATGAGTTGTTCTACTGGAGGAGAAAACAACTAGGAGCTCTGTGTTAATCTGTTGTCATTTAGTAGCAGAACAATCCTAAAGAGACATTTCCGCCGCAACAGAGTAATAAACCTTTGCCTACAAGCATCTCCATGCAATTTTGACCTTCTTGCCATGGAAAACTACTAGATAACCACTTTTTGTACTTTACTGCTCTAAACTAATAGCACCATAATTGTAATGGAGAGCAAAGGGCCTTTCAAGAGTCTTTTGGATCAGTGTTGACCTTTTGATGTTTGATCCTCCGTGCCATTGAGTTTCAATGGGAAACAAAACATAAAGGCAACTCTCCTGCCTTCAGGGCTTAGAAAATGGGCTTTAAAGGGATGGACATTGCAAGCTATGGCCCTGAAGGTAGAGACAAGCCGTCCCACATGCAGGGAGACCTGGAATATCTTTAAGAAGGAGTGCTAGACTCAAAATAGTGACCCAAACAAGATTTATTAAAAAACAACCAGTAAAAATGCTGGTGGCCCAAAATGCTTAGTTGGTTGCAAAAGGGAAGTCCTTTAAAAGGGATTACAATCACTTGTCTCTTTGTTTGCAGAGTGATGGTTCCTCTCTTGGATTCCAGGTTCCTGTTGCCTTCAATGGTTGCTTTGACTCGTGAAGTTCTATGAATCCCCAAAATCTACAGGCTATGCGCAAAGGCTGATCTTCCTTTGTCCCTGTAAATTATGGCTGAAAGCGTAGGTTGGCTTTGTAGTTATGAACTAAGTTGCTTTGTCCCAGCATGGCTTGGATTTCACCTTGCTATGTCCAGGTGATCTCTGGAATGAGGCCAGAGAGGAAGTCCAGCCTCTCAGGTGACCTCTGGAAGAGGAGGAGTCAAGGGCGGTGACATCAGGTTTGGAGCCAAGACACAATTCTGCCCCTAAGTGCCCACATGGCAGAACAAAGGACAAAGACCCATGCAGGTAAAGGGCAACCAAATACAAAATACAGATATAAAACCAGCCCGTGGCGATGCCACAGCAACCTTTCCTGTGTATAGTACACTCTATACTGTTTTCTGTTGAAATTATAGTCAATTGCATCTAACTAACTCTTAGGAGGTGAATTATCACATACAGGTTTTATGCACCTCGGTGTTTTGCTTTGGTCTCTTTTTGGAGACGCGTGCTCTAAGCCATATTTCAAATAAAAAAGTAACTTATTCAAACTTTGTTTGGGATATTGTTTGAAGGTGCATTCCAGTTCATCATTAGTTAAAGCATTTTTTCTTATTCCTCTCCTGTGATTGTTTTCAGTATCTGCAAGCTGCATCATCTCTGATTTCTTGAGACTGGGGGTCCAGCCAATGCTCTCAGTCAGGGATCAAGAAAGCAAATAAGCGCTTTCATCAACCATCTGGGATGTTATTAAAATGAAAGAAAACCAAGTCTCCTCACTGTACTGAAAGTGTTGCAAACCAAATCATATCATCTCTCCTAGAAACCTTGGATCCATGCTGTGAAGGAATGGTGACAGGCTAGAACCCTGCTGAATTCCATTCAAAGAATGTGTTTGCTTGAACTGTCCTTCCCCCAGGATCCTTCTATGAAGGTACAGAACCTCATAAAAGCACATCTGGCTATCCAAGAAAGGTTCTATTGGTGTGTTAACAAACAATTCATGATCAAAGAGTCCCTGACGTTGCTGATGAAACTAACAGAAATCAGGGAGAATTGTTAAGCTCTGCCTGTTATAATAGTAGATCCTCAGACAAGACTAACTTAGACCCCCATGCATGCCCAAATATTAAAATCAAAATGATAAAGGGCAAAGAAACATGGAGAAGTTATGCAGGACCGGACGGAGGTAAAAAATTATAGTAAGCCAACCTTTTTTTGGTGCCCCCTGGATCTTCAGTGAGGTGATGGCGTACACACGCATGTGCGTGCACCAGAGCACACATGTGCTCAAACAGCTAGTTTTATGCATACGCTTTTGGGACCTAACGTTTCTGGTGGAGGGAGTAGCAAAACGCACTCCCAAGAGGCCGAAAAAGACGGGGGAACATTTTGCAGCCGGGGCGGAGCCTCCCGCCTCCGACTGCAAAATGTTCCCTGGCTTGTCCTTTACGGCCTCTTGGGAGTGCGTTTAGCAACTCCCTCCACCAGAAGCGCTCAGTCCCAATAGAGCATGGGTGAAAGTTTTGCGCATGCACTATTAAAACAGAGTACTCCCAAGAGGATGAAAAGGACAAGCCAGGGAACATTTTGCAAATCTAAAAGCAACTCTTTTTTGGAAAAAAAAATAGTCACACATGTTTATATTTTCATATCACATATAAAGTCTATAGTTATCCACTCAAGACTATCCCAAAGCCTGAGATTTCAGGACCAAATTTTGAGATGTAAGGAGAACCCCTTGTGATCTTTTGTGTTGGTTGCTACAATCCAAATGTTTTAAGGCTATCACAAGGCGAAATCCCTGATGAGATCAGTAGGCAGGACAAAGTAAAAGTATTCTATCCAAGTTTTTAAGACATCATAACATTTATTTATTTACATAATTTATATTCCGCCCTTCCCACCTCGCAGGGGACTCAGGGTGGATTACAATGTACATATACAGGCAAACATTCAGTGCCATAGACACACAACATATATAGACAGATACTCAGGCAATTTAACATTCCAGCTTCTGGCCACCAGGGGGAGCTGTCGCATTCCTTCATTCTTTTGCATACTTCCTGGAGATTTTATGACCTCGTAAATCAATTAAATTAGCCTCCCCACAAAGTGGTAACTAAATTTTCCTACTTGACATATGCAACTGTCTTTCGGGTTGCAAAGGTCCGCAACAAGCTAAACAATTTGGTCAAGATATCACCCCGAACCGGGCAGGCTTCGAACTCATGACCTTCTGGTCAGTAGAGATCTTATGAAGCTGACTCCCAGCCAGCTGCGCCACAGTCCCGGTCCCATCTTTTTAAAGGCAGTGTTCTTGCATTGAGATTTCTCATTCTCACCCAGAGAAGTGGAAGCGAGTGTCTATGCCCTGAGATCTCAGAACCCCAAACAGATCCATGTTGTTTCTAACAAGGCCTATTTCTAAGCTCACAAACCAAAGTCAAAAGGTTCCAAATAGGAAGCAGATACAGTACTAGCCCCGTATCCACTAGGAACAATTTCCCAGACTTGGTAAGAATGTGCAATATTGCAGATAATAGTGAATGTTTTTGACTTGAATGACTTCTGGCCCTTGGATATCTTGCAGGTACACTGGAGGACCTAGAAAATGCATACAGAGGACAAACTTTGTGAAATATGGATAAAAGTAAATTTGGATACTTATCCTGCAGATATGGGATTTATACTGTAATTCAGTGAAAAGACAAAGTCAGAAGCAGTATCCCATACTGCATGCCCCAGTGCATCAAAGAAGGCAACAACAGAGGTTACAGTCAATCTTCTGATATTGTAGCACAGCAGTTCTCGTTTGTGCCTGGAGGGCAGGGGTCAGGACCTGGCGTCCCCTTAGCATTAGAACCAGCAGTGCCAGAACATGATTCAGAGGATGAGCTAGATGACTGGGGCGAAGGGCAGCTTTCCCCTGATGGGCCTCTTTCGCCCACAGAGAGCTTGGCATGGGAGGAAATGTTGTTTGGCCCTAGGGAAGACATAGATAACCAGGTGCAGATGGACAGCGATTCTGGCAGCTATGAACACCCGGGAGGAAGAAATTCTCAGGAGCCTCCAGGGAAAACATGGAAGAAAGCGCATGGGAAATGGCTAGGGAGGAGAGCTCTCAGGGAGATAGAAACACAGCTGCGGAGAGACAAGGTCGAACCTTTGATAGGAGATGGAACATCGAGTCTAGCAGAAGGGAATGGTCTAAGAGCATAGACCGGGCGAGGTCCGTGAGCAGCGATTGGAGACGAAAAAGCCTAGAGCGTCGGGGACCTCGGCCGAGGGATTAAGTATAGGATCAAGTCCGTGCATCGTGACAGATATTAATAATAATAATACACTTTATTTATATTCCACTCTTCTCACTCCAAAGGGGACTCAGAGCGGATTACATTACACATACGGCAGACAATCCCTGCCGAATTGACATACAATTGACATACAATTACAATACAGTTGTACAGACAAACAGACAAACTGATGCAGACACTTGTACAGTTAGAAGGATTTCCATCTGGCTGCATTTTTGAAGGGTGCGGTCGCTCCATACGTCACAAGGGAGTGCTGTTGATGCATCCTCAGATGAGAGCCTGGTTCCGTTTTCCACCATCTGGCAGCCGATCTTCCTTATTTTTGTTGTAAGTACTTATTTTTGTTATAAGTCCTTAAAAATCCTTCCCCACTGTGTGGTACCTAGGTTTATCTACTCACAGCTGACTGTTTTTGATCTCTTAGGTGGACAGTGGACAGGGCTGACATCTGGGTGTCCAAGCCAGCCCGGGGATTCGAACGTGTAACCTTCAGATTACAACACAGCTGTTGTTACCACTGTGCTATCTCTCCGGCCCTATATCCAAAGCCACCACCATTCTAGGCGAGTATGGCATACAAAACTGAGTACCTCAAGTTCCAATCAGGCCCCAGATTTAGGCTCTTTGCCAATAGTTTTCCATATGAGGAGGGGTCTTGTTCCTAAGGAGGCCATTGGAATCATCCCTTGCAATGTGTATGTTGTTGAATAAACAGAAACCTTGCTTCAGCATGCCAGTATTTTAAGGACTGTGTGATGATCCCTAATTTGGGCTCCCCATCTCTTGGAAAGGGGATTCTGCCACTTCTTCTCCAAGGGTCCAAGATCTTTAGGAGTGTGCTGCTTCTTGGTGTCATACAACTCAGATGGTGTCATACAGGTCTTCCTCAAAAGAGGCTTTGTTCAGCAAAATATAATAATAAGTTTAGAAACTCATATATCCTTGTTGCATGTTTTACATTTCTGGCAATAGCTGTATATCAATCTACTTGCAGTTGTCTATTTTGAATGTGGTTTCTTTTTCTCCACAATCGTCCCTTGAAGATAGATTTACAAAATTTTCTAAGATATGTTGATCATTTTTTAAAACAAGAGGCCAGAGATCTGTGACTCTCCTTCGGATGTTTTTAGTGTTTTCCTCTTTCTGTGTGTGTGTGTGTGTCTCTTTTCCTCTGCATGTAGAGAAACTGGCTATGTTAGCTCAAGCAGCTGTCTGGGGATAGGGATGCTATGCAAAAGCAACAGATGGTTATTTCGTGTATGGTATGTTTATTATGCAGAAACGTTACTTGTGAAATTTTCTGCCTCAGGTGCCAAATAATATAACCATCTTTACAGTGATTTGGGGAAAGAAGGTCATCATTTTCTGTTCCACTTCAGTCAATTAAGTATATTGATCCACCCCTTCCCCCTGCTCCGCCCTGCTTCTCTCTCAGTAGATCTTTCTGACTTGGTTTTATCATAAATAGCTCGCATGCTGAAAAAGTGTGGGCACCCCTGATCTAGATAATTGGTTTCATCAAAGAAACTTTGGAGTTGCGAGACCACCACCTTCTCCAGAACCTTGTCCAAAAAGGGGAGATTTGAAACTGACTGGTAGCTGTCTGAATGAGTGGGATCAAGTGCTAATTTCTTTAACAGAGATTTTACTACGGCCTCCTCAAGGCTAATTGATATTGAGCCTCGTGCCAAGGTGGTGTTCATTAGCACCTTCATCCACTCTGCCAGTCCCCCTCTGGCCTGTTTAATTAGCCAGGATGGGCAAGGGTTCAGAGAACAGGTGGTTGCCATCATTTCTCCCAAGATCTTGTCCATGTCATCAGGCTGTATAAATCAAAAATAATCAATTAATTGTAGGTTGGATTTTGACAAGGAAATCATGACCACTATGATAAAGAGGCATCAAACCCCTCAAAACATACCCATAGTCACTTGTTACTAGTTTACAAGTACAATGTGTAACACGTCTTCACGAGAAGGGTAAATGTACTTGTTGATTGCAACAGCTGTCATAACTTCAGATTGTATTTAATGCACAGCGCACAGCCAGCAGGATGGCCAAGTATTTATTTTTTAATGAGGGACTTCTTCAAAACAACCAGCATGCCTGTTTATATAATCTGCAACACTGACCTTGTGTTTGGACAAGTCAGAATGAGAAAAGCTGCAAGCTGTCACTTCTCAGTGTTGAAGCATTAATGTGATGGGTGATGATTTGAAAGGTTGCGGCTCCCCGGATACCACTTCAAATGTGAAATGATGCTGCAGAAGTGAATATTCTAGAGGTGTGAGGCACCTTATGGTAATTCAAGCAACCATATGCCGCAGGCTGCAAGGTGGATGCAAATTTTGTAATGTGAAAAATGGTGGTGGGGAAATAGAAAAGGGGAGGCACCTGATACACACTCTTTTTCAGATACCAGAGCTACCTATCACTTTAATGCCAAACTTTGAGCAGATCTTTAGAGCCCTGGGAGTATGGGTGATTCTTGGGAAATTACTTGCTGAAAGGGCACAGGCAATTGAGCCACTCTTCCCATAATGCTTTAGCTCTTGCAGGCATATTGGTCAACTTTTCAAATGATTGGGGATTAGCCTACATATTGCATTTCGCATCTTATATGCCAAAGTCCTAATTTATCATGAATGTCATACTTCAACATGATTATAACCTGAGTTGTCACCTCCCCTTCCCCGTTCTTGAAATGGTAAACAAAGTGCCATCTTGAATTACTGGTTTTGCCTGTTTTTAGGAAGAGATATAAAATACTAGTGGGAAAATACATATTTTTCTTTACAGGATCTCCTTTAAAATGTGTGCAAAAGGTCAATGGACAAGATTTTGTATGCCACGTGTCTACTCTAGCGGTGAACCATCCAATTTGATTCTTTTCACACAAAAAAAGCATAGCTAAATTCCTTCTAAAATCCTGATATTTCTTTAGGTTATTTTTTTATCATGCCAGAAGTGACTCGAGAATGTACTGCAAGTTGCTTCTGGTGTCAGAGACGTTGCCCAGGGGACACCTGGATGTGTTACCATTCTGCTGGGAGGCTTCACTCATGTTGCTGCAAGCTAAAGCTGACAGGTGAGAGCTCACCCCATCTCACAGATTCAACCTGGCAACCTCCAGGTCAGCAACCTAACCTTCAGGTCAGCAGTCCAGCCAGCACAAGGGTTTAACCCGTTGTGCACTGTGGCTCTTAGGCTATGATTGTATCCGTCAGTTCCCCCTGATGGCCAGAGTTTGCCTCTGTTCATCTATATGTGTGTATGTGGAAACGGCAGGGATTGTCTGCTAAGTATGTGTACCTGTAATCCACTCTGAGTCCCCTTCGGGGTGAGAAGAGCGGAATATAAATAAAGTGTATTATTATTATTGTACACTTAATACTGTAAAACCTGTTTCTAATTAAACATAGATGGGACAATGCCATAAGTATTCTGATGTTAAAAAAACAAAACCCAAAGAAGAATCAACATAGTCCATGCATTAAACAAGCCTCTTTATTTTGTGTAGAATGTATTGGTATGTAGAATTAACTGAGATGGAGTAAGGAACTCTTAGTTTTTAATATTTTTCCATCTGAATTTTACATTTACACTTGTATGATCTCTTTGGGATGGTGGGTTATAAAAGAAAACCAGTGAGACATTTATTTATAGATGGTTGACTCTGAAATTGATCTTGTAGGCTCCAGTGCAAGCCAGGAATTGTTCAGTTTCAATAAACACCTAGAAAGGTATAGAACCCTGCACTTGATATCCCAACTCAGGCCAAGACAGGCTTCCAGTTTCTTTGTAACTACAAATTATTTTTGAACAAAAGTGTGATCTCCCCATTATATCCGTCCAATAAATAAAACATTCTGGGCAAAAAGTATTAGTGAGCAGCACCCAAAACAAAGTCTATAACCATTGCAAATGCGTCATTGTGTTAAAAAATAAAAGTTGCAGAAGTGCCAACTGAACATTGTAAATTGGCATGTCTCATTTGTCTAACATCCACTTGGACCTTTATCTTTGTAAATGGCAGAATGACTATATTACTCAGAATTCTACCATGATGGTCCAGAGAAATTGATGAAGAGAATGATGGAATGGTGGGCTAGGAAAAAAAATAGTGAAAAGAAAATATAGTAGCAGATGGCATGTAGTGGAGTGATGAAAACACAGTGCCGGAAGTTTCAGATTTGCTTTTGGAACTGCTGCAGAATGTGTGGGATTCCATATTCTCAACATGTGTCATTTCTCACATTTTGATTCCATTGCTACAGTGGAGTAGTTCCAGTTCTTAGATCTTAATTCTGACCTGGAACTTGGAAGCACAGTCTATCAGAGTTATAATTCTGTCTGGACAGCCCTTACCAGTAGGCAGACTGGTGATGATCTCAAGTACCAGGTGCTAGGGGAGAGCAACACAGCCCTTTTGATGCTCCCACTGGACTTCCTGACTGTTCCCTTCTGCTACAACAAGAACTGCATATGGCACATTAACCTGTCCTGAGATGGCTAAACACACCTATTGTGGTGGTGGCATTGGGGGATCCCATCCTACTACCTACAGTATACTGAATTAAGATTCATTAATCTTTCTGGCAAGGATGACATCTTGCTCTTTGCCCAGGTGGCAGAATATCTTTGAACAGATCTGAATTGATTTGAGGTTATGCTCCATTTAACACAATGAGATTGTGGACATGTACACAATTGCTCCGTCAATATATTTTTCTTAGTGATTCACATGTTTCATAAGTACTGTGATGCCCCGCGGGCTGGTTTTATATCTGCATTTTGTATTTGGTTGCCCTTTATCTGCATGGGCCTTTGTTCTATTGTCCCATTGTTCTGCCATGTGGGCACTTAGGGGGCAGAGAAAAATTGTGTCTTGGCTCCAAACCTGATGTCACAGGTTGTGCTATGGGAGCCGAATTGACTCCTCCTCTTCCAGAGGTCACCAGAGGCTGGACATAATTGACTATTGTTCTCATTTAGAGGTGTAACTGCCTAACCATTCCAGATTGACCACATGGGCATTAGCAAGATGGAATCTGGCAGAAGCCCACCAGCCATCTGGGACAAAGCAATCCTTAGGTCACTGCTAGTTCCAAAGCCAGCCTATGCTTTCAGCCATAATTTACAGGGACAAAGGAAGGCCAGCCTTCGCACATAGCCTGTAGATTTTGGGGATCCAGAGAACTTCAGGAGTCAAAGGAACCATTGAAAGCAACAGGAGCCTGGAATCTAAGAAAGGCACCATTACTATGCAAAACTAAGAGGCAAGTGATAGCTTCCTTTTTCAAGGACCCCTTTTGCAACCTTCTTCAAGCATTTTGGACCACCAGCATTTTTACTGGTTGTATTCAATAAATCTTGTTTGGTTCACTATTTTTGAGTCTAGCACTCATTCTTAAAGATATTCCAGGTCTCCCTGTATGTGGGATGGCTTGTCTCTACCTTCAGGGCCATAGCTTGCATGTCCATCCCTTTAAAGCCTATTTTAGGCCCTGAAGGCAGAAGAAGTACATCCCAACTTCGAGAACAAGTGTGCAAAGTAAGCTGAATAGGCACAGAGCTGCTTTGGTGCCCTCAAGGTTCTTTTTTTGTTTTTGCTCCCAAATGCCTAAATATGAACTCTGTCTATGAAGTATAGGTGGCATTTTCACCATGTTTGGATCCCTCTAGATTCCCAGGGGTGAAAATGACATTTTGCACAATTATTTGTTTTTACTTCGTTGCTTCCAGATACTTTTTAAGGTCCCATGAGGCCCCAAGCATGCCTTCACCTGTAGTGGTTCTCACAGACTTTTAAAGGCAAAATTGATGTGTGTGTGTGTGTGTGTGACAGAGAGAGAGACAGAGAGAGACAGAGAGAGGGGGAGGGAGGGAGAGGGAGGGGTGGTTGGGTGGGGGGAGTTATAATGGGTGGTGGAGTGATTCTACATCTCCTGGGGGTCTAAAGAAGCACTCCAAATCTTCCACAATTGTCTACCCTTGTTCTACATGAAAATGGCCAGACCTGGGGCTTGGCACGGCCTGGCTCCGCCCCCCTCCCCCTCTGGCTTCAGCGCTACCACAGCTTCTGCAGGCTAGAGGAGGGTAATGCCAAGCCAGTAGTGGCATAGCTAGCCACTACTGGCTTGGCATTACCCTCCTCTAGCCTGCAGAAGCTGTGGTAGCGCTGAAGCCGGGGAGGGGGTGGGGCTTAGCATAGGCTGGCTCCTCCCCCTCAGAAGCGCCCCATCCAGCTGGGATCAACCTCCTAAGGTCCCGGGATCGACCAGTTGATCGCGAGCCACCTAATGAGTACCTCTGATCTAGATCCATTTCAATCTGTTTTCGAACGTGGCCATGAAACAGAAACAGCATTGGTCTCCTTGGTAGATGGTCTATGAACAGAGTTAGACAGGGGGAATGTGTCCCTGTTGGTTCTCCTGGACCTCACGGTTGGTCATTACCTTTAAAGTCCTAAACAGTTCAGGCCCAGCCTATTTGGCTAACCACATCTCAACATACAAGCCTGCCCAGGTCCTTCAATCGGCAGATGAGGCCCTGTTCTCGGTCCCACCCCCATCTCAAGCACAGCTGGTGGGAACAAGAGAGGGGACCTTCTCCATGGTCATCCTCAGCCTCTGGAATTCCCTCCCCAAGGAGATGAAACTGGACCCTTTCTTACTGTCTTTTAAGAAACAATTAAAACACCTTTTTATGCCTTCATGCCCATAGAGAGGAGAATGCATAGAATTTCTAGCACAGGCACTATGGAACGGAAATGGCTTGATATTTTGGCACTGTTGATTTTTAAATTTTATACCTTTTAATAGTTTTAATCTTAATGCTTTATCCCTTTGATTGTTTTATGTGTGATAATGTAAGTCTGTTATGTTATTGTTTGATTTGTGGTAATGCTTTTATTATCACTTTGATATGGATCCTGAAAACCTGGCTCTTCCGCTGTGAAAACCTGAAAACGTGTGAAAACCTGAAGAGCCTGAAAACCTGGCTCTTCTGCTGTGCCTTTGGAAAGTAGTTATTTAATTCCTACCATTGCTCTCCTCAATGCCCCCGTTCTTGGAGTCCACCCCCCCCCCTCATAAAATGAAGTTCCCCGTAAGGATGCTATTCCACTTATCTCACTCTGAGTTTTTTTTAACACTTTATATGTGTGCCTGTGGCCCCGCCCTGCCTTTGTGATTTTAGATATCTAATTGTATATTGTTTTTTATTTATATGTATGTATCGCTTATTGTGTTTGTTGCTGATGTTTTGATTTTATTTTATTGTAATTATTGTCTGGGCTTGGCCTCATGTGAGCCACCCGAGTCCCCATTGGGGAGATGGGGGTCGGGTACAAATAAAGTTTTTTGTTATTATGTCAGATATCTTTTATTATTTGAGTAGTTTTGGTTGTTTTTGTTTTGTTAACACATTATGGCATTGAATGTTTGCTGTAGCTTGTTGTTATCCACCCTGAGTCCCCATGAAAAGATAGGGAGAATATAAATAACATTTTATAATTATTATATTTTTATTATATTGCCCAGTCTGAACTTCAGAAATAAATGTATTTGGGTAATTTCACACATCATATGCTGCAAGCCACAATAATTCAATGAATAAGATGAACCTTAGAGCTAAAATTTCTGAGGCCAGATATTAATAAATATGTTAATATTTATGAATAAGTAAATGTGAAAAATATGAGTTTATGAATAACTCACTAGAACATAACAAGGCACCATATGCTGAGTCAGACCATTGGTCCATTTAGCTCATTACTGTGTAAACTGACCAGCACCCTGACATCTGCAGACAGGGATGAAAGTTTCTTGTATGAAAACCTAAAAGAAAGGAATCTCCAGGATTCCAGGGTGGACTTGGAGGGCACAACCTATTGTAATGCACATAGGCAACACAATGTCAGTTACATCCTTACTTTCTGGGAGTGAGGCTCAACAAATGGCAATTCAGATTATGTTACTGTTGTCATTGCTATTCATTTGCCTCTACTACTATTACAAGGTAAGAAACTGGTCAAGAAAATATTTATTAATTGTTATGCAGTGTATTTTGCAATCTTTCCTCCAATGAGTTCAAGGCAACTTTCTTTCTACCCATTTTATCATCACAACAACTCTACGAAATAAATCAGACTAAGTGTAAGTAAGTCCCAAGATCTTCCAGAAGAATTTCATGGGACTTGAATTTCCTCCAGATTCCCTCGAGTTTGGGCACAGTGTTCAGGGATTATGGAAACTGTAGTCTAACATGTATGGCCCTTAGCACATTTAATATTTCTACATCACTTACACCATTCAGCAAAGTTAACATGAGCTAATATTCCCACCATATCATGAAGAAAGGGAGGTCTGAAAGAATGATGGCATAATTATTATTATTACATAGTAAGGTTTGAAACACACCCTTTGAAACTCATTGTTCTTACACAAAACCACTATACAGCTCATGGTGTGTTTAAAGAAATGAGACATTGTTTTTTCTATATTTCAGCCTGCAAACCTGAAAGAATGTAAAGCAGAAGTGGCAATCATATGGCTCCCCAGATATTCTTGGCCCATAATTCTCAATATCTCCATACCTACACTGTATAGGACTAATGGGACTTGTAGTCCAACAACATCTGGAGGACTGTACAACTTCCATCATTAAAACTAGGCAGCTAAAATCAAAATAGAATTAGCCTATTTCCAGGTACTGTGTTTTTCCAGAGCTGATCCAGAACCCTGTATTTTTGAGGTGAAGGATAAGAAAGTATTCATTAGGCATGGTTAGGTCCATTCAGAATCTTCATAATTCGAATTAAATTCAGATCAAATTCCTTTTTGAAGCAATTTTGAAGTGATTTGGGAACCCGGAAGTATCCTTGCCCTTTCGAAGCAACTGTCGCCATATTTGTTCCAACTCAGAAAGTGAATCGGAAAAGACCCAGCGTTTGGAGGCAAGCAGTTGCTTGCATGCTGCCTCGTGGCCTCATTGTGAGCTGGGGACGTGAACAGGAAGGGACTAGGCAGTTTGGATGGGAAAGGTGCCATGCCACTGCTTTGCAAGGGAACAGGGTTGGGAACATATTGGGGAAACTGGCTGGAAGCAGGCCCCTTGCCTGCAAGGCTTCCTTGTGTGTGGGGAGGGAAGAAGGGCAGGGCAGCTGGGAGAAGTGTTCTTCTCTTGCCTGCCACTGCCAATTTTCCTTTTTGAAGCAGTGATTTTAACTTTCAACAGACCTCAGTCCCCTTTGGGTTACACTTTGAATTTTGGGATCCCAGTAAGTCCCTTTGGACATTAGAAAGCTCATTTTCTGCTAATAATTTCCTTGGGGAACCACACCATACCACTTTGGAGCCCCCCCTTGTCTGCTTTGGGTTTCACTTTTGGAAACTAGAAATCTCCTAATCTAATAATTTCCTTGGAAACCACACCATACAACTTTGGAGCCCCCTTTCTCTGCTTGGAGTTACATGTTGTACTTCTGGGAACAAGAAATCTCCTATAATCTGCTCATAATTTCCTTGGGGAAACACAAAATACCACTTTGGAGGCCCCTTTGTCTGCTTTGGGTTACACGTTGTACTTTTGGAAACTAGAAATCTCCTAATTTAATCATTTCCTTGGGGAACCACACAATACCACTTTGGAGCCCCCTTTGTCTGCTTTGGGTTACACGTTCTACTTTTGGAAACTAGAAATCTCCTAATTTCATAATTTCCTTGGGGAAGCACACAATACAACTTTGGATCCCCCTTTGTCTGCTTTGGGTTGCACGTTGTACTTTTGGAAATGCTGGCCAATGGTGGGCAGACACAACTTGGAGGGCCAGGGTGGGACGCTGCCGTCCACAGGGCAGTCAAGGAATCGGTTCTCTGGGGATTCCTCCCTCCTGATCTGGGAGAATGGGACAGGGTTGAACAGTGGCCTGGCCTCCGCTTATCTTGGAAACAAGCAAATGTAATAAATTGATTTAATGTTATGAGATAAATTCTATTTTCTCATATTCAGAGAGGTGTGCTCTAAACAAGTATACAAAACAGAGAGATAGATTAACATTTTCCAAAAGAATCCTGGAGGCAACACGTTTCTTCTTCTTGTAATATTCCTTATTAGATTACTGTAATTACTTTAAAAATTGTCAAGAACCCAGGGATCTTCTAAACACGTTGAAAGTTAGTATGCTGACAGAAAAGAATGTTTTCTACCACTGTGGCAACTTTTATCAGTAGCAGTCTAAAAATGAGGGAAAGGGAATCCCCCAAGTTTTTCCCAACCCATTTGCAGTTTTTTGCGTGTTGTGCAATTGCAGCCACCATTAACAAAGCAATTCGGAAATTTTGGAAATTTCAAAAAAATCCAACTTTGGGGGGGGGGGGGATTTCGGAAATCACTTCCGAATCGAATTGCCAGCACCCCTACATCTGAACAAGTTTTGAAACATTTTTTTTCTTTGATCAAATAAGCCTAGTATTCATGTATAGAAACCTACCAGATGGCCAGTTAACTCTTACTTCAACCTGCCAACAGGGAAGCATTTATACACTGAACCTGAAAGCAACAAGCTAGCTTAGACGGTGCATATGGAATACACAGCTCAATCCTACAATATTCCATTGGCCATTCCCTATCCTACCTCTGCCTGAGACAGCCAATGCATTTTGCCTTCTGTTTGAACTAGTCCTCAAAGGTATGTTCCCTAAAAATACACTCCTATTTCGGTCCTTTGTTTGCTACCTGTAGACAGATCACTATTTTTAACTTGTATATAGATGACAACTCAACTATGTTATCTTGATTGTGTCTGTCTTCTGCATACTTTGAGGTTAACATGATAAGGATATGGCAAGTATTTACACATTCTCCCTGCTGTGAAAGCAGACTCTTCTGCATTGTTGACATTGCTGCACATATGGCTGTTCCACATTATTTCTAGTATTTATTTATTTCATATTCTTCTATCCCGCCCTTCTCCCCACAAGGGGGACTCAATAGTTGTCAGTAGTAGTAGTTGTCAGTCATGGGCTGTGACCACTGCACATTACGAATGACATCACAACTCACATAATGGGTGTAATTACAGCTGGTATAGCTACTGACTACTAGGATGGATAGCATGCATTTTTGTTATAATACTAGGTTAAGGGGGAGCGGGGTGAGAGGAAGACTGCATGCAGGCCATATGCTGCCTAGCTTTATGGCCATAGTCCAATGCTTCTGAGTACCATTCTGAAACAAACTCTCTTCTGTCCTATAGGAACTCCAAACCACTAAGCACCTGCCTCAGAAGGAATTCCTCACGTGAAATGTGAGAAACATAGTTGTTTCTAGTTTCCGTTTTCAGTAAATCTACCCCTGAAGTATGCTCAAATAATCAGTATTCGTAATTGGCAGTAATGGATATGAAACTAACAACAAAAGTGCACTACATGTATTTTTACATAGCTGGAGAGCAATGTGTTTACACTCCCATAATGCAATCCTATGGAGGTTTTCTAAAAAGATAATCCCACTGCATTTGAGAAGATAAGATACGATTAGCTTCAGGCTATGTGTATGAGGTGTATTTGAAACATAAATGAATTTTGTGTTTAGGCTTGGATCTATCTCCAAAATATCACATTATGTATCTACAAATTTTCCATTTTTTAAAAAAAAAATCTGAAATTTAAAACATTTCTGGTCTATTGTGTAAAAAGCAATAGGTTGCTGTTCTTATCTGAAAAGGTGTTGTTGTTCTACAAAACAAATCTTAGGACAGGTGAGAGATTGGCAAAATAAAATCCCCAGAAAATGCTTGAAAATGTCTAAAAGGCTCTTGGAAGTTGCTGCACATCACTTTGTCTGTAACTAGAAAATTACGGGTTAGACAGATAATGTAACTTTATCTCTATTCACTATGTTCCTTTCATAATGTAAATATATTGTTTATTTAAAAAGTTCTAACTTTTATGTGAGGTCGTTTCTACTTCCTAGTATCTTAAGGTACGTGTTTATGTGGGATACTATTTTGTACCATTTCTTTTAAAATGTTTTGGACGCTGACAAAGTTCAGTGACGAACACGGCAGAATCAGAGATCATCCTTCCTGAGTGCAACAATGTTGCTTACTATTTTTAATTTTTAATTGTTTTTACTACAACATTCTGCAAAAAAAATGCAGATTGATGAGATTAAATCGATAGTGATTAGCCATCATATATTGTTTCTGGCATGAGTTCAAAAAAACAAAAACATATCACTGTTGACTTTCCAAACTCGGGGTGAATTTGTAAGGACAGCCGTCATGGAAACAACTTTTTGCTTGTAAATAGCAAAGAGCTGAGACAGAGAATTAAAACTGAAAGAAAATAAACAAGACCAGGCAGCTTTTAAAGCATTTCTTAATAAAACAGCATTCTTCACAACATTTTAATTGTTCATTGTATGCATTTTTATTACATCTTCACTTCAGAAAATAGTTCTGTTTGAAAGCCATGAAAACAACTTTATCCCACAGTCACATTAGCATTATATTAGAAAAGATACTGCACTATTCTAGGAGTCCCCCCCCCCCATTATAGTTAACCAAGCCAAGGAGCAAATTCAAAGAATCTTTTTTAAATATCCAAAGTAGCTAAAAGATGGAGCTGAATCTAAAAATTATTTCAATTGATTGAACAGCTTAAGTACAGATGGTGGCAGTTAATTATTTTCCTTCCCATGTTGTTGAGCCCACTGTGTTGTGATTGAGCCTTCAGCTACTACTAGTAGTAGTATTGGGGAAGATGCTGGCTGAATAGCATCAAGCAATAGTATGGACTGGGGGGTGGCTCTGGGTGATCAGGACTCTGCAGCTGAAAGGAAAAGGTCTGCTAGTGATTCTAGTGTGGAAGGACTGGAACAGAGGAAAAGAATGCAGCAAATACTTAGAGCACCTTCTGATTCAGACACTTTCCAGGGTTTCTCTGGGGAAGAAGAAATGGGGTCAGAGGAAAGTGATACGGAGTTAGATCCAACATTGGTGCAGGAAGTAAGGGATGTGTGTAACGAAGAATCTACTTCAGACACGTTTTGTGGCTTTGACAGTGATTTATTCTGGCCTTCTGGGGGTTCAGAAACAGAGTGGGACTCTTTAAGCAATCAACAGCGTTGGCAAGAGTGGAGACAAACACAGACCCGCAGCTGTAGGAAATACAGCAGCTGGGGACTCTTCAGACGACAGTGATGTGTAAGTGCTATAAAAGAAATGAGTTTTGGGGGCTGCCTTTGCGGTGGTCAAAGAGTTGATGTCTGGTTCTTGTCTCTGACTCTCTTGTGTTCCTGATATCAAGTACCTTGTTCTAGTTTCCTGATACTCGTGAGTTATGGGCTATTTCTCCACTTTGTTCCTGGGGTGAGCTGCTATGGCAGCTCTAGCTGATGTTTGGGCAAAGGTGGGGGGTTTGGAATTCAATGTGTGCTTTTCTGTTTAGTTATCTGCCGTGTGTCCCAGAGGCGGGGCTTGGTCTCCGCTGAGTTTATGTGAGTTCCTGCTACAGAACCTGGTATTGTATGAAATGGAGGGAGGCTGGCATTGTATTTTATGGGGGCTATGATTTCTGCTATTCATGTATACTCAGCTCCTGATTGCCTCAGATGATCTCCTCCTTTTCATCTGGCTTTCTCCTGTTTTGGACTTCTGGACCGGATTTCATGACTACTCTACTGGACTCTCCCTACATACATCGCAGATGAACGTCTACTGTTTGTTTTGGCTCTTTTGTTGTTTTTCCCTGGGATTTTTGAGGGTTTTTTGAGCCGAGTTGGCTACTTTTTTGTTCGTCCTTTCTCCAGTTGTTGTGCAATAAACTTTTTGTTATCCCCTTTTACTCCTGGGCTTGGCTTCTTGGCTTCTTGGTCACTGGATCATGACACATTGTATGAAGTTGTTATCAAAACTGCTATTTCTTGACAAAATGTCCCATATTCTGAATCTTTATATAAAATATTTTATATGTTGAACAGATTTTTATTTTTATTTAACATCTTTTATATTTTTCTACAAAATCTTTTAAACTGCATGTACAGTTTGATTTAGGGGATCCTCTCACCTCTGCAGAAGTCTATTGTATATCATGCTGCTCTGGACAAGTCTACATAGGGACCACCAAATGCAGCACCCAAACACGAATCAAGGAACATAAAAGGCACTGCTGAAGACTAACTCAACCAGAGAAGTCAGCCATAGCAGAGTACCTGATGAACCAACCTGTACACAGCATATTATTTGGGAGCACAGAAATGCTGGAGCACTCTAACTACTACCAGAGAAATCTATTGAAATCCACAAGCATGTGGACAATTTCAGCAGAAAGGAGGAAACCATGAAAATGAACAAAATCTGGCTACCATCATTTAAAAAACCTCTAAAATCAAGACAGTATATAAAGAGCAACACTTAAAAAACCCAAAAAAACCCAGGGGAATTCCAGATGGGAAATAATCAGCACCAGCTAACACCTCCCAACAAAGGATTCCCCAAGCAGGAAGTAGCCAGGCTTTGTAGCTGCAAGGCCATTAAATGCTGATCAAGATGGCCAACTGCAATGTTCACACTTGCCTCAAACATACAAGAGTTCTTTCTCCCACCTTGGACATCCAAATATATAAACCCCACTTGCCTAGTTTCCAACAGACCTCACAATCTCTGAGGATGCCTGCCATAGATGTGGGCGAAACGTCAGGAGAGAATGCTTCTGGAAGATGGACATACAGCAACCCACTGTGAAAATGATTATTTGCGAGAAATACAATATTTCTAACCCGATACTTTCTGGATGTTTGGAGCACTGCTGTTTCATCTTTTTTTTTAAAAAAACTTAAGGCAGGTAAGAAGAAAATGGAGTACAAGACAGATGTCAGAAAACAGATGACAGGGGAACGGATGACACACTCAAGATACAATAAACCACCAAATCAATGGTTGCTTAGAAATAAACATAAAAAAACATACTATACAAACAAATGCAAAACAAAAACCTAAATTCACTAAGGCTATAATTTTATTCCCATTTACCTCAAGATTAAGAATAATTTAATTTAATAGGTCTAAACTCTGGGTAAACATCTATAGGGTTGTACAATGCTATTATTTACTATTTGGGTTCCATAGAAAGCATTTAAAAGAAACTATAGCTTTTAAGATATACTTCTGTATATTGGGTTTTTCCTGCTTTAATGGATTTTCTGTTTGCTCACCTTGAAATACAGAAAAACTAGTAGGATTAATAGTGTCATAAACCCAGGAGACTTTTGGAAAAACACTAATAAAAGGTCAATAAAGGTTTGAAACATTTCCTATAGCTGCCATTTATTCTAAGCAGTGAAGGAAAACATACAAACAGGATATATAGGCAGAAAAAGAGAAACAGACAGATGGTACAATGTTAAGATTTTTAGTTTGGCAATTGATGGATTGTAAGAAATTTTTCAAAAGAAAGGGAAAACATGGAACCAAACTCATTTCAGCATTCTGTCACGATGATACTGAAACTGACTAGGAAAAAAACAAAGCCTATCCACACATAGAAAAAGCCATAAAGTAAATTCATGCCTTCAGAACTTCCAAAGGAATTTAGGCTTCCACGATGGTTTAAGTTTAATCATCTAACAAGAATGAATTTGGTGCATGCTTGGGCAAACCCCAGCTTCCTGAAATGGAGGCTGTGAACGGTGAATCATCCTGTTCAATTGCTGAGTGGGATTCCAATGTGGCATGGAAAAAAACAAAGCTGAATCTAGTCTCCACTGCTCTTGGGCAAGCAGAAAACACGGGACAAAAGGGACAGGTTGAAAGATTAAGGAGATCACATGGAAATAGGCACAGAAACACATACATAGGTAATTTTTTCCACATGGCATCACCTTCACGGGAAACAATTTTGATGATTGGTGCTTGAGTGTCAAAGCTGGTGACTACCAGAATTGGGAAGCTGTTGAACCATTTTGTACTAACAGAAGTAACTTTCCTAAGGAATAGTGACTTGGCATAAGAAGAAAAATAAGATATAGCATGTTAGTCTGGAATATCAATATCCAAATGGATCATGTAGCACCTTAGAGGCTGAGAAAATAAAATTGGGGGCATAAACTTTCATACAGCATGCATCTGAGAAAGTACCCAGTCTATGAAAATGTATGCTACTAACTCCATTATTTACACACTCACAACTCTAAGTTTTTTTTTATTTTGATAAGCACCGGCAATGTGGCACAGCTTGCTGGGTGTCAGCTGCATAAGATCTCTACTGACCAGAAGGTCATGAGTTTGAGGCCTGCCCGGGTTGAGGTGGGCTCTCGACCTATTGTGTAGCCTGTTGTCGACCTTTGCAACCTGAAAGATAGTTGCATCTGTCAAGTAGGAGATAAAAGTACCACATTAAGTGGGAAGGCAAATTTTGACTGAATTATGAGGCCATTAAAGAACTCCAGGAACGCTGAGGAATGCGGAAGGAACACTGAGAGATGAGTGCGTTAGCTCCCCCTGGTGGCCAGAGTTTGCCCCTGTTCATCTATATGTGTGTTTGTGGAAACTGCAGGGATTGTCTGCTAACTATCTGTACCTGTAATCCCTTCGGGGTGAGAAGAGCGGAATTTTTTAAAAGTAGGAAATTAAGGTACCACTTAGTGGGGAGGCTAAATTTAACTGATTTACGAGGCCATAAAAAAGATCTCCAGAAAACACACTGAGAAATGAAGGAGTGCAACAGGAGTGTTAAATTGCCTCTGTCTGTCTTGTGTGTTTGTGTGTCTAAATGTAATGTGTACATTGTAATCCACCCTGAGCCCCCTGCGGGATGAGAAGGGCGGAATATACTGTAAATCAGGGCTGTCCAACCGGCCCCAGCCTGTTGGACACGGCCCCCGCTATGCCCCCGGCCGCCATTTTTATTTTTTTTAAAAAAATCTAAATTTTTGTTTAAAAATGGCGGCCAGGGGGGAGGCGGGGCAGGGAGGAGGAAGTGAGCTGGCTCCTCCTCCTTCGCCCTTCCTCCTTCCCCTCCCTGCACCGCGGCTCACGATTGGAAAAGGCTCACGATTGGAAAAGCAGGGGAAAGCAGCGACGCCCGGGAAAGAGGAGGAGGAGGAGGGAGAACTCTCCCTCCTCCTCCTCTTTTTCCCCGCGCGTGTGCCGGTGCCCGGGATCCCGGGTGCCGGGCGTTGCTGGCGGGAAAGAGGGGCGAAGGAGAAGGCAGTCAGCTGATTGCCTTCTCCTTCATCCCTCCTTCCCCTCCCTGCACCGCGGCTCACGATTGGAGCCATGGCGCATCCGCCGGGGGGGGGAGGAGGGGCGAAGGAGGAGGAAGTCAGCTGGCTGCCTTCTTCCTCCTTCGCCCTCCTCCTTCCCCNCGCTGGCGCTCAGGATCGGGGCAAGGGCTCAGGCGGGGGGAAAGATGAGGGATGAAGGAGAAGGCCGTCAGCTGACAGCCTTCTCCTTCGTCCCTCTTTCCCTGCACCGCGGCTCACGATTGGAGCCGTGGCGCGTCCGCGGGGAGGAGGGGCGAAGGAGGAGGAAGTCAGCTGGCTGCCTTCTTCCTCCTTCGCCCCTCCTCCTTCCCCTCCCCGCGCTGGCGCTCAGGATCGGGGCAAGGGCTCAGGCGGGGGGAAAGATGAGGGATGAAGGAGAAGGCCGTCAGCTGACAGCCTTCTCCTTCGTCTCTCTTTCCCCCTGCGAGCGCCAGCGCCCGGGATCCGGGCAAAAGCGGGGGCGGGGGCAAAGAGGAGGAGGAGGGGAGAGTTCTCCCCCTCCTCCTCCTCTTTCCCGGGCGCCGCTGCTGTTCCGTGCGCCGCGGCGCCTGGGAAAAGAGGAGGAGGGAGAGTTCCCTCCTCCTCCTCTTCCACCGGCGCTGCGGGACACGGGAAAGCAGCGACGCCCGGGAAGAGGAGGAGGAGGGAGAACTCTCCCTCCTCCTCCTCTTTCCCAGACGCGCGTGCCGTGCCCGGGATCCCGGGTGCCGGCGCGGGCGGAAAGAGGGACGAAGGAGAAGGCAGTCAGCTGATTGCCTTCTCCTTCGTCCCTCTTTCCCTGCCGCGCCGGCACCCGGGATCCGGGAAAGGGCGTGGGCAGGGAAAAAGAGGAGGAGGAGGGAGAGTTCTCCTCCTCCTCTTCTTTCCCGGGCGTCGCTGCTTTCCCCTGCGCCGCAGCGCCGGTGGAAGAGGAGGAGGAGGAGGAGGGAGAACTCTCCCTCCTCCTCCTTTTTCCCCGGCGCCGCAGCGCACGGGACACCAGCTGTGCCGGGAAGGGCGGGAGGGTGCAAGGAGGTGGGCCTCCTCCTTCCCGGCGCCACTAGTGTCCCATGCGCCGCGGCGCCAGAGAAAGAGGAGGAGGGAGAATGACAGTTTAGGAGGGGGCTGGGGGCGGGGCGGGGGTGGGCCTGGGGGAGGGGCCTGGGCCGGGGCCTGGGGCGGGCCGAACGGCCCCCCAGGTCATCAGTGACCTCAAGTCCGGCCCTTGGCCGGTTAGAAGTTGGACAGCACTGCTGTAAATGAAGTAAATATATAAAATAGGAATTGAAATAAATCAGACCCCTACATGTTTTATTATTACAATGTTTGTTAGACTCTAAAGACCAGAAATCGGCATCTTTTGCTTTATAACACCCCCATGAGGGATTTGAACCCATGTCCTCTTAGTCCAAGCCCAACATTCATCCACTGTGCATTAAAAATTGAATTTTTAAAAAATGGTCAAAAACAGGTTTTTTGGATGTCAAGAGCTCTTGTGAATGTAATCGTAGACAAGTAAAGGACTTTGAGAATTTGGGACTTAGCGTGTGCAAAAAATGTACACCTTTTTTGTAGAAACTGGCAGTTTTTATGCTGAAAATAGCACAAAATAATATTTCTGCACAAAATCATTTTTATACAATATTCATTTATTTATGTCAAGAGGTGAATTGAAGGTACAGTTGTAATCTATAAAAACACAAAGTTAAACACTTGGCATTATATTAAATGTCCTTTGACCAGTAGCTGGGCATTTGGAGTGCGTCTGGTGTCGCTGTGAGAAGGTCCTCCATTGTGTATGTGGCAGGGCTTATGCTGCATTGTAGTAAGTGGTCTATGGTTTGCTCTTCTCCATGCTCACATGTGGTGGACTCCACTTTGAAGCTTCATTTCTGAAGATTGGCTCTGCACTTCGATGTGGCAGAGCGCAATCTATTCAGTGCCTTCCAAGTCGCCCAGTCATCTGTGTGCCCAGGGGAGAGTCTCTCCTCCATTATCAGCCATGGATTGAGGTTCTGGGTTTTAGCCTGCCACTTTTGGACTCTCACTTGCTGAGGTGTTCCTGTGAGTATCTCTGTAGATATTAGAAAGCTATTTCTTGACATTGGCATGCTGACTGATAGCCAAACAGAGGATGGGTGGAGATGTCATTACCTATACAATAAGCTTCTTGTACAAAAAGCAGCATTTTATGCTCATAGATGAACTTTTATGGGTATAAAATACCATTTTGTGATCAGAAAGCATGATTTTTACACTGCAAATATTGCACACCTTTTTTTGCACGTAACAATTTTTTATACATATGTAATTATTTTCCTGCACTGAAGAGAAAGATCAAACTATTAATTCTTGCCAGAAAGATTGAAAATTATGAAGATATACATCCAAATTTTTTCATCCACTTACTTTTAGGGACAATTGCCATAAAAATTCAGCCAATTGCTTCTCACAATCTCCTGATATAATAAACCTGCTTATTCATAAGTACCACTCCTCTTGGGTAACTAGACACGCAGTAGTTTTCCTCCGAGTAGTGGTGTGACTGTCTCGACCTACTACATAAATGCAAAAGAGATTTCTCAATAATGAGCATGTAAGATTCTGTTTCAGACACTTTCAGAAGAATGTTTGGAGACAACAACAAAGAAAAGGCACCAAGTGATTTTAACCAGTTTCAAGGGCTTTCTGTGTTCATTCTCGGTAGCCACCGTCACTGGAGATGCCCTCACTTCAAACAAAAGCATTCCACTGAGAATGGAAGAAACCTGGAAAAGAAAGCATACAGGAAGTGCTTTCAACACAAATGCCTGCAGCTGAAGAAGCATATGATCACCACAGCAAGCATATTTGGACTTGCATCTAAACTATGTGAGCATAAAACAAAACAGAATTGCAACCTCATAACCTTTTCATAGAAGTATTTCCAATCCACTCGCTTCACACAGAACAAAGGCTTTGCTTGGAATAGCACTGAAACTTGGAATACTTATAATGGGTAGCTGCAGGTAGCAAAATACTTGTGTTAACAAAAACGCGATCAGCTGCACCAGCTCCTCGTGTTCACTGAGGCATTGCCGTTCTCGCAATTTCCCTTTTTATAGGAAGATAACAATAATAGAGTATTCCAGATGTGGTTCAAAGTAGCCTAAACATGGGTTCTCAAGACTGTGGGTGTTAACACCCTTTATTGCTAGGTGACATAGGAACAACTGCAATTAAACCTTGTCATCCTTTTTTTCAACCTTTTAAAAAATGTCACCTTTTTTCCCCTCATTTCACTTTCTTTCTTTAATAGTTTGCATTTGGTTCACTCAAGCGTGAGGGGCAGAATTGTGCTCTTCCCAATAGGCTCAGACAAAAGAAATCTGCTGCAGTCTCTTCTACCTTGTATGATCTTCCTCATTAATATCTTTTGCTGCCTTAACCATACTGTGATGTTGCCTGACTGCATATGTCTTAAGTTTTCATCTTCTAAATATTGAAGAGTTTCATCTGCAAGGGTCTGATTGCAGAGATCGGTCTTCTGGACAACAAGTAGTGCTAGTTGACATGTAGTGCTTGTTGTCTCTCTTTCTCTCCAGCTTGGGGAAGCAGTAATAGCAGAGAGGGTGTGTCATTGTTCCCAGGGAAACAAAGCAAATATCCTAGAGATGCCGTTAGGAATATTAGAGGGGGAAGGAGAGAGAAAAATACAGGTCATTCCAAATTTGATTAATATGCCATCTTTGTCATGACAGGTACAGTCACGGTTTCACTCATGGCATCATCGAGGCAGTCAGGCTCCAGCACCACAACAAGGCAATGATCCACTGCTGGAGATAGTCACGTATTGCTCAGAATATCCAGCCATACTGCCTGTACATCAATGTTGGCATTCATTCTACAGGAACCCTGGAAAGTGAAATAGTTTTGTCTGGGGAAGGTGAAGAAATACTAATGCCATTTAGGCCCCCTCCACACAGCTGAATAAAATCCCACATTAACTGCTTGGAACTGGAATATATGGCAGTCAGGCATGTAGCCGGAAGGGGGGCTTGGGGGCTTCAGCTGCCTCTCCCCCCTCCCCACCAAACTTCTCAGGGTGGTCCGTGAGAAGGCCTTACTGGTACATTATTTAAACTGTTATGTTTATTCATATCATGATCTGATCACCAAGCTCAATATATCCCATATGCATGGGGTTATTGGGATAACGATACAAAAGGTTTGCTAGGGTAGATCCTCTCTCACTCAGACTCACCCCGGATCAAAATCCTGGCTATGCTACTGGCAGTGTGAAATCAGATAACCAAGTTCAAAGCCAATATTGTGGGATTTTCTGCCTTGGTTTTCTGAATTATATGGCTATGTGGAAGGGCCCTTAGACAAACATTTTGTCCTTGCTATCATTGCCTTGTGATTTGATTTACTTTTTCATTGCAAAACCACATTGGTGGGTAAAGAGAGAGGGACTTGCATTGCAGGGCCTTGGTGGAAAAGATAATCACAATCGGCCCTCCATAGCAATGGATTCTGTATCCATGGATTAAGAACATAAGAACATAAGAAGAGCCATGCTGAATTGGGCCTCAGCCCATCTAGTCCAGCATTCTGTGTCACACAGTGGCCCACCAGTTGTACACGGGGATCTCGAGCAGTGTGTGTGATTACGGGGCCGGCCTAGGTCTTGCATCGTGACAAGATGGGGCCTTAGGCCCCTTTCATGCAGCTGTATAAAATCCCACATCTGCTGTGACAGACTTTGTATTTCTAGGTGCAAAGATTACTGCAGATGCAGACTGCAGCCAGAAAATCAGAAAACGTTTACTTCTTGGGAGGAGAGCAATGACTAAGCTCAAAAAGTAGTGAAGAGTAGAGACATCACACTGGCAACAAAGATCCGCACAGTTAAAGCAATGGTATTCCCCGTAGAAACCTATGGATGTGAGAGCTGGACCTTAGGGAAGGCTGAGTGAAGAAAGATAGATGCTTTTGAACTGTGGTGTTGGAGGAAAGTTATGAGAGTGCCTTGGACTGCGAGAAGATCCAACCAATCCATACTTCAGGAAATAAAGCCCAACTACTCATTGGAAGGAAGGATAGTAGAGGCAAAGATAAAATATTTTGGTCACATCATGAGATGACAGGAAAGCTTTGAGAAGACAATGATGCTGGGAAAATGGAAGGAAAAAGGAAGAGGAGCCGGCTAAGGGCAAGATGGATGGATGGTATCCTTGAAGTGACCGGCTTGACTCTGAAGGAGCTGGGGGTGGTGATGGTCAACAGGGGAAATAATAAACAATGATCTGCTGTGAACTGGGTTATATGGCAGGGTGGACTCAGGGCTCTTCCACATATCCATATAACCCAGAATATCAAGGAAGAATAACACACAATATCTGCTTCAAAGTGGGTTATCTGAGCCCACACTGCCATATATTCCAGTTCAAAGCAGATAATGATTTTATTCAGCTGTGTCGAAGGGGCCTAAGGGCCCTTCCACACAGCCATATAACCCAAAATATCAAGGCTTTGAACTGGGTTATCTGACAGGCCCTATATAGTAAGATCTGATCCAAGCTTTTCTGTTTATCCCAGATTATCTGGCGGTGTGAACTCATAGAATCCAGTTTAAAGCAGACAACCTGGGATCAGATCCGGGGATAGAGGTCCTGTCTGGAACGGCCCTGCATCTACACGGCCATATAATCCAGTTGAATGTGGATTTTATATAGCTGTGTGGAAGGAGCCTAAGATTGCCTTTGGGGGTCTTCTGGATTTCCCCCCTAAGAAAGAGATGTATGCATTGGATGGACAGAAGACGGATTCACAAATGCCTCAACTGGTTGAATTAATTCCTCTTAATTAATACAAACATTGAGATAACTTATGCAGGAAGGTATTATTGTATGACTAGCTGTCCCCTGCCATGTGTTGCTGTGGCCCAGTCTGTGTATATGTGTTGTGGTGTGTGTGTGTGAGTGTGTTTATGTGTATATATTTGTGTATATGTATATTTATGTGGTTTTGCGCATGTGTTGTAATGTATTTTTTAGGGTTTTTTAGCTTTTTAAGTTTTTTCTGCTGTGTTGTCCAGTGTTATGAATAGGGTTGCCATTTTTTGATATAAGAAATAAGGGACATTTACGGGATTTTTCACAAAAATAAGGGACACTTCATTAAAAACTTGAAACTCAAACATTAGGTAGAAATAGTTTTATTAACAGAATAAGATAATGATTGAAACTCACAAAAGAAACTGACTTATACCCTCTTAACAGTAAATGGTTTGTTTCTGCATGCTTTGTCATGCAGAAAAAACATTATTAGAACTACCTAATTTTCTCCATCTGTATTTAGCTGACTTTAAAAGTGCACTGTCTAAACATTAAAATAAAATTATTTTATAAGACAGTACATCTTCATGATTATTATGTCAATAGTTAATGGTATAGTATAGTATGGGATACACAGCATTGTATAGTATTGGGATGCACAGCTAGGCCTATTTTAAGAGTAACTCTCAAGCAACCAGAAACTATCTTTATCCAACATGATCCAACATTCCCCTTGGGTAACGGTTAATTAGTCTACTGTACTTTGAAAAAGTCCTGTATCGCCTCTTCCTTCCAACGAGAACGCAGGCTGCCCTGCGAGTTTGAATCCCCGGGCAGGCATTGCCGTGGAAACCACAGCGCGCACCTTCCTCTGGTCAACCCCGCCCAGTCCTGTCCTGCTAGTCAAAAATAAGGGACAGGGCCTGAAAATAAGGGACACAAATTTTAGGGCCAGAATAAGGGACGTCCCTTAGAATAAGGGACATATGGGAACCCTAGTTATGAATGATGGTCACTTGTTGGCCTGATAGGGTGTATTGTGGAGTGGCTGGGCCAAGTATCTGAGAAATCCCCTCTCGACTGTGGAGTACCCCAAGGTGCTATTCTATTGCCAATGTTGTTTAACATCTATGTTCGACCTCTCGCCAAGCAAGTCCGGAGATTTGGATTAGAATGTTTCCAATATGCTGATGACACCCAGCTTCTCCTAAAACTAGAACCTGGAACAACTTCAGTACCGGATAACTTCACCCGGTGTCTTGGAGCGGTGGCAAGATGGCTATGTGACCAATTGAAAGTAAATCCAGCAAAAACTGAAATCTTCTGGCCTAGCATCAGAATTGGTTGGTCTATTACCATCTTTTGAAGAGGAACCATTAGCTCCATCCCCCACTGTGAAGAGTCTCGGTGTTATCCTGGATTCCAAAATGATGATGGAAGCCCAGATTGCCTCCACTAGTAAAAGGGCCTTCTTTCATCTACGCCAAGCGAGGCAATTGATGCCTTATTTACCAACAGAGGCGCTGCCTATGGTAATCCATGCCACGGTTACGTCGAGGCTGGATTACTGCAATGCATTGTATGTGGGCTTACCTCGAGCAGCAATTCATAAGATCCAAATTGTGCAAAATGCAGCCGCTAGACTCCTCACAAGAATATCAATGAGGTGCCATATAACGCCATCCCTACAGCGCTTGCATTGGCTGCCGGTTGAACACAAGAGTCTTTTATAAGACTCTGGTCCTAGCATTCAAGGCCTTTCGAGGTCAGGGTCCTTCATATCTACGAGACCGTTTAATGCCACTCCACCACCAGAGACTGCCACGGTCAGCTCATGAGAATCTTCTCTATGTCCCTGGCCCTAGAGAGGTCCGTTTGGAGTCCACAAGACAGAGATCCTTCTCAATCGCAGCCCCAATCTTGTGGAACTGCCTACTGCCAGACCCCCGATCTACATACATTTTTAGGGGCACTCAAGACATGGCTCTTCAGAAGAGCCTATGATTGTTAAGTAACAAGCTGTGACTATGTAACCTGTATATTTTAATTGTGTAAGTTGCCCAGAGCACCTTTGGTGGAGGGCGACTCATAAGAAATAAAGTTGATTGATTAATTGATTGATTGATGGTGTCCAAATTTGGTGTCAATTCGTCCAGTGGTATTTGAGTTATGTTAATCCCACAAACAAACATTGCATTTTTATTTATATAGAAGATGGTGATGATGATGGATTTCTCTCCTGCTTTGTGTTTGTTTCTAAGGCCCCTTCATAAGAACATAAGAACATAAGAAGAGCCATGCTGAATCGGACCTCAGCCCATCTAGTCCAGCATTCTGTATCACACAGTGGCCCACCAGTTGTACACGGGGATCTCGAGCAGAAGGGAGGGCAAAACCCTGACCTGCTCCCGACCCCCCACAACCAGTACCCAGGGAAATCCTGCCTACCTCAACCAACTCCGAGGTGGCACTTGAATGTCCTTTTCAGTAACTACCGATACACTTGGTATCCATGAATCTGTCTAATCCTGCCTTGAAGTTGTTCAGGCTGATAGATGTCACAACCTCTTCTGGAAGTAAATTCCATAACCCAATGACCCTCTGGGTGAAGAAATATTTCCCTTTATTAGTCCTAATTTTCCTACCTTGGAGCTTCAGGGAGTGCCCTCTAGTCCTAGTGTTTTGTGACAAAGAAAATAATTTTTCTTTATTCACCTTTTCTATCCCATGCATGATTTTATACACTTCGATCAAGTCACCTCTTAAACGCTGTCTTTCAAGGCTGAAAAGACCAAGGCGTTGCAACCTGATTTCATAAGGGAGCTGCTCCATCCCTTGGATCATTCTTGTTGCCCTTTTCTGTACCTTTTCCAGTTCCGTTATATCCTTCTTAAGGTGCGGAGACCAGAATTGTACACAGTACTCCAGATGTGGCCTCACCATAGATTTGTAGAGAGGTAACACAACATTTGCTGACCTATTTTTGAGTCCCTTTCTGATCATGCCTAGCATAGAATTTGCTTTTTTCACTGCTGCTGC
This sequence comes from Anolis apletophallus, assembly GCA_030556195.1. NCBI lineage: Eukaryota > Metazoa > Chordata > Lepidosauria > Squamata > Anolidae > Anolis > Anolis apletophallus. Next base: position 68,156,703 of record JARBWK010000009.1, on the reverse strand, counting down.
GCACTGGGTTGACATCTTCATTGAGCTGTCCACCAAAACCCCAAGATCCCTTTCCTGGTTTGTCTCGGAAAGCTTTGACCCCATCAATTGGTAGGTGTAGTTGGGGTTCTTTGCCCCGATGTGCATGACTTTACACTTGTTTAGGTTAAAATGCATTTGCCACTTTGTTGCCCATTTACTCAATTTCGAGAGATCTTTCTGGAGCTCTTTACAATCAGTTTCATTTTTAACTACCCTGAACAATTTAGTGTCGTCTGCAAACTTTGCTACCTCAGAATTCACTCCTACATCCAGATCATTAATGAATAAATTAAAAAGTAACGGACCCAAAACTGAACCTTGGGGTACGCCACTTCTCACCTCTTTCCACCCAGAGAAATGTCCATTTATTACCACCCTTTGTTTCCTACAGTTTAGCCAGGTTCCAATCCAGGACAAGACCTGTCCTCTGATTCCATGGCTGAAGAGCTTATTTAGGAGCCTTTGGGGAGGGACTTTGTCAAAAGCCTTTTGAAAGTCAAGGTAAACAATATCAATTGGGTCCCCTTTATCTATGTGTTTATTTACACCCTCAAAGAATTCTAACAAGTTAGTAAGACATGATTTGCCTTTGCAGAACCATGTTGATTTTCTTTCAACAATGCCTGTTCTTCTATGTGCCTAGCAGGGCTGTAGCCAGGATTTTGATTCGGGGGGGGGGGCTGAGTTTGGTTCGGGGGCTGAGACTGGGTGGAAGAGGGTCTACCCTCGCAAACCTTTTGTATTGTTATCCCAATAACCCCATTAATGTGGGATATAATGAGCATGGTGATCAGATCATGATATGAATAAACATAACAGTTTAAATAATGTACCAGTAAGGCCTTTTCGCGGACCACCCTGAGAATTTCGGGGCTGAAGCCCCCTTAGCCCCCCCCCCCCGGCTACATGCCTGGTGCCTAGTAATATTTTCTTCCACACAGCACTGTATCCCAGAATACTAGTACTAATAATATGTTATAGTTATATATTTTATATTACATGTAATATTACTAATAATATTACAGTATAATGTTATGGTACAATGTAATATATAATATTAATATTGTGCTATGGCAGTAATAGAATGTATTGTATTTACATTTTATTTGTAGGCCGCTCTGAGTCCCCTTCGGGGTGAGAAGGGCGGCCTAGAAATGTTGTAAATCTGTATCTGTATACCTTTATAAAACGGAATGTTTGTATGTGTGTATGCAGAGGGCGGGAGGGCGGGAGGGCAGAAGGGCGGAAGCAGCCACTTTCACAGGCCAGGGCGGATATGTGGCAGCCACTTTCACAGGCCAGGGCGGATATGTGGCAGCCACTTTCACAGGCCACAGCGACCAGCGCGGGTGATGGACCTGCACCAAACGTGGTACACATAACCCCCCTAACCCCCTTTACGTCCTGGCGCGGGTTGGGGGACATGACCCACGGATTATGGGATTTGTAGTACTTTGCAACACTTTGGTTCCCACAGACCACTGAGGCCACCAAAAAGGACCAATACAGACCACACTCAGCACACACAGCCCCCATGACCCACTCTACATCCTGGTGCAGTTCGGAGGAGGGTGGACCATGGATGATGGGACTTGAAGTGCCTCTACTCACTTCCCAAGTCCGCTGCAACCCTCATCCAATCACTGATCGAGACCAAACTTGGCACACATAATCCCCATGACTGCCTTCACGTCCTGGTGAGATTTGGGGGAGGACTGACAATGGATGATGGGATTTGTAGTACTTTTACACCCCTCTGTTCCCACAGACCACTGTGGCCCCCAACAAACACTGATAAAGACCACACTTGGCACACAGAGCCCCAGTGACCCAGTCCACATCCTACTGAAGTTTGGAGGGACAGAACATGGATGATGGGTCTTGCAGTACCTTCCCTCACTTTCCAAGACTGCTACAAACCTAATCCTATGATTGATCAACACCAAACTTGCCACACAGAGCCCTCATGACCCACTCTACATTCTGGTGCAGTTTGGAGGAGGGTGGACCATGGATGATGGGACTTGAAGTACCTCTACTCACTTCCCAAGTCTGCTGCGACCCTCATCCAATTACCAATTGAGACCAAACTTGGCACACATAACCCCCATGACTGCCTTCACGTCCTGGTGAGGTTCGGGGGAGGACTGACAATGGATGATGGAATTTGTAGTATTTTCACACCCCTCTGTTCCCACAGACCACTGTGGCCCCCAAAAAACACTGAGAAAGTCCACACTTGGCACACAGAGCCCCAGTGACCCACTCTACATCCTACTGAAGTTTGGAGGGGGAGAGAACATGGATGATGGGACTTGCAGTACCTTCCCTCACTTCCCAATCCTGCTACAAACCTAATCCAATGACTGATCAACACCAAATCTGGCACACAGAGCCCTCATGACCCACTCTACAGCCTGGTGCAGTTTACTGTGAGACGGACCACGGATGATGGGACTTGAAGTACCTTCACTCACTTCGAAAAACAATGCATCCCTCATCCATTCACCAATACAGACCAAACTTAGCACACAGAGCCCCCATGACCCAATCTACATCCTACTACACTTGGGGGGATGGGACAGAGATGATGGGACTTGCACTACCATCAGTAATTTCATGATACCACTGCAACTCCCAATAATAATGGATCAAGACCAAACTTGGCACACAGAGCCCCCATGACCCACTCTACATCCTGCTGCGCTTCACAAATAACCCGGGCAGGGCCGGGTCCCCAAGCTAGTAAATAAAATAAAAATCAAGACAGAAAATCCCACATTATCTGAGTGCGGACTTTGATAACCCAGCTCAAGGCAGATCATATTGTGGGATTTCCTGCCTTGATATTCTGGCATATAGGGCCCAATCAAGAGACCCAAAAGAGGAAGACTGTCTGCTGGCATATTCCCCCTCCTGGGGGACAAGGTGAGCCCCCCAGCTTTCTTTTCCCCCTTCTTGTCTTGGCTTCCTAGTGTGGCGCCTGCTGGCTAGCCTGTCCTCCCTTTGGTCGCCCTCTTCTTGCCATTGGCGGGTTCCTCAAAGGGAGGGCTCGCTCTGGACGGGGAGATGCTGCATGCGGCCCCTGGTCAGTGGTCACATGATGGAAATTTCCACTCTCTTCCTCCTCCAGGGCTGGCTGAAGCAAGGAAGGAAGGAGCCCAGGCTGGCGGGTCCAGAGCCCACACTTTCTCCTCAGCCCTGCTTCCCCGAGGACACCGCCACCGAGACCGCCTCATGCCTCCCGCGCCTCGCAGTGGCCCCAAGCCCAGGTGAGTGAGGGAGGGAGTGGGCCTTGCCCTTCCCTTTTTGCCCTCTCTTCAGAAACCCACCCCCCAAGTCCTTCAGGTGAGGAGGAGGGCTATGCCTCGCGCTTGGACTCGCCGGCATCCCGTTTCAAACCCTCCCGCTCTGAGAGAGGACGGGCCAGGCTTCGAGGCCAATGAAGGCGAGGCGGAGGGAAGCCCCGACGGAGCCCTGCTCTCTGCTCAGCAAGCCCGCCCCGTCCCGTCCTTCAAAGGACGTCCCATTGGGGAGAGCGCAAGCTGCTTTGCTGCTGCTGTTGCTAACAGTGGAGCAATGGGTTCCAGTGGCGCTCAACCTGTGGGTCCCCAGGTGTTTTGGCCTACAACTCCCAGAAATCCCAGCCAGTTTACCAGCTGTTAGGATTTCTGGGAGTTGAAGGCCAACACATCTACAGGTTGAGAATCACTGAGCTGCAGGAAGGAAATCAAAGAATCATACACTTGGAAGAGACCTCATGGGCAGGCATGTAGCCAGGGGGGGGGGCTCACCTTGTCCCCCAGGAGGGGGAATATGCCAGCATACAGTCTTCCTCTTTTGGGTCTCTTGATTGGGCCCTATATCCCAGAATATCAAGGCAGGAAATCCCACAATATGATCTGCCTTGAGCTGGGTTATCCGAGTCCGCACTCAGATAATGTGGGATTTTCTGTCTTGATTTTTATTTTTTTTATTTACGACATTTCTAGGCCGCCCTTCTCACCCCGAAGAGGACTCAGAGCGGCCTACAAATAAAATGTAAATACAATACATTCTATTACTGCCATAGCACAATATTAATATTATATATTACATTGTACCCAGGGCCGTAGCCAGGATTTTGGTTGGGGGGGGGGGGCTGAGACTGGGTGGAAGAGGGTTTACCCTAGGAAATCTTTTGTATTGTTATCCCAATAACCCCATGAAGGTGGGATATAATGAGCATGGTGATCAGATCATGATATGAATAAACATAACAGTTTAAATAATGTACCAGTAAGGCCTTCTCGCGGACCATCCTGAGAATTTCAGGGGGGGGCTGAAGCCCCCTTAGCCCCCCCCCCTGGCTACATGCCTGATTGTACCATAACATTATACTGTAATATTATTAGTAATATTACATGTAATATAAAATATATAACTATAACATCATATTATTAGTACTAGTATTCTGGGATACAGTGCTGTGTGGAAGAAAATATTACTAGGCACCAGGCATGTAGCCAGGGGGGGGGCTAAGGGGGCTTCAGCCCCCCCCCCCCGAAATTCTCAGGGTGGTCCGCGAAAAGGCCTTACTGGTACAGTATTTAAACTGTTATGTTTATTCATATCATGATCTGATCACCATGCTCATTATATCCCACATTAATGGGGTTATTGGGATAACAATACAAAAGGTTTGCTAGGGTAGATCCTCTCTCACTCAGACTCAGCCCCCCGAACCAAACTCAGCCCCGGAATCAAAATCCTGGCTACGGCCCTGCGTGTCATGGGCCATTCAGTCCAACCCCATTCTGCCAAGAAACAGGAAAATTGCATCCAAAGCACCTCCGACTGGCCATCCAGCCTCTGTTTAAAAGCCTCCAAAGCAGGAGCCTCTACCGAGAGTTCCACTGCTGAACAGCTCCAGGCCAGGAGCCAAGATTTTGATTAGTGGGGGGGGGAGTCTGAGTGAGGGAGGATCTGCCCTAGCCAGCTTTTTGTATTGTTATCCCAATACCCTCATGCATATGGGATATTCAGCATGGTGATCAGATCATGATATGAATGCACATAACCATTTGAATAATGTACCAGTATATATCCCACATTAATGGGGTTATTGGGATAACAATACAAAAGGTTTGCTAGGGTAGATCCTCTCTCACTCAGACTCAGCCCCGAACCAAACTCAGCCCCCCCCCCCGAATCAAAATCCTGGCTACGGCCCTGCGAGTCATGGGCCATTCAGTCCAACCCCATTCTGCCAAGAAACAGGAAAATTGCATCCAAAGCACCTCCGACTGGCCATCCAGCCTCTGTTTAAAAGCTTCCAAAGCAGGAGCCTCTACCGAGAGTTCCACTGCTGAACAGCTCCAGGCCAGTAGCCAGGATTTTGATTTGGGGTGGAGGGGGGGGAGTCTGAGTGAGAGAGGATCTACCCTAGCCAGCTTTTTGTATTGTTATCCCAATACCCTCATGCATATGGGATATTCAGCATGGTGATCAGATCATGATATGAATGCACATAACCATTTGAATAATGTACCAGTAAGGCCTTCTCGCGGACCACCCTGAGAATTTGGGGGGGGGGTGTGGCTGAAGCCCCTCAGCCCCCCCCTGCCGCTACATGCCTGGCTCTCATAGTCAGGAAGTTGGTGACAGATGGCCACCCAGCTTCTGCTTAAAAGCTTCCAAAGAAGGAGCCTCCACCACACTCCGGGGCAGACAGTTCCACTGCTGAACAGCTCTCACAGTCAGGAAGTTCTTCCTGATGTTCAGATGGAATCTCCTTTCTTGTACTCTGAAGCCATTGTCCTGCGCCCTAGTCTCCAGTGCTCCCTCCTCCCTATGACTTCCTCTCACATATTTGTACATGACTATCATGTCTCCTCTCAGTTTTCTCTTCTGCAGGCTAAACATGCACAGCTCTTTGAGCCGCTCCTCATAGGGCTTGTTCTCCAGACCCCTGAACATTTTAGTCACCCTCCTCTGGACACATTCCAGCTTGTCAATATCTCTATTCAATTGTGGTGCCCAGAATAGGACACAATATTCCAGGTGTGGTCTGACCAAGGCAAAATAGAGAGAGGGTTTGATACAGGCCAAAATCCCATTGTCTTTATTTATTTGTTCAAATAGAGAAACATTTGTAAGTGTTTGTTGCATACAGTGAAATACTTTCCAGCTATTAATGTTCCATAATCATTTCTCAGATAATATATTTTCTTTAAAGGGTCACAGTCTTCTATTTAAATAGTACATATATGTATGTATGTATGTGGTACATATAAAGGTACATACAGGTACATAGATGTGTATGTAGTACATATAAGTATATATGTTGTTAATTTAAAGGTACATATAGATACATATGTGTGTGTGTAGTACATATAAAGGTACATATATATGTGTAGTACATATAATGGTGTTATGATTTCAACTGGATTATATGAGTCCACATTGCCAAACAATCTAGGATAAACAGAAAACCTGGGATCAGATCCTGGGATATAGGGCCTGTCTGGAAAGGTCCTTAGAGTGTGGTGAATTCATCGTTCTCTGGAGGCTTTTAAGCAGAGGCTAAATGGCCATCTGTCAAGAGTGCTTTGATCGTCTTTTCTTGCCTGGCAGGATGAGGTTGGACTGGATGGCCCTTAAGGTCTCTTCCAATGATTCTATGAAAGCAGGGAATGGGTTCTTTCTTTTGGGCAGCGACCTCCAGCAATCCCCAGTCAACCTGGCCGAAAGGGGTGAAACTCAACTCCGGGAGTTCCAAGCTTCATCTACATCAGTGTTTCTCAAACTCTGCTCCTCCAGATGTTTTGGATTTTGGCTGCCACAATTCATAACAGCTGGATTTCTGGGAGCTGAAGTCCAAAACACCTGGAGGAGCAGAGCTTGAGAAATACTGATGAACATCACCTACAGATGGTTTGGACTTCAGCTCCCAGAGTCCCTGTGCATTGGCCAAGGCAGCAGAGGCTTCTGGAAGTCCAAAACACCTGGATGAGTGGAGCTTGGGCATCACTGATCAACGCTGAAGAATGAGTGCGGGTGGACTGCACTCCTCTGGCTCAATGCTATGGAACCCTAGGAGTTGCAGTTTGGAGAGGCACCTGCTAAGGGAGCTTCTAAAACCACAGCTCCCGTAGCATTGAACCAGGGCAGTTAAAGTGACATCAAACTGCATTCATTCTACTGTGTAGATGCGCACCCTCCCTGTTCACTTGGGTTCGATAGTCTTTTCCAGGGGAAGGGGGTTATGTGTGTGAGCTAGCTGTCAAAGAGGATTTTGGCCTTGAGCAGCAGTCAATTAGTCCCTTTTATATAGGGCTGTGTGGCAGGGCCCTAAGGCCCCATCTACACTGAACATAAAATCTTGTTTCTGAATGCAGATGACCTGCTTTAAACTGGATTATATGAGTCTACACTGCCATATAATCCAGTTTAAAGAACATAATCTGCATTTGTACATTTATTTATTTATTTACATCATTTATATTGGATGATATGATGGAACCGGACAATGTTTTTAACAAGGAGACACTAATGACTTATGCTTTTATTGATGTTGTTATGGTTTTTATTATATAATGCAGATGACCTGCTTTAAACTGGATTATATTTATTTATTTATTTATTTTATTAACTTCGATTTAGTATACCGCTCACTCCGAGGCTCAGAGCGGTGTACAAAGGATGTATAAACACAGTGAGTGTGATATATGAGTCTACACTGCCATATAATCCAGTTTAAAGAACATAATCTGCATTTGTACATTTATTTATTTATTTACATCATTTATATTGGATGATATGATGGAACCGGACAATGTTTTTAACTAGGAGACACTAATGACTTATGCTTTTATTGATGTTGTTATGGTTTTTATTATATGTTAATGTTTTTAATTGTATTTATGGTATTGTAGACATTGAATTTTGCCCTGTAAACCGTCTTGAGTCTCTGTTATTTCAGCAAATAGAATCCCTAAGGGCCCTTCCACACAGCCCTATATCCCATAATATCAAGGCAGGAAATCCCACATTATCTGAGTGTGGGCTCAGATAACCCACTTCAAAGCAGATATTGTGGGATTTTCTGCCTTGATATTATGGGATATAGGGCTGTGTGGAAGTGTCCTAAGACATCCCTTGGGTTTAATGACCTTGGATACTAGGGCCCCATCTACACTGCCATATTAAATCCAGATTATCTGATCATATAATCCAGTTCAAAGCAGATAGTGTGGATTATCTGATTTGATCATCTGAATTGTATGGCACTGTAAACAAGACCTCAGATTTTCCAAGATCACATGAAAATCAGTATTAGGTCAGTATTACATGGTAGTCGTATCAGAGCTTAGGGGGAAAATGTTTTGCCTACTTCTAGCATATTACTGCAAAAACTACAACTCCTGACATCTTATCAATTTTTTTTTAGTCAAGCCATTGATCTTTCAAGTCTCATCTTGTAGATTTTGAGTGTCGGGAGCCTTCTGGAGTCTTTGATTCATCAGCTATTGATCCTTACTATTCAGGTCTGCTAGATCCTTTCAAGTAGAAACAGGAAGCAACCTGCAAGTAAAGCATGGACTGTAGGATTGAACTATGACATCTTTGGCCCCTTCTACACAGCTGTATAAAATCCACATTATCTGCTTTGAACTGGATTATACAGCAGTGTAGACAAAGACAATCCAGTTCAAATGAGATAATGTGAATTTTCTGCATTGATAACCTGCATTATCTGGCAGTGTAGAAAGGGGCCTTTGAGAAGAGCTGAAATCATGTTTCGTTGTTATGTGCCCTCAAGTTGTTTCCAATTTATAGCAATTTTCTCTCCCTCATGTAAACAGAGGCATCCTGTAGAGAGGTACACAGGAAGCTATTCACTACTGAACCATACCAGCAGCCACCAATCTAGCTCTGTACTAGCTGCAGTCCAATGGCTCTCTGGGCTTCAGGCAAGAGTCTTTCTCATCCCAGCCCATTGACTGATCTTTGGACATACAAAGCATGGGCTCTGCCTTTTAAGCAAAACACTGACATGTGGTTGTGCTGGCTGGGGATTTAGGAAGTTGAGGTGCAAAGAAGGTAACCTCTCCAAGCTCTGTACAGAGCTATGGTCATACTCCATGAAAGGGGCCTGCCTGTCCATTGCTTAATTTCTCGAAAACGAGAAGCCACAACTTTGTCAGGAAACAACTATCTTGGCTTTGTAAGTCTTCTCCTAAAATAAAATGTCAGAAGAGTTACTGCAAAAGGAAAATGAAAAGGCACTTGTGCTTTATTTGAGTTACTACTATTTTTTAATCTAAAATTTATAGGGAGTCACCCCAAATCCCCCAAACATTTTAAGTAATAGATATTAATTTTACTATTTATTTATTATTTATTTATTATTTACTATATTTCTAACCCACCCTTCTCAACCCCCGGGGGGGGGGGGGAGAGAGACGACAACTCAGAGCGGCTTACAAGGCACAATTAGATGCCGGCAACAATACACAATATAAAACACGAATACAACAAGATTAAAACATCAACATTAAAACATTACGTATCCAGTTCATTTAAAATTCTATCTATACAATGCACATTCAAATAATCAATCAATGGTGGAAGCTGTGTTTCATGTCTGTCATTAAAACAGTCTGTTCCAAATAAAGTGCTGCAGTTACTGTACGAAGGCCTGGTCCCACAACCACGGTTTTTCCTTTCTTCCTGAAAGCTAGGAGGGATATTAAAAATAACTTAATGTTGGTAGTAGTTTTAAGAAAATAATAATGACTATAGAAGATTTATATTATTTTTAAGTAGGTGATGTCGACATAATAATTGGTGAACATTTTTATGCATTGGCTTAGTTATAAACAGAGACTGAAGTCAAAAGAAAACTAAGACTTGGAAAAACATATGTGGAATTTATTAATGCTGCTCGTGTTTTAATTCTATTTTCATGTTTGCATTTTTGTATATTTTAAATTGTATATTAATGCTTTTATGTCAAGCCGCTTTGAGTCCCGTATGAGGAGATAAAGCAGGGGAAAATAATAATAATAATAATAATAATAATAATAGATATGTAGATAAGATACTCAAGTGTTAAACTATCCGGAGTTTCAGGGTGCGGTGTTATCTGTATGCAGATGATGTCCATCTCTATCACTCCTTCCCACCTGCTACTAAGGAGGCTGTCCAAGTCCTGAACCAATGCTTGGCCACTGTGACGGTCTGGATGAGGGCTAACAAATTGAAATTGAATCCAGACAAGACAGAGGTACTCCTGGTCAGTCATAAGGCCGAACAGGGCATAGGGTTACAGCCTGTGTTGGATGGGATTACACTCCCCCTGAAGACGCAGGTTTGCAGGCTGGGTGTGATCCTGGACTCATCGCTGAGCCTGGAACCCCAGTTTTCAGCAGTGACCAGGGGAGCATTTGCACAGTTAAAACTTGTGCGCCAGCTGCGCCCATACCTTGGGAAGTCTGACTTGGCCATGGTAGTCCACGCTCTTGTTACATCCCGTATATTAAATCAGCCCCCTCGCTCTTGGTCTTCCGAAAAAAGGTCAAAACTTGGCTGTTTGAGCAGGCATTCAAAAAGGCAGTGTAACTGACATAGGATTGGAATTACTGGACTACAATATTGGGTTTTGTTTTATGAAAGAGACAAAATGTTGTTTTTATTATTGTCATGTTTTATTTTATTGCTAATGTTTTTAACTGTTTTAAATGCTGTTTTTAGGATGCTGTTGGCATTCAATCTGTTGCCTTGTAAACCGCCCCAAGTCACCTTCGGGCTGAGAGGGAGTGGTATACAAATGTGCTAAATAAATAAAAATAATAAATTAATAATAATAAATATCAAAAATAGAATCACCTATTCCATAACATTTCTGATTTCTGGGTATGGCCATGAAAGCTAGACAAGAAGAAAACTGACAGGAAGAAAATCAATTAATTTGAAACATGGTACTGGAGGACAGTTCTGTGCATAGGACAGACTGCTTAAAAGAAAAATAAAAAGGAATCCAAGAGCAAATCAAGCTTGAACACTCCCAGAAGCCTAAATAATAAAGTGAGGTTGTTACATTTTGGACACATCATGAGACAACATGACTTACTGAAAAAGATCATAAAGGTTGGCAAAGTGAAAGTCAGTAGGAAAAGAGCAAGACCACATTACAGAAGTGACTTCATCAAGGAAGCCATACCCCTGAGTTGCAAGTTCTGACTGTTAATAATAGGATCTCTTGGAGGTCTCTCCTTCGTAGGGTTGCCATAAGTCAAAGCTGACTTGATATCACATAACAATAACAGCAATATTACTTTGGCAATTGTTAACTACTCACACTGTGTTATACAGAGTGGTATTACATGTAATGTGATATTATACATAATGTGGTATTCAAAATTCAGTTATGTGGTTACTCAGTTGGGAGTAAGCTGCTTTGTATTTCCTTATGGGCACTTGATACCCAGTATTAACTTAAAAGCACTCAATTCCAGGATTGGGTCCTAGTACTTAACACTGAGGCAAATAATTGAGAGGCACCCAATCATTGCAGAAAGTTCAGTGCAAATATCGCAGTAGCCATAGTTCCCTAACAAGTGTACTTTGGATTGCAGACGATCTTGACTTTAAGTAACCTTAGAGACAGAACTATATGGGAATTAATAATCACAGGTTTATTTATTTATTGCATTTCTATACCACACTTCTCACCCCTGGGGGGACTCAGAGAGGTGTACAGCATAGCAAAATGGCAAAAATGCAATGCCAAATTTATTTATTTATGTACAGTATTTATATTATGCCCTTCTCACGGCGGATTGCAATGTACACATACATGGCAAACATTTATTTATTTTATTTATTTATTTATTTCGGGATTTTACCCCGCTCTTCTCAACCCCCAAGGGGGGACTCAGAGCGGCTTACAGTACGGCACAATTCGATGCCCACATAATAACAATATAAAACCCCAAAACCCTTCAACAATTAAAATACATTAAAAATACATTAAAATACAACTACATTAGCACCATACACATTCACTCTGGATTAAAACAATGTTCAGTCCATAAAAACATTGGCCATAATCACCCACTTTCATTAAAAACCAATCTAAAATGCTGCCTTGTGCTGGTGTACAAATGCCTGGTCCCACAGCCAGGATTTTACTTTTTCCTGAAGGCCAGGAGGGATGTGGTGGATCGTACATCAATAGGAAGCGCATTCCACAGGCGGGGAGCCACCACCGAGAAGGCCCTATCCCTTGTCCCCACCAGCCTCATCTGAGACGTAGGCGGGAGCGAGAGCAGGGCCTCCCCGGATGATCTTAGATTACGAGGTGGGACATAGCGGCTGATGCGTTCGGGCAAGTAAGCTGGGCCAGAACCGTATAGAGCTTTAAAGGTCAAAACCAGCACTTTGAATTGAGCCCGGAATTGGACAGGCAGCCAGTGGAGCTGACACAACAGGGGATGGTATGCTCCCTGTATGTAGCTCCCGTTAGCAATCTGGCTGCCGCCCGCTGGACTAATTGCAATTTCCGAACTGTCTTCAAAGGCAGCCCCACGTAGAGTGCGTTGCAGTAATCTATTCAGGATGTGACCAGAGCGTGGACGACCGTAGCCAGATCAGACTTCCCAAGGTACGGGCGCAGCTGGCGCACGAGTCTTAACTGTGCAAAAGCTCCCCCGGCCACCGCTGAGACCTGGGGTTCCTGGCTCAGCGATGAATCCAGGATCACTCCCAAGCTGCGAACCTGCGTCTTCAGGGGGAGTGTAACCCCATCCAACACAGGCTGTAACCCTATGCCCTGTTCGGCCTTTCGACTGACTAGGAGGACCTCTGTCTTGTCTGGATTTAGTTTCAATTTGCTAGCCCTCATCCAGTCCGACACAGCGGGCAGGCACCGGTTCAAGGTCTGGACAGCCTCCTTGGTGACAGGTGGGAAGGAGTGACAGATCTGGACGTCATCTGCGTACAGATAACACCTTACTCCGAAACTCCGAATGATCTCTTCCAGCGGTTTCATGTAGATGTTGAATAACATCGGGGACAGAACTGAACCCTGAGGGACTCCACAGGACAACGGCTGTGGAGCCGAACAGGTGTCACCCAATGACACCTTCTGGGTACGACCTTCCAGGAAGGATTGGAGCCACTGCAGAGCAGTACCCCAAGCCCCATATCTGCAAGGCGACCCAGAAGGATACTGTGGTCAATGGTATCGAAAGCCGCTGAGAGGTCCAGCAGAACCAACAGGGACACACTCCCCCTGTCACGTTCCCGGCGTAGATCATCTACCAAGGCAACCAAGGCTGTTTCAGTACCATGTCCCGGCCTAAAGCCAGACTGTGCCGGATCAAGATAATCAGTGTCTACCAAGAACCCCTGGAGTTGCAAAGCCACTACACGTTCCATGACTTTGCCCAAAAGGGGAGATTGGAAACTGGCCGATAGTTCACTAATTGAGTGGGGTCCAGTGATGGTTTTTTCAACAGCGGTTTTATAACAGCTTGCTTTAAGCTGGCTGGAATTTTGCATTAACCACCACCTTCACCCACTCTGCCAAACCCCCTCTGGCTTCCTTTATCAGCCAGGATGGGCAAGGGTCTAGGATGCATGTAGTGGGCCTCGCCTCTCCAAGGATCTTGTCCACATCCTCGAGCTGAACCAGTTGAAATGAATCCATTAAAATCGGACAAGCAGATGCTCGTGTCACATCCTCAGAGACTGCCGTTAAAGTGGTATCGAAATCGGAACAGATCTGCGCCACTTTATCCGCGAAGGCCTTAGCAAATTCTTTCAGCGTACCACCGAGCCGTCAGGGATCTCGCACTGTGGCGGATTTAAAAGACCCCTAACGACTCGGAACAGTTCCGCTGACGGCGGTTGGGCGGCCACCTTGGCCGCGATTGATGTTTTTTGTGCGGCTTTTGTTGCTGCATCATAAGTCCTCAAAAAGGGGACCAGGCACGCACGAGCTGATCTGCTCCGCTTCCAACGCCACACGCACTCTAGCCTCCTCTTTTTTCGCTTCATTGCTGCCAGCTCCTCAGTAAACCAAGGAGCTGGTTTAGCTCGGTTACTCGAGAGGGGGCGTTCTGGAGCGATCGTGTCAATAGCCCTTGTCATCTCCCTATCCCAGAGAGAAACAAGAGCCTCAACAGGGTCACTTACCGAGGAGGCAGGGAAATCCCCAAGAGCCGTCAGGAATCCATTCGGATCCATAAGTCTCCTGGGGCGGACCATTCTAATGGGTCCACCACCCCTGCAGAGGTGGAAAGGCACAGTAAGTCTAAACCTGATCAGGTGGTGGTCGGTCCATGACAAAGGAATTCAACGCCATAGACACACAACACATATAGACAGACAGTCAGAGGCTATTTAACATTCCAACTTCTGGCCACCAGGGGAGCTGTCACTTCACCGTCCATCTGCGACACTGATGAAATACTTTCTGCATTCCCCTCATGCTTTTTGCTGGAGATCTTTTTATGGCGTCATAAATTTTGTTAAATTTTGTTATAAAAGCAATACATAACATAATTAAATTGATAACATATACATATGAATTAAAACCATTAAAACTATGTAACATAACATGAACATAGAATGTTTTAAGCATTGGTTGAATTAAAGTAACTAGTCTGTGCTTATCAGTGGTAGTAGCACATTTCCGTAGTTGAAATCCATCATATTACACTATGTAACATTTTTTTTGTTCCTGGGTTGTAAATGACATTTTCTAATTGGTTCTATCATTTAAAAAGTATATTAAACTACAGAAACGTTTTTTGGGACATTCTGTAGCAGTTTTTGCTATAGTTTTTCAATGATTATCTCATAGACTCAGCCAATTCAACTTAGTTTGTGGCAGCCACAAAAATGAAGTTTCTGAAGTATAACAACTATTTTCAAAGTTAAGTAATAGCCCACTATTGTGGACACAAGTTAGAGCTGAGAGGGAGACGTAAGAAAAAAAGAAGGCCCCACTGTGTATTGCAAAGGATTGTGACCTCGGGCAGAAAACTATCAACCTGATTTTCAGTTTTGTTGATCATTGTGGTCAGTAATCATGTCAACAGGAGTGTTTTCCCCCTTTCATGATAAGATTGTTTGAACTATAAGCTACCCTTTTCAGTTGTAATGTGATTTTTAAAAAGCCAGCTGACTGTTAAAAGCGAGGAGAGGCTAGGTGCTTAGGAATATTCCATCCAGGTGTGCAATCAGTGCATATGGCCAGGATTTAATAGCATTGTAAGGTCATAGCTAAACGTTTCTATGCGCTCTGTAGGCTTTCTGACTCTGGGCCTTTCCAGACAGGGCTTTATCCCAGGAGCAACTGTATTTTAACAAAACATGGATTTCCTGGGGCCCTATCCACACTCACTCCAGAAAGTGTGTGATTTCAGGGGTGAGTGTCCAGATGTTGTACTGGGACTTCACAGTACAACACTGTGACAGTTAACCCCCTTCCCAGAAGCCTCCCTAAATACAATAAAAAACAAAAGAACCCACCCTGCCTCCATGGGACGGCTACAGAGTTCTCTTGGCACATACAAATGATTCACCAGGAGAAAGGGGGTATAAGAACTTTTCTCCCCCCCCCCTTCCTCATAATTTGTAGGCACAAAGAGAACTCCGGCAACCATCACATGTAGTCCGGGTGAGTTTAGAGCAGGGGTGCTCACACTTTTCCAGCATGCGAGCTACTTATAAAACAACCAAGTCCCAAAGATTTACCTACCCATTACTCAGAGAGCCATAAAAGCTAAATATTAGGAATTTTATTTCAGTGAGAGCCATATAATACATTTTAAGACTGAATTCAACTAAATGTGAGTATAATAAGCCCCTGAGCATTCCTCAAAAATGGCATGGGAGCCATACACACTGTGCCTGCGATCTGCCTGGGATCTACCAGGACGCCCTTCAAGATCTACCAGTAGATCACGATCTACCTAATGAGCACCCCTGGTTTAGAGGATTGGTATTCCCACAGTTTTCCAGGCTAATTTATCCCAGAAAACTCTGGAAATACTGTCTGGACTGCAGTATTCTGCAGTCCAGACACCAGAAGTAGTGGGTTTATCCCGTGCCTCCCAAGAAAGCATGGAATAAACCCACTATCAAATTAATTCACCACAAACCAGGAAAACACACATACTTCCTTTTTCCTCCTCCTCCAACCTGCTACCCCTTTTGGCTCCTCCTGTTCCCTCTCACCTCCCCGTGAGTGGCTGGGAATTGTAGTCCAAGGCTGCCTCCTCTTGATTGAGAGGCACGCGCAGCCCTTTTGGGCGGGACTCCATTTCCCTAGAGCCCTCACTCCCGGGGGGGGGGGAGGAGAAGGAGGAGGAAAAGGAAGAGGGAGAAGGGGGCTTGGGGGTCTTCATGGTGCTGCCGGTGAGCAATCTGAGGGAGTTGCAGGTGCGGTGCGGGAAGATGCGGGCCCGCATGGAGCTGGTGATCATGGAGACCCAGAGCCAAGTCTGCCATGCCCTCGCGCACCTCAACCATGTGGCTGCCTTCACCATTGACCGCTGGGAGAGGAAGGAAGGTGAACCCCTGCCAGGCACACAAATCACAGCCACACCGGGGCTGAGGGGCGGGTGGGGGTTTCTGGAGGGCTTTTGAGCCGAATGTGCATCTGACGGGAGGGCTTGGGTTGTGCCTCCTTGCAGAATGGCCCAAGTAGATGATATTGCCCTGAATACATGCGAAAGGAGGCTTCTGTTAGACCCCAGTCTAAAGATCAGTCAACAGTGTGATGCCGCAGCTGAAAAAGCCAAGGCTGCATCAAAAGGAGTGCAGTTAGGGTTGCCTAACATTTGATTTTCAAGTTTTTATGAAGTGTCCCTTATTTTTGTGAAAAATCCCGTATTTTTAGGTAAATGTCCCTTATTTCTTATATCAATAAGTGGCAACCCTATTCCACACAGATGAATAAAATCCCACAGTGTCTGCTTTGAACTGGGTTATATGGCAGTAGGGATTCAAACAACCAAGTTCAAAGTAGATATTGTTAGATTTTCTACCTTGATATTCTGGAATATATGGCTGTGTGGAAAGGCCCTAAGAGAACTTTAAGAAAAATCACATCATTGCTTGCAATCCTTCCAAACTTGATGCCCTCCATATAACTTCCATCCAACACACAAACAATGTGTGTTGTTGTTGCTATAACTCACAGAAATGAAAAAAATTGAACTACTACTCCCACAATCCTGCAGCCAAACTCTGAAAAGGAAAGAGATCCAGAGGATGGAGATCCAGGAAGCATTAATTTATGTCTCCTCTGAAAGGTTTGCTGTTTCTTAGGAGCAGCATGACAGCTATGTGATGCAGAGGTTGCTATGGTGAGTTCACATCCCTTATTTAATGCTGTACCAAAGTAAACAGCCAAGCCATCACAGCCAGCTCTGTTAGGGCTGTTTTTCAGGAAAGCTGTCAACACTCCTGTCACTCATTCCCTCTCTCTCCTCTTGTTTTGATGTAGAACTTGGCTTCTGGGAATGTCTGATTAAAAAGGAAGGGGGGGAAACAGAGTACAGATTGAGTATTCCTTATCTGAAATGTTTGCAACCAAAAGCATTTTGGATTTTATATTTTTTTCTTATTTTGGAATACTTGTATTTGTATATATTTTGGAATACTTGTATTTGTATATATTTTGGAATACTTGTATTTGTATATATGTATCTAATGAGATATCTTAGAGGTGAAACCCAAGACTAAATACAAAATTCATTTAGGTTTCCTATACTCTCTCTCTCTCTCTCTCTCTCTCTCTTCGATAGATAGATAGATAGATAGATAGATAGATAGATATATAGATATATAGATGATATAGATATAGCCGGAAGGCAATTTTATACAGTATTTGTACTCATTTTGTGCTTGTGTACAATGGACAGTCTGAGCCACCCATGCCACCCAATTTTGGAGTAGTTGGGATTTTGGAATTCCAGATAAGGAATGGTCAACCTGTGGTACTGCTGACCATGAAAAGCAGCATGTTTTGTTAATGGTGCTGTTATTTCATAGATATATTTTAGACCAGTGCTGTCCAACTTCTTCCGACCCAAGGGCCGGAAGAGTGTCACTGATCACCTCGGGGCCGTAGGTGATCAGTGAGCAGGGGGCGGGGCCACGTGTGGGGCGGGGCAGAGGCGGCGCCAAGGGCAACGCGTCATGCCAGGCCTCTGACGCGCTGCCCTTGGCGTCGCCTACTGCTCCTTTCGCCGTCTCCCCCGCCCTTCCTAGGGAGGGGGCCAAAAAGGGAGCAGAGGCGGCGCCAAGGGCAGCACGTCAGAGGCCTGGCGTGACGCGCTGCCCTTGGCGCCCACCTGCTCCTTTCGCCGTCTCCCCCGCCCCTTCCTAGGGAGGGGAGCCGGCGAAAAAGGAGCAGAAGGCGGCGCCAAGGGCAGCGCGTCAGAGGCCTGGCGTGACGCTGCTGCCCTTGGCGCCGCCACTCTCCCTTTGCCATCTCCCCGCCCTTCCTAGGGAGGGAGCCGCGAAAAGGAGCAGAAGGCGGCGCCAAGGACAGCACGTCAGAGGCCTGGCGTGACGCGCTGCCCTTGGCACCGCCTACTGCTCCTTTCGGCGCGGAGAGGGACGGAGGGGGCGGTGCAGGGAGGAGGAGCTAGCTCTCTTCCTCCTCCCTACCCCTCCCCCCCGGCCGCCATTTTTTTTAAAAAAATAGATTTTTTAAAAAAAAAATTAAAAATGGCGGCCGGGGGCATAGCGGGGGCCGTGTCCAACAGGCTGGGGGGGCGTGTACGGCCCCCGGGCCACCAGTTGGACAGCCCTGTTTTAGACATCCAGCAGCATCCATGGACTCAAGTGTGGGGACCATTGACCTACTTTACTTGCCATTCTTGCACAGTTTCTGTTATATTCAGGGCAGCTCGTTCACATAGTATCAATGCCCCATTCAGATCACTAGATTAGGTTAGCAATATTTGTTCTGATTACAGACATTTATAGCCTCTGTGGCTCCCTTTATAAATGGCAGTGGCTTTAAAATGATCAGTTTGTTCATTTGTAACAATAACATGTATCCCTTCCATAGAGAACTGGAGAAAAGTGGGATGAAATGAAGAGTACGCTATCCTTTCACTGCTTCTCTTAAATGTTCAAAAGCAAATGGCAAAAGTGTTTATAGTAGTTGTTTTAAAAAATCATGGTTTCCAAATTGTATGATTTTCACGTTTAAAATGTAATGTCTGCACAGCTAGTGAGTTTCATAATACATGGCTTTTCTATCATTATAATAATAATAACAACAACAACAACAACAACTTTATTTTTGTACCCCGCCTCCATCTCCCCGAAGGGACTCAGGGCAGCGCATATATATAGTTTCGATTTGTATACCGTCCTTCCAATTTGGCTCAGGGCGGTTTACAGTACATCGGCCAATAACATTAAAACAGTAAAACCATACAATATCAACATTAAACAATTAAAACAGATTAACAGTGTCAACCATAACCAAGGAATAGCTAGAGGTTAGATGCCTGAGGGAACAGAACTGTTTTGCAGGCTTTCCGAAAGGCTGGCAGCTCAGTAATTGCTCGGACTTCAGATGGCAAGGTGTCCCATAGGCTCGGTGCTACAACAGAGAAGGCTCTCTGCCTAGTTGAAGACAAATGGATAGTTCATAAGGAAGGAATCTGTAGGAGGTTGTGATCCTCAGATCAAAGAGATCTCTGGGGAACATATGGGAGTAGATCGTCCTTCAAGTACGCAATGTGCCTGGAACAACTCAAAAAATACACAATACAATAAAAATAAAACCACAAGCATAGTCCTTTCCTTCAAAGTAATTGTCTAAAGTAAATATATATATATATGTATAACCTTTATAGAAAAGCTTTTAAGAAGAGTTATAAAATGCTTGTCTTCTTCTGGGAGGTACATGAGACATGCATGTTTGTGAAGGAAGGCAGAAGAATCATGAGTCTATCACAGGGAAATCTGGAATATGACACAATAATTATACAAGAGATCATGATCAAGTCAAACATCTTAAACAAATTGGTTTTTAAAATTATATTAGGCACAACATGTTTAAGAATGTGAATAATGCTGTCTTATTCATATTGAAGTGGAGCAAACAATTTCACAATGTGTTAAGAAGCTGAAGTACCGTATTTTTCGCTCCATAAGACGCACCGGATGATAAAGACGCACCTAGATTTTAGAGGAGGAAAATAGGAAAAAAAAATATTTTCGCTCCCCTCTAAAATCTAGGTAAGTCTTATCAGCAGGTGCGTCTTCTCAGCTCGAAAGCTTCGCCCTCTGCCTCCTTTTCCTTCCCCCCACCCTTTCCTTGAGGGAAGAAAGGTGGGGGAACGAAAGGAGGCAGAGGGCGGAGCGAACCGCGTCGCGTCAGCTCTGACGCGAAGCGGTTCGCTCCGCCTCCTTTTGCTTCCTCCGCCCCTTTCCTTGAGGGCGGGAGAAGCAAAAGGAGGCGGAGGGAGAGCGACCGCGTCGCGTCAGCTGTGACGCGAGCGGTTTGCCCGCCTCCGCCTCCTTTTGCTTTCCCGCCCTCAAGGAAAGGGCAGGAGAAGCAAAAGGAGGCGGAGGAGGAACCGCTCGCGTCAGCTGTGACGCGAGCGGTTTGCTCCCGCCTTCGCCTCCTTTTGCTTCCCCCGCCTCAAGGAAAGGGCAGGAGAAGCAAAAGGAGGCGGAGGAGAGGAACCGCTCGCGTCAGCTGTGACGCGAGCGGTTTGCTCCGCCGCCGCCTCCTTTTGCTTTCCCCGCCCTCAAGGAAAGGGCAGGAGAAGCAAAAGGAGGCGGAGGGAGAGGAACCGTCGCGTCAGCTGTGACGCGAGCGGTTTGCTCCGCCGCTCGCCTCCTTTTGCTTCCCCCGCCTCAAGGAAAGGGCAGGAGAAGCAAAAGGAGGCGGAGGGGAGGAACCGCTCGCGTCAGCTGTGACGCGAGCGGTTTGCTCCTTCGCGCCTCCTTTGCTTTCCCGCCCTCAAGGAAAGGGCAGGAGAAGCAAAAAAGGAGGCGGAGAGGAACCGCTCGCGTCAGCTGTGACGCGAGCGGTTTGCTCCGCCTTCGCCTCCTTTTGCTTCCCCGCCCTCAAGGAAAGGGCAGGAGAAGCAAAAGGAGGCGGAGGGAGAACCGCCGCGTCAGCTGTGACGCGAGCGGTTTGCTCCGCCTCCGCCTCCTTTTGCTTTCCCCGCCCTCAAGGAAAGGGCAGGAGAAGCAAAGGGCGAAGGGAGGAACCGCTCGCGTCAGCTGTGACGCGAGCGGTTTGCTCATTCGCCTCCTTTTGCTTTCCCGCCCTCAAGGAAAGGGCAGGAGAAGCAAAAGGAGGCGGAGGGAGGGGAACCGCTCGCGTCAGCTGTGACGCGAGCGGTTTGCTCCTCCGCCGCCTCCTTTTGCTTTCCCGCCCTCAAGGAAAGGGCAGGAGAAGCAAAAGGAGGCGAGAGGAGGGAACCGCTCGCGTCAGCTGTGACGCGAGCGGTTTGCTCCTTATCGCCTCCTTTTGCTTTCCCCGCCCTCAAGGAAAGGGCAGGAGAAGCAAAAGGAGGCGGAGGGAGAGGGAACCGCCGCGTCAGCTGTGACGCGAGCGGTTTGCTCCGCCGCCTCCTTTTGCTTTCCCCGCCCTCAAGGAAAGGGCAGGAGAAGCAAAAGGAGGCGAAGGGAGAGGAACCGCTGCGTCAGCTGTGACGCGAGCGGTTTGCTCTCGCCTCCTTTTGCTTCCCCCGCCCTCAAGGAAAGGGCAGGAGAAGCAAAAGGAGGCGGAGGGAGAGGGAACCGCTCGCGTCAGCTGTGACGCGAGCGGTTTGCTCCGCCTTCGCCTCCTTTTGCTTTCCCCGCCCTCAAGGAAAGGGCAGGAGAAGCAAAAGGAGGCGAGGGGGAGGGAACCGCTCGCGTCAGCTGTGAGCGGTTGCTCCGCCTTCGCCTCCTTTTGCTTCCCCGCCCTCAAGGAAAGGGCAGGAGAAGCAAAAAAGGAGGCGCGGAGGCGAACCGCTCGCGTCACAGCTGACGCGACGCGATTCGCTCTCCCTCCGCCTCCTTTTGCTTCCCTCCGCCTTTCCTTGAGGGAAGCAAAGGTGGGGGAAGCAAAAAGGAGGCGGAGGAGAGGGAACCAGCGTCCCTCCGCCGCCGCAACGGACCAGAGAAGAGGAGAGGCGGCGACAGGGTGAGTCTATCGCCGCCCTCCTCTGCTCCAGCGCCCCCCCCGCCTGCATATTCGCACCATAAGACGCGGCTGATATTTCCTCCCACTTTGGGAGGAAAAAAAAGCGTCTTATGGTGCGAAAAATACGGTAAATGCATTAATTAATGAATCCATTTTTAAAAATGAATTCTCTTTTTAATAAACTATTGGAAAATATTTTAAGAGATAGTGTCATGTGTATGATCTCATGTAACTGTACAATGAGCCATTCACATTGCTTCTGACCCTAAAACGAGAAGTCTTACGGAATTTTGCCTTCCACTGAGGCTGAAAGAGCATGACCAGTCCAAGATCAACCCATGAGTTTCCATGACTGAGCAGGGATTTAAACCCTGGTCTCTAGTGCTGTCCAACACAGAAACCACTACACGGGGGAGGGGGGGACTTCCACACAGCTATATCACCCAGAATATCAAGACAGAAAATCCCACAATATCTGCTTTGAACTGGGATATCTGCATCCACACTGCCATATATTCCAGTTCAAAGCAGATAACGTGGGATATTATTCAGCTGTGTGAAAGAGGCCTGGCTCTCTTCAAATAGAATAGGTACATATGTTGCTATTCCTAAATTTTCTAATCAATGAGAAAGTATCTGAGCTTCCCATCTTGCATATTTTGACCATTTTTAAAATTATACAAAACACGACAAGGAGGATTTCCAGTTACATTGTTCCCCTGTGTACCATATAGAAAGTCAATTGAATCTGGGGTAGCAATTTTTGTTTGAAATTAGAAGAAGAGTTTCTGAGCGGATATCTGAATACACAATAAAATAGATGTTTATATTTCATCAGTTTTGCTGAATACACAATAAAATAGATGTTTATATTTCATCGGTTTTGCCTCCAGGTTAACACACCAAATTCCACCTTCAACAAACGTTCCTCTAAGTCTAACTGCATTATAACATACTAGCTGTACCCGGCACGTGTTGCTGTGCCCTATTTAGAGATGCGAGAAAGTCTGAGTCTGTAAGGGTTGGAAATGATGTGTGGTGTGGGTCGGAATGTGCTGAAGAATTGCTCCCTCAGAGTTTGGTTTTGGCAGTTTAACCCTCAAACACCATAGCAGCGATGTGTTTCTGATACGGTGGTCAATTCAGAGTTTCTTTGCTGAAGTGCTATGTCTCTGGGTAGGAAGTGATCGCCGACCATGACGATGGCCACTTCATCGATAGTTGGAGCGTTGTATTCTGCGTTCATGTTGCCCTTCAGGCTTTTGTTGGGATGTATTATAATTCTGTGCGTGTCAGTAGGCATCTTGTCCAGAGCGGTCTTGAATAAGTGGACTAATTGATTGTGTTCATGAAGGAGGTGTTGAATAGTTGTGTGCGATAATGGGTTTTTAACTTTTGGGGAAATGTGGCATCGTGTGTTGATTTCGGTGTCTTCATCACCAATGAAAAACATTTGAAGAAATTGATGTGCTCCTCGGTGTTTGGGAGCAGGGAGCCAGCTCGGTGATAAATTTGTCCTTTGATTTTGAAAGTAGGCATGAATTGCGCACTTTCTATGTGTGCTCCAAATGATGTCATCTGGAAGCATGAGTTGTATTGTCTTATATAGCGGAGGAAGTGTTTTGATTCTGGAGTGTCTCCACTCAGCAAAGTCTGTAGTGGTTGTGGAGGAGTGGCAAGTGGTTGTAGAGAGACTTTACCGGCTAGGCAGCACATTCCCGGTGTTTCTGCTGGGTATTTCAGGGTTTTGCAGTGTGCGCAGATGTGCGTTAGGGTGCCAATGTCGGCCTCTGGCGCCATGCTGTAGTCTTCTGCAGCGTTGTATCTGAAGGCTAGGCAGTGGAATTGGTTGTGGTGTTTTTGAAGTTTGTTTTCTGTGTTGCGAGGTCATTTTTCTGCGCTCCTTGCACGCTGCTGTTGTGTTGCATTTCTGCGTCTTTGTTGTTCCTGGCTGCGCACTTCATCTTGTCATGCAGTTCCTTGCATTTGGTTCTCAGCTGTGCGTCGTGCAGTGACCTGTTGTCTGTGTCTCTGCTGCGCAGTGTGTTTCTGTTCTGGCGTTTGTTCTGCCCTTTTTTGTTTGATGTATGTAGCGCTGTGAGTGTGTCGTCCGATGCTGTTATTTTTATAAGGCATGGCTTGTCTTTTGGGTCAGTTTATGTCTGTGTGGAAGGAAGGATTGGTTTTTGTTTGTGGTGTTTGTAGGTGTTGGGTGTACGGGGTCCCGTAAGGTTGGTGGGATGGGTTGTGATTGGAAGTTGTGTTGTGTTGTGTGGGTAGGTATTTGCTGGAGAATTGCTCCCTCAGATTTTTGTTTTGGCAGTTTAAACCTCAAACACCAACTGAAATCTCTCAGCATTCTATCCTAGCCTTGGATGGCTCTTGCCAGCGTTGCTATGGTTACAGCAGTTATGCAAATCCGCCCTTATTGGCAGCCAATCATGTTGTTCAGAATGTAGAGGCTGGGTGAGTCTTTGGCTGCCCCGGAGGATGCTGGTAAATGTAGTTTTATTTTTACTCATTGTTTTGGGGGCCTTTTAGGTTTTGGGGGGGAAAGTTTCTTTGCTACAAACGTACCTTGCTTGAGGCCTATTTCTGTTGGCAAGTATTGTGTTTCTGCATTGTATGGTTTCTTTGTTTGAGGTATACATCACATGACGGGAACCCATTTATATAATAGATACAGTATTTGAGAAGATCTAGCTCAGTGGTTCTCAAGCTGCGGATCCCCAGGTGTTTTGGCCTACAACTCCCAAAAATCTCAGCCAGTTTACCAGCGGTTAGGATTGCTGGGAGTTGATGGCCAAAACATCTTTAGTTAATTGTGTTTTTAAAAAGCATAGATCTATAAATTTGAGCACCACAATGGAAATCAAAGCAAAAACAAAGAGTAATTAAAGAAAAAATCAAGTTTGCATTCAATTTGGATGAAGACTTGAAGTGGTTTCTAAAAGTTTCAAAATGTTTCTGTTTACTTAGGCAAGAATTATCTGACTTGGTGATTTTATTTCACCTGTACGTATTGTTACTTTTTGGTAAAAGGTTGCTTAAACATGCAAAGCTGCTCTTGCTTTTCATGGTGCAGGAACCTATCACCATACTACCCATTTTATTTCTAATGGTGCAACATTTTACCTTAAAGAAATTGTGCCCTGGATCACATTTACTTCATTCAAAGAGGTATACTAGTGGTGCATCTGAAAAAGGATTCAGGAACAAGTATATAGTAAACAGCTGCATTCATGGAGTTCAAGTTAAGCAAACATATATGCAAAGTCTCATAAACAGAATTGTTTCCTGGGGTTTTTTTTCTGTTCAAGAGGTCATGGACACACAATCATGCAAATTGTGTTTTGGAGATTTAAAAAATAACATTCTCTCAAAATTACACAATAATGTCATTAACTGTGTAAATGTCTTTTGAAATGGAATAATGCATTTGCTAGTGAAAGATCTTGGCTTTTCTCCCCCAACGTTCTTAAGAATAAGTATTATCTAAATTTAACTTTCTTTGTAATATGTTACTTATTAAACTATCAGATGTTGATCTTAAAAAATGGCAGAAAATAGTCAATGAATTTTGTAATGGAACTAGAAGATCCGGGCTATCGAGAGGCTTATGGTACATTCCTCAGAAATTAGTTGAATTAGAAATATCAGACATAAAGACCTACTATCAGACACATATAATAAAGCGAGTGTTTAGGCTGCTCTCGGAACCTGTGTGTGTGTGTGAGTGAGTGAGTGAGAGAGAGAGAGAGAGAGAGAGAGAGAGAGAGAGAGAGAGAAGAGTGACTTGAGAAACTGAAAGTTGCTTCTGGTGAGAGAGAATTGGCCGTCTACAAGGACATTGCCCAAGGCATGCCCGCCCAGATGTTGTATGCTTTACCATCTTTGTGGGAGGCTTCTCTCATGTCCCCGATTGGGGAGCTGGAGGTGACTGAGGGAGCTCAACCCGCTCTCCCCAGATTCGAACCGCTGACCTGTCGATTAGCGGTACTGCTGACACAAGAGTTTAGCCCATTGCACCACCAGGGGCATCTTTTGGAACCTAAATGAATCTCTTAGGAACTTGAAGGCAAATGCTGGCAAAGAGATTATAGGAAATGTTTTTCATGTCAAAAATAGGCAAAGTAATTCGAAGGTGTAAAATAACCTGTCTAAAGATGTTGCGAAAATGTAGGTTCATTTAAAAAACAAGATATTTTCAGGAGTTTCTCCTCTAACCCCAATTGTTTTATTGGAAATTTTCCCGGAAGGCCTGAGAGTTTCACTTAAGAATAAAAAATTAGTGAAAGTGGAAACTGCTCTTTCTTGGAAAGCATGGATACAACATTTAATGGACAGTTAGAGTGACAAGGTGTCCTGAATTGGTTTGAGAGGCAGCAGCTATATAAATGAGAAAAGGGACTTGTTAGGTAAAAATCCCATATGTAGACAATTAACAAAACATACTGTATGAAGAATGATTAAGTAAACTTAAAAGCAAGAAATATCTGGGAAACGATTAATTGGGAAAATATACAATGGATCAATAGATGAGGAAATAGGGCTGTTGTTGTCAGAAAAGGTATGGGAAGAAGATCTAGGGCAGATCTTGACTGGGAAAAGGTTCTAAAGTAGAGAGTGGTTAAAATATGTCAGTAAGATTGAACGAAAATGTGTATAAAGTCATATGGAGATGGTATACCACACCAGTTAAATTACATCAGATGGATAGGAAGCAAAGTAACCACTGCTGGAGATGTGGCATGCACAAAGGGACATAGTTTCATTTATGGTGGGAATGCCCCCAGCTGAAAAGTTTTTGAAACAATATATTTATGGAAATGGGTAACATTATAGGATTAAACATTGCCCCGGATGCAAGGTTAGCATTATTAATGGATGCCACAAAGCTGAACTTAGAAAGGAAAAATAACTGGTGGTTATTTTATTCACAGTGACGAGACTTATAACTGCAAGACATTGTGCACTTTATTGCATAACCAGTGTGCAGTGTTACTTCACAGAGTTTACATCACCTTTGAACTAACCGCTTACTCTTTTAACCGTTGATGCTGAAGGCAAAGCTCATGCTTTGTTGTTTATACACCTCTGGCTGTTCTGTGTTCAGGAGGCTGTCCACAGACTTTCTCATTATGGGTTTCTTCCCTCTGTTTACTGGGGGAGGGGGCATGATTTTCCTTCTACATTTTGAACAAGTGTTTTGGACATGACCTAAAAGAATGTGGAATACCTGTGGCTTAGCCTTGAATTTTCTGAATAGGCAAGTCACAGACTTGTTATCAACATGGCCTCTTGGCAGCTTTGAGACTTGGCTAGATATTTTTATTCCCTGAGCCATATTAGCGAGCACATCAATTAAGCATTAACTTTTTTGTCTATGCCTTTCCATTAATTCAGAATGTCAGGTCACATTCAAGTATCAAAGAACATCTCACTGGGCATATCTCTTCCAGTAGATCTGCCTGGCATTCTTAATGTTCAGCATACCAGAAGTTACTTCTTTTGCTTCAGAGACAGTGTATTTGTTTATCTGGTGAAGTAAGAAAGGTTAAAGGTATAACTGGTCCAGGGCACTCACCAGATTTCGTGGTTAAGTAGGGATGTAAACATGAGTCACCCACATCCTAATCCAATATTATAACCATCATGTTCCCTCTTGCAGAACTGGCAAAACCCATTATAGACAGTAGCAAATATCACTGACTAACCTAATACATAGCATGTAACAATCCAGAGCCCTCCTTTCACAGAACATGGGAAAGCAATTGAGTTCTAGACCATGATTTTTAAAATTCACCTCCAGGTCTTACAGTCTGAGCCAGTTCATGTTTTCAGGCTCCTTCCTTTTCAGGGTTCCAGATGTTTTTATTCCTCTGCCTTGGTTATGAAACTCTTGCCATGGAGATGTTCTGGTATCTTGAACACACCAGATACTGATCCATGACAGAGACCAACTCTGAATAGGTGCTGCCCACCTCTTCTGTACTGTTGTTACTACAACCAATTTGCTTGTCCTCTAAATTGCCCAAAGGGAAAATGAGAGGCCATACTGCTCTGTCTTTCTGACTTTCTGTCTTGTTCACTTATTTAATAAATTGATGGAAAGCAACTGCAAAAAAGGGGGGACATGTGCTAGATGTTCACTCAATGAGATAATGGCAGTTGTGCAGTACAGTATTCTCCTGCTATTTCATGGTTCACTTATAGCAGATTTGCTGTTTCACAGGTTTATCCTTCCCTCCCCCCTCCGGGAGCTGTGGGGAAGGGAGGCGGCGGAGGAGGAGCTGAGCCTTACCCTGGAGCTTGTCTCCGGGCTGGGCCTCCACTACTCCTTGCTCCTTCCTCAGAGGCTCCTTGGTCACCGAGGCCCAGCCCGGAGACTGCCAGGCTGGGCTGAGGCCTGGTCTTCCCTCTTCAGTGACTGAGCTGAGCCTTGGCGCGGTCCTCTTTGGCGGTGGCTTTGTCCTTGGAGATGGCCAAGCTGAAGCTTCCTCTCTTCCTTTTCCTCCTCCTCTTCCTCGGAGGCCCAAGGGTCCTCCAAGGAAAAAGAGGAAGAGGAGGGGGAGCCTCGCTGCGGCCCTCTTTGGCGGCAGCTTCGTCCTTGGAGAGCAGGCGGAGCAGGGCCAGAGGAGGAGGAAGGGGAGCCAGGCTCTAGGCCTTATCCTGGGGCTTGTCTCCGGGAGGCTGCTGCTGAAGGCAAATGGGAGTGTATCAGGTAAACCAATCAAGTAGGGTAAGGCCCAGTGCCTGGCTCCCCCTCCCCTCATCCCTACTTCACAGCTTTTCACTTATTGCGGGTGATCATGAAACATAACCCCTGCGATAAGTGAGGGAACACTGTAATGCCTATCCTGAATTTGTTTTTGAGTAGATTTGTTCTCAATCTGTGGTATTAAAACAAATATGTGGTCAATTAAGGCCAAACAAGAAAAGGCAGAGTTTGAAAAACAAATATTGGTGGGAGCGTTCACAGAGTTATAGTTCAAAAATAAAGTCCCTACTATTAGGCAGACTGAGGGAACCATCTCAGGGAATGTATACTAAATGGAGTCCCATGGCCTTCTGTATGTCCTACTGGAGCCTCCTGATCATTCCTTGGTGTTGGAAGTCTGTGTTCCATAGATAAAACTATGTTTTGATTTTCTGAAATGAACACTAGCCCTCAAATGTTATGGAAGATATTATCTTAATACTAGTGTTGAAGTAGAATTTCATGGGCAGTCCTTTCAGTGCTTGTATGTAGAATGAGAAAAAAGATACCATCTTATTTGACATCTCAGCTAGCAAATATTGTGACCTTGACCTTCTGACCATGGGTCAACCTTTACATTTTGCCTGGAGGGAGCAAGGTCCATATTGCTACATGACATCTGAGATATTCTCAGGGTTGAGTTCTATTTCTTCACTAAACTGACCACAAAATATTTTCGTTCAGTACTTGTTTGGTTTCTTTTTCCTCATAAGCGTACTTGAAGATGAGAAAATATATTTGTGAAGGGAGTTGTGATATCTTGCTGTTTTCCTGCATTCCAAAGAAATTAGTATTGTTTTTGTCATTGTAGGGGGATAATGAACAACAGGGAAAGCTTATCTTCCAAAACTCTCATTTATCATACTTTCCATGTTAACGGAGATCCACTTTCATCTCAGTATGTCAGGATTTGCTTGGCTTTGCATTTTGCCCTTCAGTTTCTTTTTTAGCAAACATTTCTGTGTGGGTGATTCTACTCGCACAACTTGACTTGTTTCACTTGTTCAGACTGGCCCTACCATTAGGCAAAATGAGGTGGCAGCCTCAGAGTGACATGGTTGCACTATTGTGCAAAAAAAATGCTACCCACACTGATTACGTTATGACCCACTAAATTTCACTTTGAATGAGTTCCAAATTAGATTGCAGAGAGTTGTCAAATAATCAGCTCTCTTGCCTATTTTGGAATTGAGAACTTCTATGTTCGGATTAGAGTAATTAATTCAGGATCAAAATGAGAGTAGCACAGGAAGATCGAGACAAGGAGCCTTCTTTGGAGGCTTCTACACAGAGGTTAGATGGCTATCAGTCAGGACTACTTTAATTGTGCTTTTCCTGCATGGTAGGGGGTTGGTCTGGATGGCCCACGTAGTCTCTTCCAACTCTGATTCTAGGGCTTGGGGAAAAATATATCTTTTTGAACAGAGATTCTGATAGACATTAGACAGCAAAAGCAAAGTAACTTTTACAAGCTCTGTATACACATGTAAGACTGGAGAACAGTATAAATCTCTACTTGTTCGTATCTAGGCATTGCTACTCAGAGGTATATTATGACTCATAGTGTTTTATCATTATAACCTTATTGTCTTTTGGTCAGTCATTAATGGTTTTCCATTTTGTATTTCACAGTTCTCAACAGCCTGCATCTTTCTATTTCATTATATGAAATAGAAAGGGAAACATTTTGTTGGAGTTCCTAGTGAAGGATCAGGACATATCTCTTTAATTAGAAAGTAGAATTGATAAAAATAACATAGTTATTGCTTCTAAGCCCATCTAATACATGGTTGATACACCACAAAAATTTAAAATTTAGAGGGCAGGTATCACACAATTATTATGCCTCTTCTATAAAACAAAATAGGCCCTCTGCTGTGTCCTAACAGCATGGAAGAAGTTTAAGTCAGACCTTCTACAGATGTCCAGTTTGTCCTATTGCCAGGTTCAAAAAGCAAATAGCTCCGGTAACAGTGATGTTTACTTTGAATGTGCACGAAAAATTTTATCTTTTTTTCTTCCCCCTTTTTTTCAAGAGCTGACGCAAGTCTGACAAAGGGAGGTGTTGGGTCATCTTCATTGATGATTGGTTTACCTGATACACTCCCATTTGCCTTTAAATCATTGTCTCTAGATGTATACGGTCTTATTTGTGGAAACTCTGAAAGGTAGCTGCCATTTTCAAATTTAATTTTACAGTTTAATGTGGCGAGGGGGAACCAAAACAAACGAACAGCTACACAGAGGTAATTTCTTTTGCAACATCTGTTTATTGCTAAGTAAAAATTCTTACAATTATGAATTATATTTAATTATTAAAGATCTATAGCAGTTAAGGGTTGGTGTGGTGGACTTCATTTCTAAATTTCTTCAGTAACTGTGTTGCTGTGTTCTGGCCCTCTGCGATTGCGTTTTTTATTGTAATATGTTTGCTTTTATTGTTATTCTATTGCATTTGCTGTGTTTTATCGTGTTTTATCATGTTTTATTGTGTGATCCATTTTGTGAGTCGCCCCGAGCCACTTGGGAGTGGCAACACATAAATGTGAATTAATAAATAATAAATAAATAAATTTGATTTTTTTTTTGTGAAAATTCAATATTGTATTTTTTGTGGAAATTCAATATTGTATTTTATTTTATATTTGAAGAGATAGTTTAGCTATATTTCATATTTATGTGAGTAATTAATGCATTAATAACTGATGAATGAAAGTTATACATCGAATACATCATAGATCTTTTCAAAATGCTAGCACAGCAAATCTCTAAATGAATTATTTCTGTGATTTTCTTTTTAAATCTTGTCTGCAAACTCAAAGTTTGGGAACATTACTTTTTTAACCAGAAACCCCTGGATAGAATAGGTAGTCTTGAAGTTTTAGTAAAAAAAAAAAGCTTTTGCACTCTGGAAAAATTGTACAATTTCAATTATTATTATTTATTATTTATTTCTGGTATTTATATCCCGTCTCTTCTCTACCCCGAAAGGAGGACTCAGGACGGCTTACATAGGCAGCAATTCGATGCCATTACATGAACAATTAATACAATAACCATCAAACATAACCATTAACAATTAAAATGCATAAAATACATAAAACACATAAAATACATAAGCCATTAATTAAACAGTATAAAATCTTAATTACCAATAAAACGGTATCCTCATGTAAATCATCTTTCCAGTCCATTTTAACCAAAGTACTGCTTTATGTCTGCTGACCAAAAGCCTGGTCCCACAACCACGATTTTACTTTCTTCCTGAAAGCCAGGAGGGATGGGGTCGATCATATCTCATTTGGAAACACGTTCCACAAGTGAAGAGCCACCGCCGAGAAGGCCCCGTCCCTCATTCCCACCAGCCGAATTTGCGATGTTGGTGGGAGCGAGAGCAGAGCCTCCCTGGATGATCTTAGGTTACGAGGTGGGACGTAGAGACAGATCTAGAATTAAGGGGTTTTAGTTCAATTCCTTTTAGTAACCTATTTCATCACTATCCTATGTTTTGTTAATGGAACTCAAGGCAAAATGGGAGACCCAGATGGGCTCCCATTAAAGCACCAGTTAGAACTAGGCCTGTTGAAATTCCATGAAATTATTTTATTATGTGTCATCCTATTATACCCAGAGCGCATGGAATTTAATTCAGTGCAATTCCATGTTTATTTTAGGTTATCATGGCATTCAAGTCGTGTAACCTGAAAACAAGAATGTTATCAAGTTTATGGTCTTGGAGATTCTGTACATTCTTCAAATCATAAGGAACCAACTCTGTTGTTGTTTTTAAAGAATGTATTATTGATGTGGATGTGGAAGCAACTTACTATTTCAGAACATATGATTCCCACACGATCCTAGAACTGACTCCTCCTCTGGTGCCATCTGTTTTGGATTGCATCTTCCACATCTCCATGGCTATGTTTTGGTTATGCGAGTTGTACAAGACATCTGGAAAATACCTGGTTGGGCAAGCTATCCTAGAATATGGAGGTATAATATAGGCCTGCACAATCCTTCTATTTCCTTAAAAACTAGAATGTGATGAATCTAAAAGGACATCAGGAATTCTCCCCCATAGACCAAACTGTATTTCACACTATCATTGCTTTCTGATGATATCTATATGCCTGCGGCAGGTAATACGCCATTGTGCTGGTAACAGACATGCCTGTGATTTAGACCTACAGCATTGTGGCCTAAATCTTAGTACATACATATAACATTCATTTAATGTGTTTCAGTTATTTTTAAATCAGTGTTTTAACTGGATTGACTGTTTAATGTTTTAAAACATTTGTATCACATAACAACCTAAATCTCATTGGCAGTCCTGGCCTACAATAGGGCTTGAACCAGTAAGGCAATGCAATTTGCCCATCGTATGCCACTTGCTCTCCCATTTTGCCATGGAGCCTATTACACGACCCACATCTACTTCCAGTCGGGCTCCATTACGAAAGGGGAGAGCAAGAAGTATGTGCCACTGCCATGACAGCACAGGAGACTTCCCATGTTGCCTTTGAAACAATGGGAGGAAGCCAGACGGCAGACATTTCCCCCTGTGGGATGGGGTCAGTCAGGGCCATAGCCAGGATTTTGGTTGGGGGGGCTGAGTTTGGTTCGGGGGGCTGAGACTGGGTGGAAGAGGGTCTACCCTAGCAAACCTTTTGTATTGTTATCCCAATAACCCCATTAATGTGGGATATAATGAGCATGGTGATCAGATCATGATATGAATAAACATAACAGTTTAAATAATGTACCAGTAAGGCCTTTTCGCGGACTACCCTGAGAATTTGGGGGGGGGCTGAAGCCCCCTTAGCCCCCCCCCCCTGGCTACATGCCTGGGGTCAGTGGTGTGTCAGGTGATGTGGGGCATGGGGAAATGGGTTCTCCACACACCCCACTGGGACCCCATGGATTTGCCATGTGATATGGTCCTAAATCCATGTATTAACTTAAACCAGGGGTGGGCAATTACCAGCCTTCCAGGTGTTTTGGACTTCAACTCCCAGAAATCCTAACAGCTGGTAAACTGGCTAGGATTTCTGGGAGTTGAAGTCCAAAACACCTGGAGGGCCGGTAATTGCCCACCCCTGACTTAAACTGTAAATGATTAAAAGGGTCTCCTTCAGCTAAAAGCCACCAACAGGATGTCAGCTATTTTTTTGGGTAATGCTGTTTTAGTATCATTGTAAGCTGCTTTGGTTCTGCATTGGGGGAAATGTAGTATACAAATCAAATAAACAAATTCATCTTACTGAGGTAGCAATGCCAATGGCACTACCAGCCTCATTGGTGGATGCACCCCATGGGAACAACAAAACTTCTCATGATTTTGCTGCCGCTCCTCCTGTGACTGCTCCAAGATTAACAGAATCTCTGGTAGTGCAGAACCTCTAATTTAGGACCACACCAAACAACCTCAGAGCAGCAGGTTTCCCTTTAAGGTCAGAGCAACTGAATGGCAAGGAGTTAGGCTAGATGGCCCATGTGGTTTGTGACGAATTGCCTATATTTTGGGCCAGAAGAAGCCCAGGAGGAAAAGCCCTTTTTGGTGGGTTGGCCATTTAATGGTCTGTTTTGGATAAACGGCCATTTTAAGGTTGGGTTTCCAGTTTGGGCTGAGTTAGAGATAGCCTGGAGAAAAGGGACATGGAACCTTGAGAGAGCCAGTAGGCAGTTTGGCCAGGCACCAGGGGTAAAATGTCGGTTGGAACTTTGAAAACTGACAGTTGGTGAGCAGTTAGGCAGTTAGGGGGGCCACGGAACTCTGGAGGTCAGAGTGAGTTAGGCTCTTGAGAGAGTTAGCAGCTTTGTGCTGAGTTTTTTTAGGACTCTGGCTGAGGAAGCAGAGTCAGGTAGTTGTAGGCAGCAGATAATACCTTAGCACAGTATTATCTGGGGGTGCTACGTTGATTGTAACTTGTTTCAAGCTTTGTGCAAGTTTTTAAGTAACCACACGCTCCAACGTTTCATTGTAACCATTACACAAAAGTGCCTGTGAATCTCTCACAAGTTGTTAAAATAAACTTTGTTCTCTTGTTCATCCAGTCTTGCCTCCCGGTGATGCAATTTTTCCTGAGTTTAATGGTGGCAGCGTAAAGAAGAGAAACCTCTTCAGTTTTTTTAAAAAATATAGCAGTTCCCTGACACTTTGCGCAGCCTAGAGAATTAGGCGACCCCTCACCACAATCCTTGGTGGCCGCAAAGTATTAAAGCAGCCTTTCTCTACAACATGGTTCCTTTCAGTTCTATGATTCTATGACAATAGATCCATTGGTTAGCCCAGGCACTGCATGAACCATCAGTGCAACGTAAATTAAAAGATTTTAACTCAAATTTGCTTTGGATCCATTTAGCTAACTAAATTGTAGAAATCACATTGAGTAAAAAGTATGTCCTAATTCATGTCAGTAGGACTGACTTCTGAATCTTTAGAACCATAGTCTTAAAGCAAAATTCTATAACTACCAACTCAAAAAGAACTCCTGCTAATCGAAATAGGGCTTGCTCTAAGGTATTGGGATTCAAGATTTCAGCCTTAGTCACGTTGATTCAACCTGATGTTCCTGTGTGCCTGCTATGAAATTTGAACTTTGCCACATGTACTGGCCTTGGTTCAGTTTATCAGGGTCATATATTATGTGGAGAACAGAGGGCAGTCAATTGAACTTGATCCAAAGAAAAATATGGCAGTAGTAGCACATTGATTTTTTGTTGTGTGGTTTGTCGTGGTGGGAACAGTTTCAAGTATGTCCAACGGAGAATGCAGAAATAGTTGTGCAGGGGGTTCATATGTTTCTAACTCCTGATGTATAACAAATCTGGTGCCCAGTTGCTTTCCAGCCTTTATTCAAGGTCTCGATTTCGCACAAACAGTTCTAATTAAAAATTTGTTGTCCCATTTTCAGTTACTTTTGAAATAGCTAATTTCTCTTTCCTGTTCTATTTCCCCCTTTGTCCGTAGCTTACTTCAATTGCTGTAAACTGGATTCATTGTAAAACAGTCAATTCTATGGAATCCTTGGATTTGTGAGGCACTGGCACTCTTTGGTATAAAAATCTAAAGACCTTGCAAAGCTACAACTCCCGTGATTCCATAGCATTGAGACGTGCATTATGAAGAAACTTTATGTCTCATTTCAAATCAGTTGAGAAGTTGACATATTTTGGGGAGACCATTTTGAAAATTCCATAATCTGCATTTGTTGGGTGCAAAATTGTATAGTTAGAGGACTTTATTTTGTGATGCTCCTGGATGGTAACCCTTCCCTCCAAGTTCTGATCGGTTCCCAATTATTGCTGTTTTTAGGCAGGGTATGATGGTCTGTCTCTTTAAACTGGGCTTTTCACTGTTTTGATATTTACTGAATATTGATTAATGTATTGCTTTCTCTTAAAATTTGTGCTTAGTAGTATTCTTTGTTTTCTTGAATTCTGTTTTTTATGGTGGTTCTCATCACAATGAGTGGCATATAATAACATGGATGTAGATGCCCTCCAAATTGGCTCCACACAAGCTCTGATTTTTATTTAAGTAGACTATTTATTTAGTTATAGACCACCCTATCTCCCCAAAGGGACTCAGGGTGGCTTCCAACATGTATAGCAAACATTCAATTTTTAAGAAAAACTTTTTATTTATCTATAAAAAGGAAACATCCCTGGTGTTATATAGAGATAAATCAAAATTGTGCATTTTCTGAAGAAAAACTTTTTAAAATGCAATTAAAGTTGCATGCAAGATGATAATGATGACAAAAGGAACATCAAGGAACATTTAAAGACCACCCACAGAACACCCACATTTTCATATCACTGAAATGATCTAAAATGAAGGAAATTTGACAGTTGCCATCCCACCTTAAAACAAGCACATTTAGCCACTTCTACGTGAGAGCTCTGGAGTTGTTTTCTCCCTGACTCCAAAAACTTCAATTTCTACACACTTTAGAAACTGAGTCCCATGAGCAACTGACGTCTTGCATCATTGGATGAGTCCTGTGGGACTTCATCTTTAAAATGTCTTTAAAGTGTGTAGAAACGGGTAATCAACATATGATGAGATCCATAGACAGAGAACCAGCATGATGGCTTGAGCATTGAGCTATGTCTCTGCAGACCAGATTTAGAATCCACACTAAGCCATTGAAACTCAGCAGGTGATTTTTGTCAAAGCCTCAGAGAAAAGCAAAGACAAGCCCCCTCCCCCACTAAACAGATATTTCCATGAAAACTCTGTCATAGGCTTGCCATATGTTGGAAATGGCTTGAAGGCACTCAACAAACAAGCACAGACAAAAATACTGGCCTCGGACAGGTTCCACAATTGCATCTGCATTGAAAAATAAATTGCAACCACACAAAGGGCCCAGTGTCATATAATGGCTTGAGTGTTGGACTAGAACTGTGGAAGTCCCAGATTTGAATTCTTTCTCAGTCATGGAAGCCCGCCAAGTGACCTTGGGCAGGTCACAGTCTTGTAGCGTTAAAGGAAGACAATGGGAAAATATCCCTCCTGGGCAAATCATGCTAATAAAAACCCTATGAGAATATCACAATAAGCCCAAGTCAACTTGAAGACACATAAAACAATCCACACAGGCACTGACATCCTGATTCACTTTTGCACAATACTGATTGTGCAAGCAACGATTTTCCTTACTGGGTCATGGAGATTTTGTTTTTATCCTAATGCATTTTCTAATCCCAAAGCCCAACTGAAAATAAACAGGAGCCCCAAATTAGAAATCTTACAGGAATAGACAATTGTATGTTAATTTAAACCCGGGAAAGAGAAATACATAAAAATCCTGAAATCATTTTTTTCTAGGTTGGGGGGGGGGGTTGCTAGTGGCTTCTTTTAAACTTTTTTTCAAGGGAGCATCTAACTTTCATTTACAGTTACTATCTTTTTCAGTTCAAGCCTAGATTTATGTGTGCTGGCCTTATAAATCAGTTTGACAGAAGAGAAAATACCTGTTATTATGCCCACTAGCACAAAGAAGGCAAAGCAGTCTTGTGTTCCTTTAACTAGAGTCCCGTCTATCTCAGGAGACAAGATCCCTGCAGGGTAACTCTAACTAACTTTCCCTGATCTAATGACAGATTAGATCACTCCCAGTTACAAGACCAGAGTAATCACAGAGAAGATTAAGCAGTTTGACGATCTCTGGTAGGAAACCCTATTGACAAGTTTGATCAATTTAATTTTATTGTCTTTTAAAACATTTTAGGCTATAGAGTTTAAATAATAATTTTGGCTATCTGCCTTTTCACCTAAAATCTGCTTTAACTTCTTGCTGGTGTTTTGGTACTGAAGACGAGTTTAGTATTTTATGTACATCTATGGCGCTCATATGCCTGTGCTGTCATGCTATAAATAAATATATGACTGACTGTTTGTTGGGAAGGGAATGGCATGCTTGCACCCAACTGAACAGTGGCATTTTGAAGTGAAGTGATCTAGAGATTAATTTTCTTGTGTTAAAAAGTTAGGAAATAGTTGTCAAATAAACTAACTATGAAGCTGAAGGAAGAGGAAGAAATGACAACTGTTCAATGGCAGCTTCTGTTACTAGTTTTAGTTCTACAGTATTTGACTAATCTTTCTGAATACAACCAGGAATTGCTCTCTAGTAAGTGTACACAGGATTTTAATTTAAATGTATACATTGTGTTTTCAAGATGTATTTTCTGTTATGTAGCATGATACCATCAGATACTGGATTGCATGTAATGTGCTTTTAATTCTTTGACAACTACTATTTGAGTCAGTTTCCTTTCCTTTGAAAATTGGCTATTCTTATCAATAGTCTTTGTTTTGAAAAGTACAATTACTCTTGAGCCACTAAAGTATATAAGTGATCTCTTAGTGTTTCGTGCATACTGTCGGAATTGAAGGGAATTAATTAATCATGTATCTGTGCATTTGGTCATAGGTGTGGACTGTTGTTACTCTAATGGGCCAATTAAATGCTAATTAAAGTGTTTGTCCTGCTTATGTAATACGCCAGGGCTCCATTTCACCCAATAAAAAACAAGAATTTATGCTCATGCATCCCTATGGGATAAATTGGCAATAAGTCTAAGAGAGTGAGACACAGATTTGTCATTGGAATTATATCAGTGCAATTCACACTTAGGAAAATTTACATAAATTCAATCTCATTTTTGTCAGGTCATTGGAATTGCATACCAGAGTAAATGAATTACAGTTAATCCATTATTAGTCAGACATATTGGTATCTGTGACCAACTGATAATGAATTCTCATTCTGTATAGAGCAGTGGTTTGCAACCTGTGAGTCCCCAAATGATTTGGTCTTCAATTCCCAGAAATCCTAACAGTTGGTAACTGGCTGGGATTTCTGGGAGTTGTAGGCCAAAACACCTGGGGACCCACAGGTTGAGGACCACTGCTATAGCTGAAAGAAACTGTAGCCCTCCTGATATTGTTGGACCACACTTCCTACCACGATTAGCCATAATGTCTGTGAGTGATGGAAGTCCAACAAGAGTCCAACAATATTTGGAGAGTCACATGTTCCACACCCCTGCTGTATAGATCAAACATAAAAATGCTGCTATGTGGAGACTGTAGAGTTCAGTTCTCAACCAGGGAAACATGGTAAAAACGGTGATGACATTGAGAAAGCATGAACCAGTGATTCAATGCAATTTCTAGACCAGTGTTTTTCAATCTTTTTTGAGCCGCGGCACACTTTTTACATTTACAAAATCCTGGGGCACACCACTAACCAAAATGACACTCTAACACAGTAATACATATAGTTAATACGTTTTTAAATGTATTTATACACTCAGTGTGAAACCTGGGCCTTTTTTTCGATGAACACAACATAGATATCCTGGCAGGAATGGCAGAAAGACACAAATTTCCCACACAGAACTCCCATAACCAAGAGAAAATACTATAAGAGTTTGGTGGGCATTGACCTTGAGTTTTGGTGTTGTAGTTCACCTATATCCAGAGAGCACTGTGGACTCAAACAATGTTGGATCAGGACCAAACCTGGCATGAATACTCAATATGCCCAAATGTGAACACAGATGGAGTTTGGGGAAAATAGACCTTGACATTTGGGAGTTACAGTTTCTGGGATTTATAGTTAACACACAATCAAAGAGCATCCTGAACTCTTGCAACAGTGGAATTGAACCAAATTTGGCATATTGAACTCTCATTACCAACAGAAAGTACTGAAAGGGTTTGCTTGGGAATTGACCTTGAGTTTGGAAGTTGTAGTTCACCTACACCCAGAGAGCACTGTGGACTCAAACAATGTTATGTTATGTTGTTGTTTGTTTTCTATCCAGAATCACAATGTTGGAAGGAGGCTCACCACTTTAAGGTCCCTAAAACAGGTATGGGAAAACTTCGGCCCTCTGGGTGCTTTGGACTTCAACTCCCACCATTCCTAACAGCCTGAGGCCCTTTCCTACTTAAATGGCTGAGGGGGGAATGAAAAGAGCCTGAGGCTGCTAGGAATGGTGGGAATTGGAGTCCAAAACACATGGAAGGTCCAAGTTTGCCCATGCCAGATTTCAACAGAGACCACTTCCTCCCCCTTCCACTTCACGCCCTTTCTTCCCCCTCCTGCCGAACACTTACTTTTTCTTCTACACTGCCGCCGCTTCTGCTGCCGAGGGGGCAGCGTGAGCGTGTTCAGGAGGGGAGGGGGAGGGAGGAAGACGTGACCTGTGCGGGCACTACTGCACAAACTCGCCCCAGAGCAAAGCGAGGCAAAGCGAGCAGAGAGAGGCTGGGAAGAAGGGAGCCCGAGTGGAGAAGAAAAAGTGTTCGGCAGGAGGGGGAAGAAAGGGTATTGGAGGTTCCAATTTCCCACGGCACACCTGATGATCACTCACGGCACACTGGTTGGGAAACACTGTTCTAGACAATGGAGATAATCTCTTTGAAGATTCCTACAACCCTAGCCTCCTCCTCTTCTCTCTTTCTCCATATGGCTCTTCTTCTCTTTCTCTCAGCCCCTACAATTAATGTAAAATCAGTAATACTTTTTGAAAACCCCAGAGATGGAGCAAATGTCTAGGAACTTGCATGAAAGGAAGATGACAGAGATAATAATGATGGGAAGGAAAGAGGAATACTGGACAAGCCAATAATTTGTGATGTTCTTTACGGGACATTTAGATCAAGGAAAGGTTTGTTGAACCGCTTATAACTCAATACTAAGGGCATCTCCTGATAGTCAAGCAGTTCCTGGAAACCTCCAGGTTGAGGTGGGGGCTATTATTAATAATTGGGGATTTGAACTTATCATACAATTTAAAAATGAAGAGACAGGATATCCCTATGAGGAAAAAGGCAGAAGTTTGATGTTGTGGTCCTTAAGACAAAAGGGGAAATAAATTAAATAGACATGAAATTTTTTCCCCCTTTGGGCTTGGTATATTGCTTGTGGGCCTTCTTTTTACTGCTTCCACTTTGTTGAACTTTTTTTTTTGCATAAAACCTGGAATCAGGAGGGCCTTTGCCTCCCATAATGTTATATGTTCAGTTCACACACGCATACATAATGATCTGGAAAATTAGATCATCAATGTAGTTGAGTCTTCTCAAGAACTATCAGTCATAATTGTATTAAATGATTAAGCATTAAGAAATGTTAAGGTAGCCATTCCGATGAGCAATCCTGTGAATAGTAAGGCTGCCTGCAATCTATCCTTTGCATGCTTACTTGAACACAGCTTACTTGAACACTGAACACATGGAAAGCATTTCCAAGTAGTACACATTGTGCTTGTCAGAGTCCTCATATTTAACATTTCAGTGATCGTATATGGGAAGAGTAATCTGGCGTTACCTTACAAGTCCCCACAAATAGCCAACATTAATAACCACTTGTATGTCAGTGTTGAGCCTTCCTCCCTCACACAGACTTTAAAAACAGTCCAGGA
The DNA here is from genome assembly GCA_030556195.1 of Anolis apletophallus. Classification (NCBI taxonomy): domain Eukaryota; kingdom Metazoa; phylum Chordata; class Lepidosauria; order Squamata; family Anolidae; genus Anolis; species Anolis apletophallus. The sequence goes on along the minus strand of JARBWK010000009.1, from coordinate 68,114,800 downwards.
TTTCTGTGTCTTAGCAGTGAAAGTATTTTAAGGGAAAGTATTGCCCAATTGTTTGACACTGAATACTCCTCACCTTTAGTAGTAGGGCACCCAGAGTATCTTCATGGTCAAATACTAGAAAGAAGACATTATTTAAAGTATGGTTTGTTTAGTATCACCCAGTAAATGTAATCTATAGGTTAAAATATAAAATCACAGTTGGCACATGTTAGACCAGCAGGTTTTATAATATTCACTATACTTCTTTTCGAAGGATGTTGTTACAAGTGATACTAAAAATACTTTCCATATGGAATGCATTATATATGATCACAGAGGTTTAGGTAGACGCTATAATCAAAACATATTCCACTTATATCAAAACGTGTCTCATGCATCTTAATTAATTAATTTTATTTATTTATTTACTATATTTATATACTGTCTTTCTCACCGGGGTGGACGGGGGGTGGACTGAAGGCGGTTTACAACATACTAATGGCAAAAATTCAATGCCAACATACAAGTAGAAAGAAAAAATCATGATAACTAAATACTAACATATAACTATAAATTAAAATAATTAAAACCAGGGTGCTGATCTAATCTCACTGGACAGAGAGTTCTAGAGCTGAGGAGTGACCACTGAGAAGGCCCTGTCTCTTGTCCCCACCAACCACACTTGCAACGAGGGTGGGAAGATCTTAGCCTCCTTAATCTTCAATACAGATTTCAAGAAAATATGTTTTCCTCCAAAAGAATAATGATATTAAAATGTGAACATTATGCTTCGTATTTGTGTGCATTCTACCACGCATATCAATCCAGAGCCAATGTGGTGTAGTAGTTTGAGCATGGTACTCTGTCCAGGGTTTGAATCCCCACTCAACCATGGAACCCCACTGTTGGGTTCATATGACTTGAAGGTACATAGCAACAAATATACTTCATAACTGGTTTTTATTTAACTCAGGTGAGTGGGAAAATGACATTAACTGAAGCTTCCAGTCAAGCTTCCTAGTCTATTCATTAAATTGGAATACTTTTATAACAGTAGTTTTGCATATCAGCTGTAAATACTATTACTTGCACACTGTCATGGAAAGGCCTACTTATGTAAGACTATTTTTTTCAGGCATGCATTTAGGGCTTTCCTTTCATTTTGGGTTTCATTTTCATAGCAATTTTAAAAGTATTTTCAGTGATTTTAAGGACATTTTTAACAAATATACTGTATTTGTGCTAAATTTTCTTATTTCTAATTGACATTCTATTTCTTTTCACTCCCATCTGCCTTTGACATTCTTTAAAAATTGACTCCATTTTGTAAGGGAAGATTGTATGCAAGAAATCAAATAATGAATTATATTGGAAGAAAAAGCTTGATTATTGTAAAGTGGAAATAGTTCCTTTTTCCCTCTACTGGAGAAGAATATCTAGGCAGCAGTTTAATCTATACATTATTTTGCCAGGAAGGGAAACTAGTTCTGAGAAAACAATGAACTGAGTGATGCTCACACATCCATTGACTTTTGAGAATATTTCTAATGAGCCCTTTTCTGCCCTGTTTATAGAACAGAGTGTTCCGAGAGTCAACATATTGTGTCGCCAGACCCTTTAACGCAGAAGGTACAGTTCTGTTGACACTGAAGACGCCTCGGAGTGTGTCCGTGTGTGTGTACTAGAAATTGCTGATGGCTCAAATGGATCGCATGGAACTGAAAAAAGTCAACACAGAACTTGATGAGGAGAGCAACAGCGGGGAAAGCACTGAAGACACCTACACCGACATGGGAGATCCAGAGAAGTCCACCATTAGCAGGTACCAAAGGATTTTCATTGCAGGGACACCAAAACAAAAGTAAGAAAAGCAAAGTAATTTTCCTTGAGAAGACCAAGAGGATTCAAGATTTGGTCCTACTCAAGAAAACATGCCTGTTTGTTCCGTGAATTGAGAACAGTTTGCATTTTTACATAGACCTCTCCTGATGTGTTGTGTAGTCCATTGCTACTGTTTTAATTTTACGGCACGGTTTTAATATGATGTTATAATTGTTGTTTTTATTATATGTAAGTCGCCGCGAGCCATTGGGAGTGGCGACAAATAAATTTGAATAAATAAATAAATAAATTCATTCTGGAAAGTCTCACTTATCAATGATTACTGGTGATTTGGCTTCATCCTTTCATGCTTGGTTTCTTAGTTCTGAGTTAGTTCTGAGTTATGATTTATTTTACTTCGGTTTTCATTTTATTGCTGCCTGAAAGGCTCTTAGTACTGTTATTTATGAAGTGATCATATATATATTTGAAAAATGGGTATGTTGTATTCGTATTTTAAGTTACTATGTTCCAGTTATTCTTTGTTTTTCCGCTTGTAAACAAATTCAATCCTTAAAGACTGGCTTGAAATTTGCTAATGAATACATATATGTATATTATATTTGTCCTAGTTTACATGGTTCTGCTTCTCATTTGTACCTTTAGGGCGGTGGTTCTCCACCTGTGGGTCCCCAGATGTTTTGGCCTTCAACTCCCAGCAATCCTTACAGCTGGTAAACTGACTGGGATTACTGGAAGTTGCAGACCAAAACATCTGGGGACCCACAGGTTGAGCACTACTGAGTAAACTACTGGCCGGGAGATTAGCACAGCGGTTAAAACAGCAGCTGTTAGCTGCAAGCTGTAGCTATAAAGATCCGAACATGACAAGTTCGAATCCCGAGCTGACCTGGGCAAGTCAGCTGGGCAAGTCAGCTGTAAGCCTGCTTCAAAAGAAGCTTGCTGCAAGTAGAAAATTTAGGTACTGCATAATCAGGGGAAGTATCTTAAAAAGGACTTTTTAACTTCAATAAATATTGAAGACAAATACCGGAGGTGGATTCGGCTGGCTGGCTGGCTCTCCATTGGAAGGAGAAGGAGGTAGCAGGGATGGAACTTCAGCCCCCCCTTGTGACGAAATGGAGCGGTAGCACCCAGTGACGAACATAACAACAACATAACAAGACCCGGTTGGAAGTATATAAAAACAGAACATAGTTCAGTCCAGAAAGATCTTCCCATGTATGTTGTGTATGTCTTGTATGTCCAAAATCAGCAGGAATTGTCTGCTGTATGTGTTCTGTAATCTGCACTGAGTCGCCTTCGGGGTGAGAAGTGCGGAATATAAATAAAGTGTATTATTATTATTATTAATCATGAGTCAGAAATGACTCGAAGGCACATACATTGCACCAAACTTTATTGTTGTTCTCATTTGCCTTGAGGTTGTTTCCAACTTATGATGACCCTAAGGCAAACCTATCATGAGGCTTTCTTGGCAGCATTTATTCAGAAGGGCTTTGCCTTTGCCTTCCTCCCAGGCAAAACTGATAAGCTGAGTTTATTTTCAATTGAATCATTTTCCTCAAACTCTTTTCATTAATTTGCCTGGTATCATAATGCTTCAAAGCATAAAGTATGATCAAAATGGCCCATTGAAGTGCTATGGCATTTATTTTTTCTTTTATTGTTTCTTCTCCCCCTCCCCATTTTAGTCAGTTTGTTGGCGATGATGCAGAAAGTCAGAAGTTCCTTACCAATGGCTTTCTGGGTAAAAAGAAACTGGAAAACTACACAGAGGAATATGTAAGTTTATTAGCACTGGGTGAGTTGTACAGCTGTTATTGCACACATAACAGTATAACTAATGATCCACTTTCATTGTTGTTTTTCCAACAGCATCCAGGAAATATTTCATTTGGGATCTCAGCATTTAACCTGAGCAATGCCATCATGGGCAGTGGCATCTTAGGGTTGTCCTATGCCATGGCCAACACTGGAATTGTACTTTTCATGTAGGTATCCAAGGTGTAGTATAGGGAAAAACATGGCTTAAAGAAACGGGGGGAGTCAATTTGGTTCTAAAATATCATTCCATTCTATGCAGAGTTCAGATAGGTTAGTTTTTTTGGACTACAGCTCCCAGAATCCTCCAGTCACCATGGTCACTTTTACAAACTATGATTTTCTATATAATATGTATCATATCTCTTTGCAATAAATGTATATGTTATCTACTTCTATGCAGTTTCAGAATGTCCTGGATATTGGTCCACATATGTATTATTTACTACTTTTCCCTTTCAGATAAGAATGGTACTAGGGAAAAAGGAATAGTGTATTGACAGAAGAAGCCAATAGACATGCACAATTCATATATTGTGTAATTTATGTTTTATGTATCTTTTGCAATACACTAGGTAGCACTCAGAAACAGCATAATTCCCAACTCTGGTCAGAGCATGGAAGTAATTCATGACAAATAGCAAGTTATTCATTATGAATCCATTCCCAAACTTCAGGGGTATGACTATAACACAGTTGTAACTTGTAGTATTATAGTAGCTTTTAGTTCCTCATTATAGTTCTTTGGATATGACTTCTGCTGTGCCTCTCTCTCTCTGTTCAGGTGGCCTTGACAGCCGGTTCCCAGTTATCCAATCAATGTATAAAAGTGTAAAACAGGGGTGCCCACACTTTTTTAGCACGCGAGCTACTTATAATAAAACCAAGTCAGAAAGATCTACCTACCACCTCAAGGCTGGAGAGGGGAGGGGGCGGGGCTTGGTGCAGCCTGGCTCCGCCCCCCTCTGGCTTCTGCTCTACCAGCAGCTTCTCCAGGCTTGAGGATGGCAGTGCCAAGCCAGCCTTGTGCTAGCTATGTCACCACTGGCTTGGCATTGCCATCCTCAAGCCTGGAGAAGCTGCTGGTAGAGAGGAAGCCAGAGGGGGGTGGAGCCAGGCCGTGCCAAGCCCTGCCCCCTCTCCTCTGGCTTTAGAGCTCCCAGCAGCTTCTCCAGGCTTGAGGATGGCAATGCCAAGCCAGTGGTGACATAGCTAGCACAAGGCTGGCTTGGCACTGCCATCCTCAAGCCTGGAGAAGCTGCTGAAAGTGCCGAAGCGGGGGGAGGGGGCGGGGTTTGGTGTGGCCTGGCTCCGCCCCCTCTGAGAAGTGCCCCATCTGGCTGGGAAGGACCTACTTTGGTCCTGGGATCGACTGGTCGATCGTGATCAACTTCCTGGGCAGCCCTGGTGTAAAACATGAAAGCATGCAGGCTTCCATGTTATTTTTCCTACGATTGGGAGGGGAAAGAGTTGAACAATACCATACCCTCTAGCACAGTCTAACTATAATTTAAGTGTCTTCACATATAGGATATCCAAATATCCTGAGTATTTGCATATAGGTGAAAGAGATCCCTGTAAGTAGATGGTATGTCATAAATATTTCAACATGTGTCTATCTTACACAAATATTATTGATCAACTATCGTCCCTAAGTCTCAGCTATGAATTTAATTTTTTTTCAGTGATAGTATGTAATAATAACAGATCTCTTTGGCTTCCATTTTATACTGTCCAGTGAAACAGAGTCATTCTTAACTGTGACAAATCTGCGAAAGGACTAAATAGCCCGACCTAATTATGTATCTCTGTAACAAGGCGAATGCCACTCCTCCTGTGATGAGAATGTTTTCTGTCCATATGGCACTGAATCTGACACTGGGTAACTTGAAATGTGGCTACAGCCTTGCTGTCCCTCACATCTGACCGTGCCAAATATTCTTGCAGTGCTGACAGTAATGACATGTAGCAGACCTACACTATCCATACCGCATACACTTTGACAGGCAACAGCAGATGCTTTAGATAGTTAAATTCCTTTGGGAGACAACTTTTAAAACCAGTTCAACAAATGGTTTTTGCACCTGAAACCTGGAATATTGCTTTCCACTTTTGAGAAAACTGACAGTGAAATATGTATGTTGGTTTTGCATTGTCAAAAGAAAATGTTAACCCTCAGCATTCTTCAAACAATCTAATTTTCCATTCAGAAGTAAAGAGCTCAATGGAGCTGCTTGGCAAGAGGAACGTTTTGATCTAAATCTAAATTCTAGTCCCAACTAAGAGTAGACCAGCTAAAGCTGTGAGATTTACATGTGTGTTGATATACTTTTCAACAACTGATTTGGTGAATCTACTTCAGTTAAAACTAGCAATTACATTTAAGCCAGGATTGGAATTGTGTGACCCTCCGGATAAGAACTTTAGTTGTTTATTTATTTATTTCATGTCAAAAGCTTTACATAAATATTATAATACTGATAAACAGAGGAAGCGTAAGTGGCTAAATAATTTTAGACCAGAAAAGGACAACAGGGACCACATTGTCTGTAGCTTTAAACCAGGGATGCCCACACTTTTTCAGCATGAGAGCTACTTATATTAAAACCAAGTCAGAAAGATCTACCTAGCTCCTCAAGGCTGGAGAGGGGCGGGGAGGGGCTTGGCCAGAGAGGGCGGAGCCAGGCCGCACCAAGCCCCGCCCCTTCCCTCTGGCTTTGGAGCTCCCAGTAGCTTCTCCAGGCTTGAGGATGGTAATGCCAAGCCAGTGGTGACATAGCTAGCGCAAGGCTGGCTTAGCATTGCCATCCTCAAGCCTGGAGAAGCTACTGGTAGAGCGAAAGCCACAGGGGCGGAGCCAGGCCACGCCAAGCCCCACCCTCTCCCCTCTGGCCTTTGGAGCTCCCAGCAGCTTCTCCAGGCTTGAGGATGGCAATGCCAAGCCAGTGGTGGCATAGCTAGCACAAGGCTGGCTTGGCTCTGCCCTCCACAAACCTGGAGCAGCTGCTGGGAGTGCCGGGGCGGGGCTTGGCGTGGCCTGGCTCCGCTCCCTCTGAGAAGTGCCCCATCCATCTGGGATCGACCTCCTTCGGTCCCGGGATCGACTGATCGATCACGATCGACTTCCTGGGCAGCCATGCTTTAAGCAATTCATCCTCTGTGCATGGGGCAGGGAATTGTGGGCAAGCATACAGATGCGGAGTTGTTTGTTCTGCTCCACAGTCGCACAAGACGGATAAGAGCTGATGAGAGTTACAGTCCAACAAATGCTGGAACATTGAAAAAGTCTCATTCCTGATTGTTAGCATACTGCGGTCATGTGTATAAAACTTTCTCTCTGAGGTTTGGGAAGATGCTTGACCCCTGCATTGTTTACATTGTTCAAAGTTAACAAGAATTATGTGTCCTTTTATTTTAAAAAATTGGTCATGTAATGACGCCACTCCTTTACTCACTGAAAAGTGGATTTGAGCATAATTTCACTGGGGACAAGGCTAGAATCATTAAAAATGTGGCCCAAAGTTGTGGTGGTCCCATGGGCAACAGTCCTTAGACGCTATTTAACCATGTTTGCTTGTTTCTTGATATGTTTTATCTGGAGCCTGGAAGAATTATTTGGCTGGTCAAGAATTCTGGGAGTTGTAGTCTAATAAAGCAAATATGCCAATCTATGTCTTATTTCAAGTTATTATAAGGTAACAAGGTAGTCATCACAAATGTTCTTAAAATATCAAGGTAGGGAGTGGCTTTCCGGGCCTTTAAAATCTTGTGAATCTTTGTATTCTTCCTACAGAAATGTCTTTCTTTGTTACTGAAGCTTAAAATGACACTGCTGTGTTAATGTCTGTATACATAACAGATAATCAATATGTAACTCACTTTTATTCTCTAGTGCAGATCTCTAATATCTGTTATCCCTTTCAGAATCTTAATGCTCAGCGTAGCCATAATGTCTCTGTATTCGGTTCACCTACTACTGAAGACATCCAAAGAAGGAGGTATGATATGTTTCCAAATCTGGAGCAGGGCAGGATGGCTGACAATATTTTCATGATGGAATTGGCTTCCCAAAAGTAGTTTTTCCCAGACTCTAATCATAAGTCATAGTTTATTGCCATTTCATGACACTCCCCTAAGCTATTGCTTGAAGAGGTCATTCTACTCTGGCTAATGGTGGATTTGGCCCTGTCATTTTGGTTGGGCATATCCCAAATGGGAGGACAAAAATGCAAGGATAATTTGTAATACCAGACAGGAAGGAAGCCAGAGATCTACTGCTGAAACTTAACTCTAGTAATTGCTCATCCCTGGTCTAGACCATATCTATTCATCCTAGTAGCCTTCTGAAGATGCCATGTTAAAGGATCCTGCAAACTTTCATCTATTAAAAATATTTGTAATAGAACATTTTACCTTCTGTTGTTCCTAGGATCCCTAATATATGAAAAATTAGGTGAAAAGGCATTTGGATGGCCTGGAAAAATTAGTGCTTTCATTTCTCTTACAATGCAGAACATTGGAGGTAAGCAGGAAATGACCTTTTTCATTTGTTTCAGAATAAACACATGATAAGTTGGTATTGTTGATGCCATAATGGTCATAGCTACTATGTGATAGATAGAAACTCACAATTTTGTATTCAGTATTGTACATGACTAGTTGAATGAAATAGATACTACACTGAAAGTTAATTTTAGTTACTTAATACCATACAAGGAAAATTAAAAATGGCATTCCTTGTATATTAAAATCCTAAACTGGTTATAAAACATGTTGTCATGTAACATTTTTCAGGGTTGCATTGTTGCTGTAGTATTTTATATTTTGCATTCTTGGCATATTTTTATTCATACATGTTTGGTGTTAAGAAGTAGGGTAAGATCTACACTAATATCGGCTGAGCTTCCATTGAAGTTAATGTATTCTGATCATGACTGCATCTTCACATGGATTTCAGTGGGACTTAAAATTGGGTTGTTGTAGGGGTTTTTTTGGATTGTATGGTCATGTGCCCACACTTTATCAGCATGCGAGCTACTTATAATAAAACCAAGTCAGAAAGATCTACCTACCTCATCAAGGCTGGAGAGAGGAGGGGCGGGGGCGCAGCCTGGCTGCGCCCCCCTCTGGCTTCAGCTCTACCAGCAGCTTCTCCAGGCTTGAGGATGGCAGTGCCAAGCCAGCCTTGTGCTAGCTATGCCACCACTGGCTTGGCATTGCCACCCTCAAGCCTGGAGAAGCTGCTGGTAGAGCGGAAGCCAGAGGGGGCGGAGCCCGTTCATGCCAAGCCCCGCCCCCTCCCCTCTGGCTTTGGAGCTCCCAGCAGCTTCTCCAGGCTTGAGGATGGCAATGCCAAACCAGCCTTGTGCTAGCTATGCCACCACTGGCTTGGCATTGCCACCCTCAAGCCTGGAGAAGCTGCTGGGAGTGCCGAAGCCAGGGGAGGGGGTGGGGCTTGGCACGACCTGGCTCTGCCCCCCTCTGAGAAGCACCCCATCCTGCTGGGATCGACCTCCTTTGGTTCCGGGATCGACTGGTCGATTGCAATCGACTTCCTGGGCAGCCCTGTTCTAGAAGCATTCTCTCCTGACGTTTCACCTGCATCTGTGGCAAGCATCCTCGGAGGTTGTGAGGTCTGAGGATGTTTGCCACAGATGCAGGCGAAATGTCAGGAGAGAATGCTTCTAGAACATGGCCATACAACCTGGGAAAAAACCTTACAACAACCCAGTGATTCCGGCTATAAAAGCCTTCAACAGGACTTAAAATTGTAAATAGCTTGCATTGCCACTGCATGCATGCCTATTGAGAAGTAGACCTTACTGGATTCAATTGGTGTTGTTCCCATGTGTGTATCACAGCATCTACATTCTCAAGCACACTTATGAGAAGATGAATTTAATTCTGCTTCCTGGTATCCAGATCTGAGAAAACATTTCTACTATTTAAGTGTAAACTCCATAGGCAAAAAAGGACAATATAGTGAAATTAAAAATCACAAACATAAAAAGGCGGTTCTCCATTACACAGTATAATATGGAATAATAAAGAATTCAGGTTTAACCAAGAATCAAAGCCAAATCAGAAGAAATGATTAGGATAAACTGAATTGAGATTAGATAATTGGGTCAGTGTAGGAAAAACAAGGCACAATAATTTGATCCATCTTTTCTTAATACCCCAATTTCCAATATTTATTTATATCCTGGTTTTTTCTCCCTCAGAATTGAGAGGTGGCTAGAGGATTATGAATGTTTGGAATCAAAATAGATATGAATGCAATTTCCATGTAACTGAATATTTAGAAAATTCATTTTTATTGAAAATGGAATATAGTGCCTTTGGATGTCCCTTTGCATCCTAAGTTAAAATATTTGTCTTTTCAGCAATGTCGAGCTACCTCTTTATCATTAAGTATGAACTCCCCGAAGTTATCAGAACATTTTTAGGCCTTGAAGAGAATTCTGGGTAAGATTTTGTTTATGTACAGTATATATATGATAACACCCACCGACTGGTAAACTTAGCAGAACTGATTAATACATGGTTATTTTATTTTGCATTCTAGGGAATGGTATCTTAATGGAAACTACCTTGTAATATTTGTGAGCATTGGAGTTATCCTTCCACTTTCCCTTCTAAAGAACTTAGGTAGATATTTTTCTAACGAAAATACATTATCATTTATCTGTATTAGACATTTTTGCGTGTTTATTAATTGTGCATTCTCTTACTGTTTTTGAAGGATATCTTGGCTATACAAGTGGATTTTCGCTAATGTGTATGGTGTTCTTTCTGAGTGTGGTAAGTAATATTAACATATGCATGACATTATATTGTAAATGCAAAAGATGCTTGATGTGTACGGGCAGTAGATCCATCTTCCAACAGAAGCTGCTTATATTTTTCCATTAATAAATAACAGTCCCATCCAGGGCCGTAGCCAGGATTTTGATTCGGGGCTGAGTTTGGTTCAGGGGGGCTGAGACTGGGTCGAAGAGGGTCTACCCTAGCAAACCTTTTGTATTGTTATCCCAATAACCCCATTAATGTGGGATATAATGAGCATGGTGATCAGATCATGATTTAAATGCACATAACAGTTTAAATAATGTACCAGTAAGGACTTTTCGCGGACCACCCTGAGAATTTCGGGGCTGAATTAGCCCCCCTGGCTACATGCCTGGTCCCATCCTATTGGCGAGCTTAATTTTTTTAAAAAAAAAAACCAAGTAATCATGTGTGCAATAGCAGAATAACAGATCAGGAAATAGGGCATTATTAATGTACTGTACATGCTCAAGTATAAGCCAAATTTTTCAGTCCTTTTTTTTGAATGAAAAGGCCCCCTCAACTTATACCTGAATCAAGGTTATTTATTATTTTATTCTGTTATTTTTTAATTTTTTTAAATTCCATTCTTATTTTACTCTATTTATTATTATGACATTTACATTATTTACTCTTATTATTACATTTATTATATTATTTATTTATTTATTTACTTTATTTATATTCTGCTCTTCTCACCCCGAAGGGGACTCAGAGCAGATTACAGGTACACATATACACATATAGACGAACATATAAATGAACAGAGGCAAACTCTGGCCACCAGGGGGAGCTGATATTTTACTCTCTTTATTATTATTATTGGAAGGATAAGTAAGCACATTTACATTGAAGAAGGTTAGAATAATGGTTTAATCAGAGTTGGACAGTCTTATCTTAAATTACAGTTTCATGTAAATATTCAAAAACATTTAAACTACTGATGCCTCAATTAATGCAATTTTATTGGTATCTATTTTTATTTTGAATTTACCAGTAGTTGCTGCATTTCCCACCCTCAGCTTATACTTGAGTCAATATGTTTTCCCAGTTTCTTATGGTAAAATTAGGCGTCTCGGCTTATATTTGGGTCGGCTTTTACTCAAGTATATATGGTATATCAAAGTGGTAAAGGATTGGGTAATTACTCCAAGTTTAGACAACACGTTGCAAAGATATTTGAATGGTTCCTGTTCCCAACCCACCATAAGCTGAGCCTCATTGGGGGTTTTTTTTATCATATGGCTGTGCAATCAGTGAGCAAAAAAGCATGATAGCGTAATTGTGATCAAGATGATATTCACTGCAGTATAGAGCAGCACCAATAACTTATTCAGATACATCATTTAAGATGAATGGTAGTAATACCTATAGAGAGAGTGAAAGTGTTGCCGACTTTGCAATCTCCTGATGCATATTTCTAATCTTATTTTAGGTGATCTACAAGAAATCCCAAATCCCTTGTCCATTCCCCCACTTGGACAGTAGCATTGGCAACTGGTCCTCCAATGGCACTACAGTTCCATTACATGTAGTAATGCTACCCAATGACTCTGCTAATTCGGGCCTCAACTTGATGATGGATAATGCCAACAAGCAATATTCAAGTTTTGAAGAAAACAGCGATAAATTCCACCAAAGTGGGGTCAAATATGAAGCCCACGAAGAGGAGGATGACATGTGCCGACCCAAGTATTTTGTATTTAACTCACGGGTAAGGTTCTATATTTGCATAGCAAAAAAATGCTTGCCAGCCTCCTTTGAGAATGTATGTGCATGTGTGGTCAATTTATCCCAAATACTGTTCCAGCTTGAAACATACAAGTCTTGTTGGATACCCTGTCCAAAACCCTAGACATCCTGTTTTATACAGGACATCCTGCATTTGGGGGCTTAGTCTAGTGTCATATTGTGGTTTTACAGGATGCTCCAACTCCCATATCCTTAAACATACAACAGCTATTAAATATGCTCCCGGCAGACTAACTCCTGAGCATTTGGTGCACAGCAACCAGATCTTCAATACCAAATCCAGTAGTCTGCCTCCTAGAATCATGATAGCATGGCATTACTCTTCCTTCTTTCTGGCACCTACATCAACAACCAACCAACCCCATAGTATTTGGTACTAATCAACCTCAAATTATATGCCAACTATTTTGGGCAAGGCTCAGTTGTTGTCCCTGTGATTGGCATGTGCTCTCCCACTCAAGTCTCCAAGGCTGGATCTACACTGCCATATAAAATCCAGATTATCTGCTTTGAACTGGATTATATAACAGTGTAGACTCATACAATCCAGTTCAAAGCAGATAACGTGGATTATCTGGTTTAATAATATGGATTATATAGCAGTGTAGATCCAGCTCAAGACTACTCAATAAAAGTGAGTAGTGTGTCAGGACATACTGCAAATCTTACAATATTTTTTTTACATGACACTTGAGTAACTAGTGTTACTCTACCAACTAGTTTAGCAACAGAGATTACTGTCTTGTCATTCCTGTTTGGAAACCTAACATACCTGGTCCTTTACAAGGCAGTGCGTCCTGTCTCGTTTTTACCCGAGGCACTCAAACGACACCTCAGGTAAAAGCAAATTAATGCAGAGTAAACTGGGTTTTTACAGCTCATACCACATTAATTAAGCACCTCTAAAGATCTGGACCATAAGCTAGGGTTGAGGTCTTTAGAGTGAGGGCCTTGTGGGATCAACTCCTGAGACTGCTTTTTCAGTCCCGGAGGTCAATCTCCACAGCCATCCTGCATCTTCAGGCTCCCAAAACACCAGAGGTGCAGGTTGGTGTCCCCTTCCCTTCCCAGCCCTCCATTTAGACCTCTATACATACTGGAACCCCCCCCCCCCCACTCCTGATGCACCGTTTTCTTGCATCAGGAGGACTTTAGGCCTTTCTAGTAAGTTCAGGGGGCAAAATGAAAGTCTGGAGGGGGTCGCATCTAGCTACCCCTCCTAGGAAAGCCTGGGGGTGGGGACTGAAACCTGAGAGAAATCATGTTGTTTTAACACACTTCATCTTGGGTTTTAGTATAGTGTAGAGGGGCCTTGTGGGGAGCCCCTGGTGATGTAGCAGGTTAATCTGCTGATCTGCTGAATTTGCTGACCAAAAGTTCAGCGGTTTGAATCTGGGGAGCAGGGTGAGCTCCTGCTGTTAGCCCCAGCTTCTGCCAACCTAGCAGCTCGAAAACATGCAAATGTGATAGATCAATAGTTACAGCTTCTGCGGGAAGGTAACAACACTCCATGCAGTCATGCCAGCCACATGACCTTGGTGGCATCTATGAACAACGCCAACTCTCTGGCTTAGAAATGGAGATGAGCACCACCGCGCAGAGTCTGACGCAACTAGACTTAATGTCAAGGGGAAATCTTTACCTTTTAAAAGGCCCCTGTGTCTTCTCTTTTTCCTCCTTGCATAGTGATTAGTGGTTTGCAGAAGCAGCAGCACACAGTAACTATTCCCAGAAGATTGTTTCTTTATAAGGTTCTCTGCTATGAAAAGAGAAGATAGTATAAATTCATTATTAGTTAATTAGTTATCATTCAGTTATTTCCATAGTTTCTCATGCAGTACTTCTGACTTAGCCAGAGCTTTGTCTGGACTAATTGCAACATTGAGCCAGTCATAAAATGCAATAAACAGAATTGACATTCTCCAGTGAGAAATAAAAATACTAACCAGGGCTGGTGCCCATTTTCCCTTTTAGACTGCCTATACAATACCAATCCTCGCATTTGCATTTGTGTGCCACCCTGAAGTATTACCCATATACAGTGAACTGAAAAAGTAAGTCTGTTTCTTTTAATTTTTCTGCATAATAGAGCTTGGAAGTGTTACTATCTGGAACTACGACTCCCATAATCCTACAAGAATTATGACCAAGGGCCAAGCTGACTGAAGGATTCTGAGAATTGTAGTCCAGGACAGAAACATTTTCACATTTTGTTTTGTACATTACTCTTTTTTTTTCAGTTGTCTGGCATTAGCGCATAATTCATGAGTGTACTATATTTCCTCTTAGTAAATAAGTTATTTCTAAGCTGTCCTATTTAGTGATTGCATTTGCTATTGTCTTCATATTTTTGTACTCTTTAGATCAGGGGTGCCCACACTTTTTCAGCATGCGAGCTACTATATGAACAACCAAGTTGAAAAGATCTACCTGGCGCGTGCGCGCACTCCTGCTGCCACCTTCCGGCCGCGCGGGGCTTCTTCCTTGCCTGCCCACGAACGCTCTCACCATCTCCTCACCACTGCATTTGCCAAGCAGGAAGTCCCCATCCCTTCCTGCTTCCTGCTTCCTGCGTGCGCGGCAGGCCCCTCCCACGCACGCAGCAGGAAGCGCAGTAGGAAGGGATGCCAATGGGAAGGGGATCTTCCTTGCCTGCCCATGAATGCTCTCTCCATCTCCTCGCCGCTGCGTTTGCCAAGCAGGAAGTCACCATGGGAGGGGGGCGCATCCAAGTCAGGACCGCGCATCCTGCTGGGAGGGGCTTGCGCACACACGCAGCAGGAAGGGATGGTGACTTCCTGCTTGGCGAACACAGCGGCGAGGAGATGGAGAGAGCATTCGTGGGCAGGCAAAGAAGATCCCCTTCCTGTTGCCATCCCTTCCTGCTGTGTGTGCAGCAAGCCCCTCACACGCATGCAGCAGGAGCACGCTTCCTGCTGTGTGCGTGGGAGGGGCCTACTGCGCACGCAGGAAGCAGGAAGGGATGGGGACTTCCTGCTTCACCAAAGCATGCAGCAGGAAGGAGGAAGGCGGCGAAGAGATTGAGAGAGCGCACGCGCAGGCAAGGAGGATCCTCTTCCCGGGTGCGCGCGGTGGCGAGTGCGCACACGCAGGGCAGAATCGCCCCATCCGGCTGTGATCGACTTCATATGGATTCGCGATTGACTAGTCGATCGCGATCGACTTCCTGGGCAGCCCTGCTTTAGATGTTTCTGTTTTATACTCTGTACCTTTTCCAGAAGATCAAAGCCTGTACCAGCTGATAGGTTTTTTCTTTCTTTTGTTTGATTTGTCCTTTCTGGACAAAATAGTGTGCTGTGGGTGTGGAATGGGAGACGCCAAAGAAGAGAACAACTTTGTGAAAAATAACCATCCTCCCATTGTCCTTGTCCCTTTCTTTGGCTATATGCAAGACTACAAGACAAACACCAGTTTCAATTTTTAAAATATAATAGATAAATATCTGTATTCCCCCAAAAGGATAATTTTTTAGTATATAAGGGTACCATAGTTTTGTGAGGGACAAACCATTGTCTACCACATCGTAGAATTACAGTTCCCAGAATTCTTTGCAGGACATCTTCATTTAAAACTCATACCAGTAATAGGTACCAATTGCCTGTCAATTTAGAATTAGAAGTAACTGGAAACTGAAATATGTACCCAGAAGAAATTATTAGGAATACATTCTCTATAAAGGCCTTTGAGTCCCCTGAAAATGTTTGGTCTTTTGGAAAATATCCTTGCTTTTTTATTATGTCACAAATACAAGAAATGTAGTTAACTGTATTGGGTTTTTTCTCCAGCCGATCTCGAAAACGGATGCAAAATGTTTCTAATGTCTCCATCACTGGGATGCTTATTATGTATCTACTGGCTGCTCTGTTTGGCTACCTTACTTTCTACGGTGAGTTGAAGCTGATCTCCAGATCAATACAGAACTCAGTTACTCCTAATTTTCACATATTTCCCATTGAAATACCCTTCCCCCCTTATTTTATTTTTCTTCTAATAAGCCACAGCACAATCAAGCAATCCAAAATGTTTCTACTAGCTTTCATAGTCCAATCAAATCTCTGTTTCTTGTAATTCCATTCATTGCCCTTTCTTGTGTTCCTCTTTCATTTAGCAAAACGCTTTGTTACCTTGAATGAAATTTTTTACATATACATTGAGAAATCTTTTTTGAACAGTATGATGGAAATACTATTGCCATTATGTCTGCCACAATATTTAACCATGGCTTGGTTTCACAGAAATTGGTTCGTCAGTATATCTGGATACCTAAACAATGATGAAGGAAGACCACTTTCAAGCCTACCTACTTCCACAATGTTAAACAGAGATGTCTAGTATCCATAAACATGTTCTGCAGAGCCAAGCCCATAGCCGGGGGGGTATAACCAAATCCCCATGATAAGCCTATGAGAAGCAAAATTTAGAGTTCCTCCAGAACTTTAAGCACTATCTGGCAGAAACTACCAAGGAACTATATGTCTGTGCAGTTTCTTCAGAGCATCATCCATCAGAAAAATATAAAAGACCTTTTCCCTGAATCAAGAGCAAAGAATCTGTTGCCGCTTTGTGAAACCCGTTGGGTTGAGCGACATGATGCAGTTTTACATTTTGTTGGAACTGTACAGTGTGGTGGTGAAAACACAAGATGAACGAAAAGAGAGTCCTCTATACCAGTGTTTCCAACACTAGTGTGCCGTGAGCAATCATCAGGTATGCCATGGGAAATTGGAGTTCAGAATGCTCTTTGATTGCGGGTGAACTATAACTCTCAGCAACTACAACTCCGAATTGACAAAAGCAGTTTTTTGACTGATGGTCCCTCTTTGGGTTAGTATTAGTATGTTTTGTAGCCAAATTTGGCAGCAATTTGTCCAGTGATTTTTGAGTTATGTTAATCCCACAAATGAATATATATATATATATATATATATATATATATAGAGAGAGAGAGAGAGAGAGAGAGAGAGAGAGAGAGAGAGAGAGAGAGAGAGAGAGAGCACAACAGCACAACAGTGTGTGTGTCTTTCTGCCATTCCTGCCAGGATATCTATATTGCGTTCATCGAAACAGGCCCAGGTTTCACGCTGAGTGTATAAATACATTTAAAAACATAGTAACTATATGTATTACTGTGTTAGAGTGCCATTTTGTGTCATTTTGGTTGGTGGTGTGCCCCAGGATTTTGAAAATGTAAAAAATGTGCAAAGCAAGGTTGAAAAACACTGCTTTATACAACAGTGAGATTTCTTCCCAAACTGGATACCTACTTTTGGCTGTTCTGAATGCTAATTTTATAATAACCATACACATCCTAAGAAATCTTCTGTCATTATCCCTTCAGGTTAGCAAAACAATACAAAGAGTAGATATGGACATTTTCTGTAGTATACAACATGTCAACAGTCTCATAGAAAAAGACAGGGAGATGCAGACAGAATTTCAGATCTTTGACATAGCAAGATCAGTGGTGGAGTCTATGGGTGGAGAAGTTCGGGTTCCTCACATCTATTCAAGACAAACATGTAAAAGCAATATCCAGGCAACTTCACCAACACCAATGGAATATTTAGGCTAAACGTGTGCACTCCACTTCTGGACTTTTCTGCAATCAGCTTCAAAAAAGGTTTTCAAGGTGCAGGGAAGAGCACAGGTTGCCACCCTATATCCCGATTGGCCCCACGACTGAACTGGAGGACCTACGTTTTGTTAGGATTCAGCTTCAGTTTGTTAGCTCTCATTCAGCCCATCACAGCAGCCAGGTCAAGTAAACTAGCTTCAAGAATATTCTTCACCATCTCATTGTCATTCCTTAGCATTGCTATTCCTTGGCAACTGTTCCATCCTGCGTAGTACAAACACAGTAAATAGTCTGGGAAAGAGCTGAGCCCAAACATATACAACAATCGATACAAAACAAACTAGCTCTGAGGTAAATGTATTCAAGAGTTGCAAGATCAAGGCAAACATGGAAGGCAAACCCACAGGTGAACATAAAATATACAATATATAGTAAATATATATATACACACACACACACAATCCAACAAGTCCAGGTGTGCAAGAAACACAGCCCAGTTATATGGGCGTTACCTCCGGATGTATAGCGGGGTTACCAAGGCGCGCTGTAGTCCTTATGCCAGTTAAATCAGATGTCGTGGCGCAGGAGTACAAACTCAAAGGTTTGCCAGTTCAGGACATGCAGGTCCACTAGAATAATAGTCCCAACATCCGTGGATGGTCCAGTAATGGCTGGAAGGAAGCTGATGCCTTTAAATTCAGCTATAATTCCACCTAGCTTAACCAAAGCTAGGGCAAGTTATGTAACTAAACACTGCTAACTATGGTTAGACATTATTTTCAAAATACTTCTAACTCTCTTAGAATTACTGAAATATGTATTTGAATTCTCCAGATGGTTAAACTAAAATGCATTTATTCTGCTACTGTTATGAATGTCTTTATGAATGTATTGTTATGACTCTGAGAATGAGCAAACAGGAGATTATCTGGGGAAAACTTATTTTGATCTTTTCTTTTTTGTGCAGGTGAGGTGGAAGATGAGCTGCTTCACACATACACCAAAGTGTACAATTTTGACACTCTGCTTTTGATGGTTCGCCTTGCTGTACTTGTAGCTGTGACCCTGACTGTACCTATAGTCCTGTTTCCAGTAAGTTGAAAGGCAATGTATTAAGTTTTCTTCAAACAACCCATATTTGAGCATGCTGAAGAAAAAAAGCGTAAAAAAATGAAAGTAATAAGGACAGTGATCGAGCTTCAGACAAAAGGCTGAGTGGCACATTTTGCAACCACTATATCTTTTTATCTGTTTTAAAATAGAATTTTAAAGTGCAATGTTATTAAGTGCAATGTATTTTACTGTGCCTTTCGGCTCCTGTAAGCCGCCGCGAGCCTCAGGGAGTCAGCGGCATAGAAGCCCGAATAATAAATAAATAAATAAATAAATAAAATATCTATTATAAAAGATAATGTTAATAAAGGGAAACGAATGTCAGTTCTCCATGTTCACCCCTCTTTTGAAGTCTCCTATAATCAACCAAATCATCCGGTCACTTTCTGTTAGTCTAATACGGTGTTTCCCAACCGCTGTGACGCGGCACAGTAGTGTACCGTGACGGGCTTCCTGCTGTGCTGCGAAAAAAGCTCTCTGCCCCCCTTCCTTCCCCCCTCCTCCTGCCGAACTGCTGCTGCTTGGGAGAGGAGGAGGAAGGGGAGGGTGGCGGCAAAGAAAAAGAAGAACGGGCCGGGGCGCCACCTCCTTCGGCCGTTTCCCCAGCCAGCCTGAAGCTGCACGGAGGGGGTGGGGCATGGTGCGGCCTGGCTCCGCCCCCTCCCTCAGCTTCCGTCCTCCCACAGCTTCTCCAGCCTTGAGAGGGCAGTGCCAAGCCAGCATTGTGCTGGCTCTGCCACCGCTGGCTTGGCATTGCCCCCTCAAGGCTGGAGAAACTGTGGGAGAGCTGAAGCCAGGGAGAGGGGGGTGGCCTGGCTCCGCCCCCTCCCCACGGCTTCCGCTCTCCCACAGCTTCTCCAGCCTTAAGGGGGCAGTGCCAAGCCAGCATTGTGCTGGCTCTGCCACCGCTGGCTTGGCATTGCCCCCTCAAGGCTGGAGAAGCTGTGGGAGAGCTGAAGCCGGAGGGAGAGGGTGGGGCATGGCACGGCCTGGCTCCGCCCCCTCCCCCGGCTTTTGCTCTTCCACATCTTCTCCAGCTTCGAGGGGACAGTGCCAAGCCTGCATTGTGCTGGCTCTGCCACTGCTGGCTTGGCATTGCCCCCTCAAGGCTGGAGAAGCTGTGGGAGAGCTAAAGCCGGGGGGGCATGGCGCAGCCTGGCTCCTCCCCTGGCTTCGGCACTTCCAGCAGCTGCTCCCAGTAGGCCACCATCCCCCGGCCGTTCTTTACTGTGTTAGAGTGTCATTTTGGTTGGTGGTGTGCCCCCGGATTCTTTTAATGTTAAAAGTGTGCTGCGGCTCAAAAAGAATGGGAAACACTGGTCTAATAGCAAAGAATCCTGTACATTCTACAGTTTTGCAGCAACTCAGAAGTATGCACCTACCAGCTGCCCATACAGACAGACATGGCACTTACTTCTGTAAACTTTGTTCACAGAGGTCATTAAGTAGGAAACCTGACTTGCTGACAGATCCCCAAAAATGCATGTCAGATCCCCAACAACACTTACTTCTTGCATTACCGCACCTTTCAGCAGCCCTGGATTTCTCAAGTTACGCTTACATGAACTATCCCTTTTGCAGTCCTTCTGTTCAATAATTATAATGTCCTAGTGTCTCCCTTACAAATACTATGTTTGTGGACAACTCACAGAATTCCAGAATCTAAGGTGCTGGGTAGTAGGTTCAGGAAACTACCCCTCGCCTGAAAACAATAACATTCCTAAACTGTACTCATAATGGAAAGATTATGGGAATTATTTGAAACAAAGAGTTGCAATTGACAAAATTTCCACAGATTTCTGAAAGCTCTGATTCGACCCTGCTATGCTCACAAAGATGCCATTTTTGCCGCTTGCCTTCTGCACATTTTTCTTTAGCTCCTCGGGAGGCCTTCAGTGTAACACTATCCTCCCTTGCCTAGTGGATCTGCTATTGACCTTTTACTTACTTATCTCTGCAAGTAAAAAGGCTGGAGAAATACTGTTCAGGCCTGGGATGCTTACATAAATTCAGCAAACAGACTTGAGTATCTCCAAATTTGTAGATCAAATGATTGGTCGAGTGAAATTTACACTGTTCATTTTTAATAGCTCACAAGCACTTTTTCCAGAAAATGTATCTATTTATGTATTGCTTTTCCAAATGCATTAATTAAAAAACAGAAATAAGGAGCGTTGCCGGTTCATTTCACTGTTACCAGTCTAAACTTCTCAATATTTTTCTAGGTTTTGTTTCCTTCTTTAAAATACCTAAATGAATAGATATATTTTTCTTCCAATACGTATGGGGTGCTCATTAGGTAGATCGCGATCAACTGGTCGGTCCTGGGACCGAGGGAGGTCGATCCCAGCTGGATGGGGCGCTTCTGAGGGGGGCGGAGCCATGCCGCACCAAGCCCCGCCCCCTCCCCTGGCGTCAGCGCTTCCACAGTTTCTGCAGGCTAGAGGAGGGTAATGCCAAGCCAGTAGTGGCTATCTATGCCACCACTGGTTTGGCATTACCCTCCTCTAGCCTGCAGAAGCTGTGGAAGCACTGAAGCCAGAGGAAAGGGGGCAGAGCCAGGCGCGCGAAGCCCTGTCCCCTCCCCCAGCTTCAGTGCTTCCACATCTTCTGCAGGCTAGAGGAGGGTAATGCCAAGCCAGTAGTGGCTATCTATGCCACCACTGGCTTGGCATTACCCTCCTCTAGCCTGCAGAAGCTGTGGAAGCGCTGAAGCCAGAGGGGAAAGGGGCGGAGCCAGGTCGTGCCAAGCCCCACCCCCTTCCCCCGGCTCCGGCCTCCTTCTCTCTCAGAAGATCTTTCTGACTTGGTTTTATTATAAGTAGCTCGCATGCTGAAAAAGTGTGGGCACCCCTGCAATACGTGATTTCTATTTCTGAAAGTATTCCTTTCTAGAGTTTCCTCTGCAGTTTTTTTCTACACCAATAGGACTGTTTGCATTCCAGTTTCGAAATATGCATACAAAATCATGATAATAAAAAGAACTGTTGATATGGTTTTCTGGGTGGACAACTTGTGGTCTTCCAGATGTTGTTGGATTGCCACTCCCATCATGCCTCACCATGCGCTATGCTAGATAGGACTGATGGAAAGTATAATCCAGTAAAATCTGGAAGAACACAAGTTTTCCACTGCTGAGATAGATACATATACATATATAGTACTTTGTTGGAAATTCTTAATTTACTTAATTTAACTGATGAAAAAATATTAAGATACAATTTTGTTCATTCTTTACAGATCCGTACATCAGTTACTGCACTTTTGTTCCCTGGAAGGCCTTTCAGTTGGATAAGACACTTTCTAATTGCAGCTGTTATACTTATATTCAATAATATCCTAGTCATCTTTGTCCCTACTATTAAAGACATCTTTGGATTCATAGGTATGTATTAATAATGGGAAATTCTCATTCATTTTTCTTATTTTTGTGTTGGCAAAAAAAATGTTTATTCGAAAAACCGGGTTTTGTTATTTACAAGTTCAGTTTTGATTCAAATTACAATGCTCAGTAAAAAAAAGAATCATTTCCCAATCCCAGCCTCAAAAATCATTATTTCTATATTGACACCAGCGTGTGCTTTGATCCCTGGTGGTCCTTAACTGGGGAGAGTAAAATGAGGGAAGATAAGAATCCCCCTCCCCAAAGTTTTCCTGTATTCCCCAAATTTCTAGCATAATAGTAGCTTGAAACTTCAGCATAGAAATATTGTTTAGACATTCAAAGGCAAGGTGTGGGCAAAGTTAGCAAGGGAATGTAAGCATGGTATAACAATGTTCAGTGTCTTGTTCTCTGCAGTACTAGAAATGTGTGGAATGAAGGAACATTTCAAAAGGGCAAAATTCTTATTTGGGATGGGCAAAGCTCTCGTTTTGCTTCCCTCATGGATATACCTCAACAGGAGAGATTTTCTTGATGATACCTGAAAGAAAAAGGAAGATAAATTCTCCTATAATCCCAATCCAGACTGTGTCTCTAAATTCTGAGCTATAAATTTGTTTAAAAGTACCTACGAGTTAAGCTATATACTGACTATTTAAAGTAATACATTGTTTGATCCTTCTGGCCAGTCTCAGATATGATCAACTATTAGGTTCCAGTCTTGTTCCGAGAATCAGTAAATGAGGTGGTAAACCTGTTTTGCCTCTTGCAGTTGCATCAAGCAAGATAACAAAGCAAGCCCTGTGCATGCAAAATAAGATGGCAAAGGAAGGCACTTTGTGTCTGACATGTCAGCTGGAATGCTATAGGTCAGTGTTTCCCAACCGCTGTGACACGGCACAGTAGTGTGCCGTGACGGACCTCCTGCTGTGCTGTGAGAAAAGCTCTCTGCCCCCCTTCTTCCTTCCCCCCTTCTCCTGCTGAACTCCTGCTGCTTGGGGGAGGAGGAGGAAGGGCCGGGAGGTGGTGCAGAAAAAGAAGAGGCCGGGGTGCCGCCTCCTTTGGCCGTTTCCCCAGCCAGCCTCCAATCCGCCATGACTCCCGCCTCTCGCTCGCTGAAGCCGCGCGGAGGAGAAAGCCGGGGCGGGGCGGGGCATAGCGTGGCCTGGCTCTGCCCCCTCCCCCCTGCTTCCACTCTCCCACAGCTTCTCCAGCCTTGAGGGGACAGTGCCAAGCCAGCATTGTGCTGGCTCTGCCACCGCTGGCTTGGCATTGCCCCCTCAAGGCTGGAGAAGATGTGGGAGAGCTGAATCCAGGGGGGGAGGGCATGGCACGGCCTGGCTCCGCCCCCTCTCCCTGCTTCAGCTCTCTCACAGCTTCTCCAGCCTTGAGGGGACAGTGCCAAGCCACCATTGTGCTGGCTCTGCCACCACTGGCTTGGCATTGCCCCCTCAAGACTGGAGAAGCGATGGGAGAGCTGAAGCCGAGAGGAGGGGGCGGGGCATGGTGCGGCCTGGCTCCTTCCCCTCCCCCGGCTTCGGCACTCCCAGCACTCCCAGCAGCTGCTCCCAACCATCCCCCAGGCATTCTTTACTGTGTTAGAGTATTATTTCTTGTCATTTTGGTTAGTGGTGTGGCCCTGGATTTTTTTAATCTTAAAAGTGTGCTGTGGCTCAAAAAAGGTTGGGAAACACTGCTATAGGTGACAGAAATGCATACCCCTTGGGATTATATGTGTGAAGAGTGCACAAGAAGGTGTTCGCTAGTCCCTTGTGTACCAAACCCTACCCCCGGGACAAAATCAAACATTTACTGAAAAAAAATCATTATTTGCAAAGCTTGCTAAACAGGCTGATTTTCCTGTTTATTAAGTACAGCTGAAGCATTATCTTCAGATTCCACTGCACATTGTTGCTAACAGATGCATGCAAATGTCTAAAACAGCCACTAAGTAACATTCAGAAGCTTTTTTTATTGTTGCCGTTTTTATTTTATTTTTTGCAATTCCATCACTGAGCTAATGCAGTCAGGACCCGTAGATCAAGAAGCTGTCCTATAGATCAGCTACTTACCTGCTACCTTATTCCTGATCCAACCCATCTCAGTCTTTATTTACCAAGCAGCAGCTGTTGCTTATAACAGGAGTCTGTTCTCCTGTCGATCATTAAGTCAGGATTTGTGGACTTTTCTGGACCATAAATCCATGAATATAAGCCAATCACAAATGTGTAGCTCTAGGTTGTGTATTTGCAACTGTGATTGTGAATTCCATTGAACAACTGTAACCCACAAATTCTTTTTCTTAAGCCTTCTCTCTTTTTACTAAGGAGTAACAACATGTTTTTCTTCTGGCAGGTGCTTCTGCTGCCACTATGCTGATCTTTATTCTTCCTGCTGCCTTCTATCTCCGGATTGTCAAAAAGGAGCCTTTCAGGTCACCTCAGAAGATTGGAGTAAGTAGACTAGAAATTATTAGTGCTGTACTGTCCCATATCCATGGCTTCACATATCCAGAATCCCCAAAATATACCCCCCCCCCAGTGTTTGTGGTCATTTCCAGATCCTTTGGTGTATTTCTATGCTTTTTGCTGAAGTATAGTGTAACGACTTGGGCTTTGACCACTTGGGGCAGGGTGGACCTTCCTATTTTATATCCCCACCACTGCCACCAAATAATGTAACGACCTGGCCCTTCCTGACCACTTGGCCGTTCTGGTAACGCTGCCACCAACCTAAAATGGTCTTTAGGATTTTTGTTAAAGTTGTAGCTAAGCTAGGCTCCTATTCTAAACATGAACTGAGAAGATTACTGAGGTGAAATCTCTTCTCCTAGGCTGGGACTGTGGGAATGCTGGAACTGGTACACTCTGTTTGATGTAACGAGGCACACTGGAAGCTTCTCTTTGAAAGTTAACAAATAGAAGGTTTATTGAATTAACAGGCAGAGCTTGAAAGGCACAGATGCATAGCTTGTGAGAAAAAATGTTATCACAGCTTGCTGGTTTCTTAAGATGGTTTCTTGAAAGCTTAGTTACGATGGTATTCAGTAAACTTGGTTACAAAACTAGACAGTTGGTGTATTGTTCACAACTTGTCTATCTAAACTTCCTCACTCTAATTCACAGACTAGTAGTGAGTAGTCCAACTAACGAAATCTAGCTAGTTCCCTGAGAATCCACTCAGGCCTTCAGGAACACCCTAGTTACCTAACTCTCTTCTAGAGTTCCCTGTAGCTGGCTTCCCAGAGATGTGAGCCAATCTCTAAACCCCTAGAGATCAAAAGCCTGTGTTCTGACTGCCTGTCAGCTCCTCACAGAACTTTGCCTGTCAGCTTTCCAAGACACCTCTGTCTTCACTGACTGCTCACTTTCCACTGACTGGAAAAGCTACACTTTTTCCCTCCTAAGATAGCTGGCTCCTCCCCCTCACTCTGAGCCACTCCCAGGCAGCTCTCCCTCTCTGAGGAGGTTCCAAGCCACTCCCCTTTTCCTGGCTATCCCTGCTTAACATGGATGCCAAGCTGTTTCATAGGCCGGCCTCACAGGCTTCGGCCTAACGACTGGGTGAGTCCTTACATATGGTCACCAAAACAGAGGGTTTGCTTTTCTCCAGTTTCAGATATTCATGGGGACAGGGAGATACGGGGCTGTATTGTAGTATCTTAAAATCTCATCACTACTAATTGGGAATTTCCTTATTGTTGTGCCTTCTCAATTACAGGCCTTGGCTTTCCTGATTGTTGGCATCATCTTCATGATTGGAAGCATGACTCTAATTGTCCTGGACTGGATTTACAATTCTTCTGGCTCCAATCAGCATTAATCAGAAAGAAAATAGATGCTGCTTCTTTTTTTTCTGGAAATGGTTGAATGCCACCATCCAAAAAGGAAAAAAAACTTTTGACATATAGAAGAGGACATTACTTCTAGTCAATCTCCTCAAAATTCCAAAGACTTTGCTAGTAATACCACTAGGAGGAACCTATGGAATATTCAAGCTCCCTTTAATAAGGGAGATTTATTTATGCATCAAAACCCGAGCCACACCTTTCTGGACCAGAGTAGGATAAAGAAAGTGTGCTAGTGGATGCACAAAGCTCATTATGTATATAGTCCTCCGAACAGACTGCTCCTGTTACTATTTTCCCAAGAAGTAACCTGTCGTTCCTTCTTGTTAAAAAAGGGAGTACCACAATTTTTATAATCTTGAATGACAACAGAGCTGACCTTAGTGCCTTTTTAACTTGCCAATGGGTAGGCTGTCTATCATTATATTCTGTACCCTATTTTGGGAAAAGGCTAGAATATTTATTAGTTGTTCAGAATTGGAAAGTCTCGAAATCTCAAGCGCAGTTGCCAAACGGTGTATATATGTATGTATAGTGTATACACATAGATACAAAAAGGGAAGAGAAAATCAATGGAAAAATATTCTTTAAATGGTTGTCCATGAGGTTAATGGGTACAATCTAGGTAGAATTTATAAGCCTAAATCCAGTTGTTAGTCCAATGTTCTTTAGTTCTGGAACTCACATTAATGTTGATCTCCCAAGTTCCCATTGATTAATTGAGAATATTGTAGGTGAAACTAACAATTGGCTTTAAGCCATAAACAATACAGTGAGGCTCGACCTTTCTAATTTACTTCTTAAGCCAAAAGGCTATGACAAGAATGCCTACCATCACATAGTATGTTGTCCTACTCACTTTCAGAAATCTTTGCAGTATAAATGTGGCAACACAGATTTGTCACAATTGGTTTGGGTAACAGGACTTTTCAGTTCAATCATCTTGCAGATTTATTCATTAGAAAAATGTTGCCAGGTCAATAAAATAATTTGTTGCTACATATGACTTTCAGAAACTTACCATTGGACATGGCAGTGCTTAAAAGTGAAAAAAAAAGGATATTGGCCAGTCACTTATTACATTTGGTCATGCTCTTTAAATGTATTAACAGTTGCAAAGCTAGCACTTGAACTCACTTTTTAAGTGGATGCCCAAGTTGTAGTGTTGCAAATATTCTTTTCAGGAGTAATCTCTAATGATAAGATTTAGAAGTGCTCAGAGTTTGGAAAGTTAATTTTTAAAATCTCCAAGAATGTTCCATCTGAATGTTTTTTATTCAGCAACATGTGACACAAAGCAAACCAGCACTTAAACCATATGATATACTCTTATTTTTAGTGAGAACTCACACCCCACATAATGGTAACAGTAACTAAAATATTATGATTGGACAGCAGATACAGGTTATCTCCCATTAAGTTATAATCGCCATGTAATGTAGCTACACCACATGTATTGGGGACAGGAATTCATTACAAGTAATTTGTCACTTGTAAATATTTCTTGCCAAGCTACCGGAGCACTTACGTGGTAGCTATGATCAACATTTTGGCAACCTCTATGTCCCTGCTTAATATTACTGGTGCCTAACATCATGATGAGAATACCATGATAATTATATCTCATGGTAGCTTTCTTCAACTAAGCTGCCTCTAGATATTTTGAACTGGTACTGATAGGCGTTGCAGCACAAAGCGTCTGGAAAGCACTATGCTGGGGAAGCCTGAGCTATGACAATATTTGAGGGATTTTTATAGTGAGCAAACCCAAACCTTTGAAAGCTGCTTTACAAAGCGCACATACATATTCATGTTAGCTCACACATACAACCTAGTGATTTTCAACCTTTTTTGAGCCGCGGCACATTTTTTACATTTTTTACATTTACAAAATCCTGGGGCACACCACCAACCAAAATGAAAACAAAATGACACTCTAACAAAGTAATACATGTAGTTAATATGTTTTTAAATGTATTTATACACTCACTTAATGTGAAACCTGGGCTTTTTCCGATGAACACAAAATAGATATCCTGTATTGCCTCAAGCTCATTGTCTTTTCTTTTTTTCTTTTGTCCACCACTCATATTAGGGCCTTCATCTGTGTCATTTTGTCCAGGGCCCTGTTCGGCATTTGCATTTTCCCTTCTCAAAAACTTCTCCATCACTGTCACTCGCTTGTCTTGCTGTGATCCCAAATTGCCACTGTCACTTGACGCTCAGCTGCAACACTAACTCTAACTTTGTTTACTTTCTATTTCTTAAAGGGACAGATGCACCTTATAGTTTAAATATGAATGAAGTTTGAAATTAATTTCCCACGGCACACTAATGTTCCGCAGCACATTGGTTGAAAATCACTGCCCTAGTTAGTTATTTTCTATATATTTTAAAGTCAGGATGCTATGAACCATTCGCCTGTGGTTCAACACACTTTCTCCCATCCGCTTTGTTGTCACCATAGCACTCACAAATGAGCACAAGTTGTAGCTCAAGCCAGCACTTGAACAATGTGATATTTTCCTTCACCACTGAGGTCACATCAGCACATAACTATAACAATAACATTAAATGGCTAGACTTATCCGTTACTAAGCTGTCATATAGGTATACTATACTGAATTAATTTCAAATATCTAATTGTTTTATGTAATTATTTCCAAGTTCTGAGCAAAATATATATATAGGTTGAGCATCACTTGTCCAGAGTTTCAAAGTCCAAAACTGTTCAGAATCTGAAATTGTCCACAGTGGTGGCTGAGATGATAATACTCTTGATTTTTGGTGGTTCAATGTACACAAACTTTGTCCCATGCCCAAAATCATTTTAAAAATACTATAGTTACCTTCAGGCTATGTGTAGAAGATGTATATAAAACATAAATCAATTATATCTTTAGATCTGGGTCCCAACTCCAAGATATCTCACTATGCATGGATATGCAAATACAAGTTTCCTAAGATCTGGAAAATCTGAAATCCAAAACACTTCTGTCCCAAGCATTTTGGATAAGGGATACACAACCTGTACACCCAACTTGAAGCATGGTTCTATAAATGTAATTCTGTTTTGACTGAAAATACTGCATAAACTGGATCCCTGTTTGTAGTTTGTCTTCCACTTTAGCTCAGATATAAGGAGATCACAAGAAATGTGAGAGCACATTAACCAGTATTGTTCAATGCATTTTTATTTGAGAGAAAGGTCAGTGCAGGAAACTGTGATCATTGCTATGTATGTACTATATAAATATTTATGTATATAATCTTATTCTATCAAATGTTACGGTATGATACAGTGTTTAATTTTTATATATCTATTGTGTCGTTGTTTTCACAAGATTTGTAGCATTTTGAAGAAAAAGCTGTTTGGTGGGCTCCGAAAGGTTTGACATACAACTGCTTGAAATTTGACTTGTGAAAGTCCAAAAGGTTATCCAAGCAGAATGAGATGGCCAAACATGTTGCTGAAGAGAGTTACAACAATAAATTTCAAGAATTCAGGGTTGCTATCTGTGTTTGCCAATCTTTTGTACTAGATCAGTGGTCCCCAACCTGTAGTCCATGGACCACCAGTGGCCCACAAGAACAAAAATATGGTCCATGGCCCAACTTACTACACCATTGCCTCAAAACCACGTGGGAACAAGAGCAACTGGTCTCACAAAACCCTCTTATAGTGCCGAGACAATGGGGATGTCGGGAGGGGATAAGTTGACTGCCTACGAAAGATTACAACTACTGCATCATCTCTAGATTATTAAATATGGTTTTCTGTGGGTGAACAGATGGTGACTGCTGGATGGCATATGTTCTGTATCAGAAACTTGAGCTGATGTGATCTGTCCAATGCAATTTTCTGAATCAGCACCCCAAATAACCAAACTGAATCTAAAGTTGACCAAAAACTGATTCATAACCCTTTTGGTACTAATGTTGGAGAGTGGTCCCTGGTCAAGTGGTCCCTAATTTAAAAAAAGGTTGGGAACAACTTATTAAATGGTACTTTATCGTGAGATAGACTACATCTACTGCCCTCTCATGCCATTTGTTACCAAGTATTGCTAACTGCCATTACACTAGAGAAAGGCAGCTGTGTTTCCTAGAGCTTTTTAGTACCCAGACACACATCACAAAACCTTGTTCTATTAAGTCATACCACCCAGAAAAATCACCAAAAAAAATAACAGAGATTTTAGAAAGTTATTTCTGGTTCCATTTTCACCTGATTTTTGAGTAGATTAGCTCACTGCCAAGAATGGAGGTGAAAACTGACCTTCCCACCCCCCTTTTTATTCCCCTCTATTACACTAAAGGGGAACATAAGCACATGGCAATGATACATTGGAATGGCTAATTTATCTTTTTGCAATTCAATACCTTGCATTATCACATTGTGGTCAGATGGGTCTGTTGGTAGACACACGATCCTGCCAACTTTAAGCATATTTCAACCTCATATTGCCTATATTGTGGAAAAGACTGAAGCATGGGGATCACTGGGTGGTCTTTGGACAGTCATGCTTTTCCAGCTTCACTTGGCTCACAGCCATGGAAAGCCACATCACAGTCCCTCAGCATTAGAGGAAATCTATGATGGATGCCTTCTTGCTGTAAGTCGTGCCACATTCACTGATATGTCAGTCTGACCTTACATTCTGAATAATTCAGGGTAAAATTGAAGGGACATAGAAACAATAGTTTACACAGTCTAGTCTGGCTAAGACCACATTAGCCCCACTGCATCATCACCTCTCTGTCTGCACTGTTGCTACTCCCAGCCAGCCACTAAGCTCCATGAAAATTAGCCGTCATGGTTGCCCTATGCAGATATCAGCAGAGGCTCCTGTGTGACCAATAAGGAGAGAGCCTTCTTCCCCCACCTTCTTCCTGGTTTTGTGGGCATCTCTGCTGATGTCACTGCCCTAGAGTTATGGGGATACTGTGGAGTTTCAAACAAACTAGAGCATCCCATGACTTCTACTAATTTGGGACCAAGATTAACTCAATTTAACATGCAATGCTTCCCAGAAATTGAGAACTGTCATGAGGATAGCCAGGGCCCCTACACACAGCCATATAACCCAGAATATCAAGGCAGAAAATCCCACAATATCTGATTTGAACTGGGTTATCTGAGTCCACACTACCATATATTCCACTTCAAATTAGATAATATGGGATTTTATTCAGATGTGTGGAAGGGGCCTTAGGGTGAAACTGAGTTACGATGCCTGCGTAGATGAGCCCTACGTCTCCCAATGCAACATTCCCAAATCTATCATTTAGGCATGTCACCTCTCCCTGTGGACTTTGCTTATTTAAGAGGAAAAGAATAAGCAAGGATGTGTTCAATTCTTTGGCTGCAGCTGTCTGCACTGTGAAAGGCAAGTTCAAGGGGTATAACTTACTGTTGCGGGACATCCAGTTGCAGGAAAAGAGCCGAACATATCTCCACTCATCTACTCATTCTCTGGCAACATGAAAATCCCTATGTTGGAGTTTTCACTGCCTAAAAGTTAAATTTAGAAGGGACTTTTGGCTGGCTGTAGTTGAAAGGGACCTTTGACTGGCACAACTTTTAGTGAACTGTGACAGTGGGAGTCAAACATAATGTGAACACAATACCAATCAATATTTTAATTTCAAGTAATTCTAATCATTTTATGATTATATATTTATCTATTTTTAAATATAAACAGCCTTTAAGAAGACCAAAGTTTGGCCTCTGAGCACTTGGCCAATGTGAAAAATGGACTCTAGTCCTATGACATTTGCCCTCCTGTACTCAATGCATTGCATATTGTCACACCATATTAGTTTGGATCGCACCACTCTCAGAGGTGGACTGTTAAGCGGACTGACATTTCAAATGCTCCAATGGCAGTTTATTTAATTTCCTGCCACCACAAAGAATCAACCAGCAATGGCATCCATAGTCCCAAGCCACTCAAGATGCAGATCCTAGCCAGACAGTTCTTCAACCAATCGGGAGCTAGCACAGATTTCTTGACTAGCTGTCAAATGAAATAAAATACTTGGTCTCCACTGACATCCTCTCTGGGCTATTGAATTAGTAGTAGTAGTATATTATATCTTCTATATATATATAATCCTTCATGTCATCCAGACAGGCTTATAGACAAAGAAACCACACAAGGCAGACACACAAAAACAGCCCACATACCCAGAAAACCCTACAAGGTATGTTTACCACCCCCCAAAAAATTAAACAACATGACCAAAAATACAAAAAAAACAATTGGACTATAACTTCTATGATCCCCCACACCACCCCCCTCTGGCAGTTTAGAGTGTCAGAATGTTGGTGGTGTTGGCCAATTAGAGGCATTATGCAAATACTCCCTCAGTTAATATGTAGAGGCTGGGAGCCACCCCCCTCTGGCAGTTTAGAGTGTCAGAATGTTGGTGGTGCTGGCGGAAGGAAAAAGGTAGGAGAGAAAGAAAGAAAAATGGAAGGATAGCAGGAAGGAGGGGAGGGGAAAGGAAGGAAAGGATGGAAGGAAGGAAGGAAGGAAGGAGAAAGGAAGGGAAGGATAGAAGGAAGGATGGATGGAAGAAAGGAAGGAAGGAGGGGAGAAGAAAGGAAGGATAGCAGGAAGGAGGGGAGGGGAAAGGAAGGGAAGGATGGAAGGAAGGAGGAGAGGAGAGGAGAAGGAAGGAAGGAAGGGAAAAGAAAGGATAGCAGGAAGGAGGGGAGGAGAAAGGAAGGAAAGTATAGAAGGAAGGAAGGAAGGAAGGAAGGAAGGAAGGAAGGAAGGAAGGAAGGGAGAAGAGAGGAACACACATACACACATATATACATGCACAGAAATATACAAATATACACATACACACATCTGTACTTACACCTACACATATACACGCATATACATATACAAACACACATACACATAAGTATACACATATACACGCATATGCATATACACATATACATAACTACTAGGCATGGTTTAGAACCCAAAAATAGCAAATCGAAAATCTAATGGGGGGGGGGTTATTAGTAATAGGAAGACTTACAAAACATTTTCCAAAAAGTTCTAAAATGTAACTTAATTACTAACGAAATTCGTTAGTAATTCGTATGCCAGAGCATGCGCATTCCAGATGGTTTTGGCCTACAACTCCCAGAAATCCTAACAGCTGGTAAATTGGCTGGGATTTTTGGGAGTTGTAGGCCAAAACTTGAATAAATCACACTGAATTCTAGTAGGGAGTCTCCATATAGGCAGGAGGGTGGGAGGGGGGTATTCTATTCTTGGAAGCAGCAAAAGAAAAGGAGGAGGGCCCCCCTCGCTCCTCGCTGCCTCTCTCTCACCCCAATCCCGAGGGAGCGAGGGCCCAAGTTTGCCCAGGCTGGTCATATACCTACATTCTATGCACATGCAATAATACAGCAGTAATAACAATGGGTATAAGAAGAGGTAAAATTCAAACCGAAGTATTCTGACTGGTCCCTGCCTCATGTGGTGCAAACGGGCTCTTCTCTGTGAGCCCGGGAAATTAGCCCGGGAAAAGCCAGCGTTTTCTGCTTGGGAGCACACACATACATATTCTTTGGGGGGGATTTGCTGCAGAATCCCGGCCTCATAGAGAAGATTCTGCAGCAAATCCCCCCTCCCAAGAATATGTATGTGTGTGCTCCCAAGCAGAAAACGCTGGCTTTTCCCCCGGGCTAATTTCCCGAGCCTGTTTGCACCGCATGAGGAGAGACCAGTCAGAATACTTCGGTTTGAATTTTACCTCTTCTTATACCCATTGTTATTACTACTGTATTATTGCATGTGCATGGAATGTAGGTATGACCAGTTGAATTACTTATAATATTAGGCAGTGGCACTTACAGTAGCATTCATTGTATTATACATTAGGTTGGTTTCTCACCCCAATACTCTTTGATGCCTTAGATCCTGGCTGGCAGGCAGGAGAGGCAGGAAGCCTGGAAAAATGTAAACAGAGAGGTTTACTCAGAAGTAAATCCACAAAGGAGGGCCCTTCATCCAAAGTGCCCTCCTTTGCAGATTTACTTCTGAGTAATCCTCTCTGTTTACATTTTTTCCAGGCTTCCTTCCAGCCGAAAGAAGGAGCGAGTTTAGGGCTTGCCTTGCCATAATATTGGCAAGGGAGGCGGGAGGGTGGTGAGAGAGAAGGAGGGTGCCCCCCCTTATGCCCCCCCTTACGACCTAATAACGACACTTAAGAAAATCCTGGCCCCCGAAGTTCAAAAAATTAAGTCCACTTCCTGGTTGGCGTTCCAGGTGCGGAAAAGCTCGAAAGTAGCATTTCTTACGAATTTCTTACGAAACGATTCATTTTCATAACTTTTTTCTCATGCCTAATAACTACACACACAGTCCCCAAGTTACAAACATCCCATAACAACGCGTGGCCGGGTCAGCTAGTTATATTATAATATTATAAATATTATATGTATATACAATATATTATATTATTAGTAAAGCACAGGAGACAAGATGGAACTGTCTTCTGCCCCCCTCTCTCTTTACTCTGGCCAGAGCAGCAATTGGTGCAGGAGGGGAGAGGGGGCTCCCAACTGATGATATAGGCAGGAGACAAGATGGAACAGTCTTCGGCTCCCCCCTCTCTTCACCCTGAATCAGTGAATTCCACTGCTCAATGAATGTTCAATAGAATGAAGATGAATTCCACTGTTGCAATGCTACCCTCTGCTGGAAATTCTAGATAATTTCTGGGGAAAACATTTGATACAGAAACATGTTATTTAATGATAGATGGATGCAACTCCAAATCTCCTCATTATTTTCTATCACACAGCTGATACTAATAAATCTAATAATTAAACATTCATATTCGCTGATGAGTCAGTTTAGAAACAATTAGTGTTATTATCTAGACCTGAATCTAATTTGTAGTACCAAATAGATGCAATGAATCAATTACATTTCCATAATTGTTGGCATACAAATTGCTCATTGACTCACTGAATTTACTCCAATTGGGACAATTGAATTTAGAACTTGACATTTAAGTTTGTGAAGTTTTGAAAAACTTGTTGCTCTATGCCACTGTTTTATGAGTTCTGAAGAAGGCAAGGAATGTATATCCCCAAGTATCACAATTGACGGAATAGCCCTGATTTATCTTCTGTCATCTCACTTTTTCAGTTTCCTCCTTCATACTCGGTTCACTTTATTTGCTGCAAATTGAACTCAAAGTAAAAAAAGTAGTTAGTATTTCATTAGCTCAGGAGATGAGAGAGGAGAAAAGAAGGCAGAATCTTGTCCTTCCATGAAGATTAACAAACTTGTCACATGGCCGCTGAAGTTGCCCCACGTCGCCCGGCTCCAGCTGAGGATGATCAGATGGGGGAAGCGTGTGTGCAGTTTCCCCCGTGGATTTCAATGTCAGAGCAGAATGGATGGTTTCCCCAGACATTGAGTCTAGTGATGTCTGACTCTGGAAGGTGGTGCTCATCTCCATTTCTAAGCCGAAGAGCCAGCATTGTTCATAGACACCTCCAAGGTCATGTGGCCAACATGACAGCATGGAGCACCGTTACCTTCCCATAGAAGCGGTACTTATTGATCTCATATTCTCATGTTTTCGAACTGCTAGGTTGGCAGAAGCTGGGCATAAAAGTGTGAGCTCACCCCACTCCCCAGATTTGAACCACTGACCATTCGGTTCACAAGTTCAGTAGCTCAGCAGTTTAACCTGCGACACCAGCAGTTTAACCTGCGACACCAGCAGTTTAACCTGCGACACCAGGGCATGGATGTCCTACAATAATAAATAAATAACTTTATTTGTATCCCATCACCATCTCCCCGAAGGTACTCGGGGCAGATAACAAAGTACTCAAAGTGCCACACATAAAATAGAATTGTATATCATCAAAACAACACACAATTTGACTGAATACAACATGAACAACATTGAGTGATAAAATTAAAGATTTCTCAAACACAAACATACCTTTAGACCCTTGGGTTTCTTCAAACACGAACTAAAGTGCCGAATTACAATGTTCGTTATCATCACATGACTACAGTACATTACTCCAGGTCAAAGGCCCATGTAAATAGCCATGTTTTTAGGCTCGAACAGAAGGTTTGGAGATTTGGGGCTAATCTAATCTGTCTAGGGTATTTCAGAGCTGGAGGGCCACCACTGAGAAGGTCCTCTTTTTGTCACGACCAACCACATCTGTGACGGTGGTGGGACCGATAGAAGGGCCTCCCCAGCAGATTTAAAGGCCCACACTGGTTCCTAGGAGATGCAGTCTCGAAGATAGATTGGGATGAAGGTTATGTGGCGGTCACCGTCTCCCTATCTCTAGGGATCCGTTTTTTTCTCATCCTTCTTCTCTCCTTGCAAGGTCAAGGCAAAATCAGTTGGTATGGAGAATGGGTCTTTCATCTACTTATAGGTACCACTGCCTAGCCATGGTGGAACTGTGCCTGCCTCTTCTCTCCCTCCAAGGCCAGGACAATGGCAGGTGGGGCGGAGGGGTCTTTCATCTGTTTCTGGGATTTCTATCCTTCAAAAAATATCTTAAAAGGATTAATAACGATTCTGAGATTACATTACAAGTTCCTTTAGTACTCTTGG
This sequence comes from Anolis apletophallus, assembly GCA_030556195.1. Taxonomy (NCBI): domain Eukaryota; kingdom Metazoa; phylum Chordata; class Lepidosauria; order Squamata; family Anolidae; genus Anolis; species Anolis apletophallus. Next base: position 68,078,017 of record JARBWK010000009.1, on the reverse strand, counting down.
AAGTTATGGGGTCCTGAATTAATTTAGATTAGTTAGATATTGCTTTCCTACCACTTTACCAGTTAGAACAGCGGTTCTCAACCTGTGGGTCCCCAGATGTTTTGGCCTACAACTCCCAGAAATCCCAGCCAGTTTACCAGGTGTTAGGATTTCTGGGAGTTGAAGGCCAAAACATCTGGGGACCCACAGGTTGAGAACCACTGAGTTAGAACAATATCTTCATTTTGAAAAAAGACTGAGACAAACAAGGTATTAAACCAGGGCTGCCCACGAAGTCGATCGTGATCGATGAGTCAATCGCGACTCCAAATGAGGTCGATCGCAGCCGGATGGGGTGCTTCGGCCCTGCGCACATGCACGCACTCCGCGCGGTGCTCCTTCCGCCCGCGCGGCGCTCCTTCCATGGGGCATTGCGGGAAACGAGGGAGCGCTTTCTGCGTGGCATTGCAGTAACGAGGGAGTACGAGGCGGGGCCTCTCGCCGGCAGCGGAGGCTGCACGGCTGCTTCCGGATGAGAGAGAGGCAGGGCGGAGAGCGAGGTGGGGCCTCCGGAGGCCCTGCCTTGCTCTCCCTCATTCCCGTAATGCCCCGCGGGCGGAAGGACCACGCAGGAGCACACGCGCGGCGGCAGGAGCACGCGCACGGAAGGTAGATCTTTTCGACTTGGTTGTTTTAAAAGTAGCTCGCATGCTGAAAAAGTGTGGGCACCCCTGTATTAAACAGTTCAGCCTTATCGTTATCCAATTAATAGCACTTCACCATCTTTTCTATGCGGCGGCTCTATCATTCCCTTGCTCTGAACATAGCACCCTTTTTATTATTTATAATCTCTCTGGCAAGCCTGACTTCATACTGAACTTTGACTTTTCTGACTGTCTACCTACAAACTTTGGCTATTCCTTTATATTGCTATTTGTCGATGCTTGCTGTTTCTATTTCTTTTACATGTCTTCTTTAAATCCCAGCTCATCTGAAACTTCTTTGTACATCCACCCTACTTAAGCAGCTCCCACGTTTCCTTCTCATTAAGTCACGGGCAAGTGTGTCTTCAACATCTCACCTTTAAGAAATTCCCTGCACCATGGGTTCTCTCCCCTTTGAGCATTTCTAGCCATGTCATCTCAATCAATATTGCTGTTTACTGAAATTGGCCATCTTCATGTCCATAGTGTGCATCTGATTACATTGGAGTTTCCCTTTCTTGTATATAACAAATCCCAGGAGGCCATGGTCGCTCCCAGACAAGAATTCTATTATTCCCTCACCGTTGACCGGTTCATCCTTGTTGCTCAGGATCAAATCCAAAATAGTTGTAATCATTGTTGTTTCTTCCACCTTCTGTATAATTAAATTATCTGCAAAGCTAATGATGAATTTGTTGTCCCTTACACTCTTGGCAAGATGTAACTCCCAACAAATATCAGTGTGGTTGGACTTTTCTATGAGTACTGTATCACTAAAGGCATCATTCAAATTTTCAATCTGGCTGGGGTGCCTGTAGACCAGGGGTGGGCAGTTATTTTTTCCAAGGGCCACACGAGAGCCAAAAAATATTATGGAGGGTGGCACCTGAAGGCAGAACTACATGCTAATCTACATAATTTATTTATTTATTCACTTACTATATTTATTATATATTATACGTCATTAATATTAACATATTAATATATCAAGAAATATTCATATATTATTAGTATTAATATCATAATTATATATATAGACATAATATATTGAAATTATAATATAATATAACATTATATTATTTATTATATTATAATATTATTATAATAAAATTATTATACAATAATAATAAAAACCACTAAAATAAAATGCTTCCTTGCAGTCCCGTTCTCTGGAGAGTTTTATGCAGAGGCTTGATGGTCATCAGTCGGGGGTGCTTTGTGTATCCCTGGGGGTTGGGCTGGATAGCCCTGGGGTCCCTTCCCTCTCGATGACTTCCTGTTGCTCCCTCCATCCCTCCCTGGCCTCCTCCTCTTCTCCCCCCCTCCCTCCCTCTCCGTCGGTCGCTCTGCTTGCCTGCATGCCTCGCCCTCTCGCCCACTCCGCCTCTCCCAGCACCAGCAACAGCAAGGCCAGGCAAGGGAGCTGGCCTCTCCTGCCTGACCTTGCTGTCGCCGGCGCTGGGAGAGCCGGAGAAGGTGCGTGGGTGAGTGGTGAGAGGGCGGGGCAAGGCACCGCTCACCACTCGCCCCGCCCGCTGCTCGCCACACGCTCGCTCGCCCACTCTGGCTCTCCCAGCGCCGGCGACAGCAAGGCCAGGCAGGGGAGGCAAGCTCCCCTGCCTGGCCTTGCTGTTGCTGGCGCTAGGAGAGCCGGAGTGGGTGAGCGAGCGTGCAGCGAGCAGGTAGGGTGGGGCAAGGCGAGCAGTGGGCGGGGCAAGCGGCGCCTCACCCTGCCCTCTCGCCGCTCGCCCGCTCAACCAAGCGCCCTCTCCAGCTCTCCCAGCGCCTGTGACAGCAAGGCCAGGCAGTAGAGGCCAGCTCCCCTGCCTGGCCTTGCTGTAGCTGGTGCTGGGAGAACAGGAGTGGGTGAGCGAGGGGCAAGCGGGCGAGGTGAGGTGAGCCGTGGGTGGGATGAGCGGTGAGCCAGCCGCACAGAACCGGCTGCCGGGCTACGTATGCCCCACGGGCCGTAGTTTGCCCACCCCTCCTGTAGACACTCACAATGAGATCACTGATATTTCTCTACCTTTAATTTGAACGCAAAGGCTCACAGCCTGTTTTCTATTTTTTTTATTTATAAATTTTTATTTTATGCATATAAAAAGAATACAAACAAACAAATAGCATCGTCATTCTTTTCTCCTCCACTCAACATGCATACATCTAGAAAGGACATACCTAGAGCTCAAGAGATAGATAAACAATACATCTTACATCCCACCAAGATCACCTTCCATACCCCCCCATTCATTCCCCCTCCCCCTAAAAAAATAATGAAAAAAATAAAAATAAATCTAGAACTCCCTAGGCAGTTGTGATGATCTTGTGGTTTTTCTTTCTTTTTTGGCTGTTATATTTGCCTCCCGGGCATTGCTAAGTCTTTATTTTTGTATTCTTAAGTTCTGATGTTTCACTCTGGTGAGGTTGGGTATTTCCTGATTTCCAGTCTTCCCTTCTTCACTCATTTTATATATTTATATTTGCTTCTTTTGATAAATTCAATGAACTTATCCCACTTGGTGTTTATTATGTTATTTGTACATGTTCTGTTTTGCGCCAATCTCTGGGTTAGAAGGTCCATATTCATAATGTCCCTTGTTTTTATTATCCAGTCATCTACTGTAGCTGTTTCCTTCTCCTTCCATCTGCGTGCAATACAGATTCGCGCTGGAATTTCTTCCATGATTTTGTTTCAATAACGTGACTCATCCCACTAGGTTCCAGTGATTAATCATATATGTGCCTTCTTGTGTGAAGAGTTTAATTTCATCTTCTTTACCAAGCTCTGGTGTAATGTAGACACTGGAGACCACAAGTCATTTTATCTAATTGTTTCCTTTTCACTTTGCTTTTCTGCCCACTGTTGGGCTCATTTCTGTCCTGTATTGTCCTACAGTTGATGGTGGTTGGTGGTGGCAGGCCTAGAAGTGGTGATGGAAGGGTTAATCTAAGTCTCAGTTCTAAAGGATTGAGTAATCTCTAAGTAAGTGTTTATGGGCGAAAACAATTAAGGGTGGAGGCATGCAAGAAATAGGTTGCAGCAAAGTGTTCCTGGATATAAGGAGCTAACATTGGGACTGATCTTTCGGATAAAAGTATTCTCAGGTTTGTGGATTTTCAGTGTCCTGACCTGTCTCCTGACCCTTTGGAATCCTGGAATCTTGAATCTTTGGACTGGCTTTTGACTACGGTATAGACTCTTGATCCCTGGACTTTGTTTATTAGACTCTCAGCGTTTGACCACTGGACTGGATCTTTTGACTACTGAGTTATCTTGAATCTGCAATAGTGTTTGCTGTTTTTGTTTTATATTCTGTGGCTGAGTGCAATCTTTATGTTCTATATTTTGGACTATTAAAACAGCCAGAAAGTAAGTGCTGTTTTAATTAAATTGTTTAACACAAACTAGGTGTTTGTTTGATTCACCTCTGTCAGAAAATAATGGCAGAGCCCTGGCAACATGACAGTTTCCCTCTGTATCATTCTGTAATTAATGTTGTTTTTGTTGTTGTTATATTTATTTATACCCCCCTTTATCTCCCCAAAGGGGGCTCTAAGCAGCTTGACATATAAGCATTAGCACAGAATTTAAAATATACAAATATACAAAAATTAAAACAGAATTAAATGCAAACAGCAGTAAAAAAAACCAGTTAAAATCCATCAAAATATATTCAAAGTTTTTCCTTACTTGAGGAATAATATTCTTTTCCCAAGTTGTTTTGGATCAGGTATTTTGCATGTCTCTCAGCGACGTGTGTCTCTTGTAGTACAATGAGATCAAATTGGGTTGGGTTTTTTTTAGATTGTTAAAGAGTCCTCTTATTTGGTGAGTTAATGCCATTGATGTTGTTAGAGTATATTCTAATGTCTTTACTCATCCTGATTTTCTTTCATCTCCCAATTTAGAACTTCCGGTGTCATCATGAGTTGGTAGATCTCTAAAAGATTTTTAGCCTACCGCTGGAAGGACAGCAAGGAAGGGGCTTTTCTGGCTTTCCTGGGCAAGGAGTTCCAGAGTCAAGAAGAAGCCAATGAGAATGAAGGTCCTCTCATTCCCACAAATTGAGCTTGTGATAGAGGTGACAGCTTGTGATAGACTAATAGAAGGGCCTCTCCTGAAGATCTCAGGGCTTGGGCAGGTTCGTATGAAAGGTGCAGTTGGCCAAATAGCCTGGAACTGAACTGACTAGGGCAGGGCTGCCCAGGAAGTCAATCACGATCGACCAGTCGATCCCGGGATCGAAGGAGGTCGATCCCAGCCGGATGGGGTGCTTCTCAGAGGGGGCGGAGCCAGGCCACACCAAGCCCCGCCCCCTCCCCAGCTTCGGCACTCCCAGCAGCTGCTCCAGGTTTGTGGAGGGCAGGGCCAAGCCAGCCTTGTGCTAGCTATGCCACCACTGGCTTGGCATTGCCATCCTCAAGTCTGGAGAAGCTGCTGGGAGCTCCAAAGCCGGACGGGAGGGGAGGTGGCGGGGCTTGGTGGGGCCTGGCTCCGCCCCCTGTGGCTTCTGCTCTACCAGCAGCTTCTCCAGGCTTGAGGATGGCAGTGCCAAGCCAGCCTTGTGCTAGCTATGTCACCGCTGGCTTCGCATTGCCATCCTCAAGCCTGGAAAAGCTGGTGGGAGCTCCAAAAATAGAGGGGAGGGGGAAGGGCTTGATGCGGCCTGGCTCTGCCCCCCTCTGGCCAAGCCCCGCCCCACCCCCTCCCCTCTCCAGCCTTGAGGAGGTAAGTAGATCTTTCTGACTTGGTTTGAATATAAGTAGCTCACATGCTGAAAAAGTGTGGGCACCCCTGGTCTAGAGCTTTAAAGGTCATAACCAGCACTTTGAACTGTGCCCGGCAGCAGACTGGAAGCCAATGGAGCTGCTGCAATGGTGGCGTGGGGGGTGGGGGATGCCCACTCCCTGGAGCCAGCCGCAGTGAGCAACCTGGCTGTTCACTCTGCAGTTTAGAATATTGATTGATTGATTGACTGACTGATTTGAGAAATTTATATTCTGTCTTTCTCTGAGCAAAAAACCAAGGCAGTTACTACAGAATAAAAACATACAATAGAAAAGTTAAAACAACCCATTAAAACATAAATATTTGAAACAGCAAACACAATTAAAACTTGCGTGAACATTAAAACCAAGATAAAAACCCTGTCTTTCCGCCCTGTGTAATTTAATCTAATGGCTTCCTGATCAAACAGGAAACCTGAGAATTCGGCCTACCTCTGTGGGAGGGCTGGGTTTGGAAAACAATTACATAAAGAGTTGATAAACTCATAGTTTTAGGCATTGCTATTACATTTCTATTTTCTATGCATAATCATAAATTTAGATATGCTGACATAAATACCCATATTTGCATGCTACACTCAATTCTTGGTTTTGCTCCTTCGAAGAAAAGCCAAACAAGATTTTCCTGTGAACTTTAAGAGCAGGTTATATTCTTACTAGTATCTGTGAGATAATCTTGAGGCTAGGGTTTCTTCAGGAAACTAGCTCTTTACAGCGTATTTCCTCTATACTTTTTGAAAGTCGGTCTGTTTGTAAATGTTATACTTTCACACTGCTGCCCTTTGATCAATGAATCCCTCACAACATCAAGAATCTGATATTGCATACTAATGAGGACTTAGAATTTCCAAAAAATTAACAATAGAGAATCTACTTAAAGTACACTTAGGCTTCCCTAGTGCAGTGTTTCCCAACTAGTGTGCTGTGAGCGATCATCAGGTGTGCCGTGGGAAATTGGAACCTCCAATAACCTTTCTTTCCCCTCCTGCCGAACACTTACTTTTACTTTTCCACTTGAACTCCCTTCTTCCCAGCCTCGCTCTGCTCACTTTGCTCAAGCTGCCGCTTCTGCTGCCATTTTGATCTGAGGGGGCAGCGTGAGTGTGCTCAGGAGGGGGGGGGAGGAAGGAAGACGTGACCCGTGAGGGCGCTACTGCGCAGACTCGCCCCACGAACAGAGCAAAGCGAGGCTGGGAAGAAGGGAGCCTGAGTGGAAAAGAAAAAGTTGAAGTCCAAAGCACCAAGAGGGCCGAAGTTTTCCCATGCCTGTTTTAGAGGGACCTTAAACAACAACATAACATAACATTGTTTGAGTCCACAGTGCTCTCTGGGTGTAGGTGAACTACAACTTCCAAAGTCAAGGTCAATTCCCAAGCAAACCCTTTCAGTACTTTTTGTTGGTAATGAGAGTTCAATATGCCAAGTTAGGTTCAATTCCATTGTTGCAAGAGTTCAGGATGCTCTTTGATTGTGTGTTAACTATAAATCCCAAAAACTGTAACTCCCAAATGTCAAGATCTATTTCCCCCAAACTCCATCTTCGTTCACATTTGGGCATATTGAGTATTCATGCCAAGTTTGGTCCTGATCCAACATTGTTTGAGTCCACAGTGCTCTCTGGATATAGGTGAACTACAACTCCAAAACTCAAGATCAATGCCCACCAAACTCTTATAGTATTTTCTCATGGTTATGGGAGTTTTGTGTGGGAAGTTTGATTCCATTCCATCGGTGGAGTTCAGAATGCTCTTTGATTGCAGGTGAACTATAACTCCCAGCAAGACCTTCGTGTCTTTCTGCCATTCCTAGTATGCTGGACCACAATAACTATTAAAAGGAATCAAGGTCTGGACTACCATTCACCATACAGGTGTAGGCTATCCCCCACTGGACCGTGAGCAACCACCAGAGGGTATGTGTGTGCCCCCCCTTGTCCAAGGGGGGCACACACAGTCCCTCTGTTGTTGCTCTCAGTCCCGTGGGGGATAGCCTACACCTGTATGGTGAATGGTAGTCCAGACCTTGATTCCATTTAATGGTTATTGTGGTCCAGCATACTGTGTGTGGTTATTGTGGGACGAGTACCCTGGTGTGTTTGTTTTCTGCCATTCCTGCCAGGATATCTATGTTGTGTTCATCGAAACAGGCCCTAGGTTTCACACTGAGTGTATAAATACATTTAAAAACATATTAACTATATGTATTACTGTGTTAGAGTGTCATTTTGTGTCATTTTGGTTGGTGGTGTGTCCCAGGATTTTGTAAATGTAAAAAAATGTGTCACAGCTCAAAAACGGTTGAAAAACACTGCCCTAGTGGACCAATTTATTACACATCCAGTGAACACACAGGTAAATGTCCATCTTTCTGTTGTACCTACTAAATGCTGCATGTGCCTTAAAAATGTGACAAGTATGAGTGAAGAAAAATCATGTTTATAAACAGGAAAACCTTTTTGGCATGAATATTCCATTAACTTAGAATGATTTCTTTGCATAAAAGTCAAATCCCTTTTGGGATTCCAAAAACCTCAACACACATGTGTGAGAGAAGCCAATTCGGTGGCCCAAATAAATCATCAATTCTTTTGCAAGCAACTGTGCATAAAAATCCAAGGACAAGGATTTTCTGGCCCAAACAAAAAGTTGTCACACGGAAACATTATCGTCCAATAAAGAATTCATAGCCCAGCTGAGCACAGTTAAATATTCCAAATGCTTAACTGCTGTGCATTGCTAATAAATATGTGAAGAGGAAATCAATGATATTGCTGTGTAAAACAAGAGCTCCCTTCTGAGAGAATTTCATTCTAGACGTGAAACATAAATCATCAAGTGGAACCTGCAGAGCAGCGTCACAGTGGGTGGTTTCTTACATATTGCCTAAAAAGAGGACAAAGGGGATATAGGTTTGCATGTAGTTTTCATATATGTATGGGTATAATAATTGTTATTGGATAGTTTTTAAGCTTATGCATGGATCAGTTTTAGCCATTTTCCTTTGGCCAATCCAGCTTCTTCAGCTGGGCTGGATGGCCATAAAAACAAAGGTCTAGCCATCACATTTTTCCATCCATAACAGGACCATGTGGCAGCCAATCACGGCCCCTCCGCCTCTATTCAGCATCACAGTTGTGTCCTGGATTCAGTGTATTTTTTGGCTTAGCTTCTGGCTTGGCCTCTCTCTAGAATTTTTTGATTTTCTTGATTCTTTTTATTTAGTGGGACTGACTTGGAGTTGGTAACATGCAGGACAGGTAGGTGGGGTGCGAGAGTCATCGTTTTAACTTATTTTTCTCCTCCCCTCCTTCAGATAATTATTATTAATAATAATAGTAATCCCAGCAAATAAAAAGAAAAGCCTCATTCTCATAAAACTACTATTGTTACTTCTCCTCTAGAGTAGAAAGTAGAAACAGCTTTAAGGAAGCATTAAACCCGAAACAGAAAGGCATGGGGGGGAAGGCACCACTCCATGGTGATATATTTCTGTGTGCCTAAGATTGTGTGTATGTGTATGTAGTCAGGAAGAAGTGTGTATATCTGCCTGTGTGTTTGTGTGTGTAGGGTGGTGGTTGTTTATGTATATGTGACATGGTGGATTATGCCTTTCTGTCAAGTGTGGGTAGATGTAGATCTATGTGTGTACAATTGTTGGATATGAAGCATATAGAATCATAGAGTTGGAAGAGACCTCCTGGGCCATCTAGTCCAACCTCCTGCCAAGAAGCAAGAAAATCACATTTAAAGCACCCCTGACAGATGGCCATCCAGCCTCTGTTTAAAAGCCTCCAAAGAAGAAACCTCCACCACACTCTCAGTTCCCCCATGTAACCATGTACCCCCTTTCACTCTCTCTTTATTTCTGTCTCAGGTCAAATGGAATGAAAATTATACAAATCTTCAAGTCACTTGGGACATCACATTGAGGTCCCAAAAGTGGGCAACAACAGGGAGATTCGCCGGGCACTTTGACAAATTATTGTAACAGTGGGGGGAACCATTGCCCTGTGCCCTACATCACTGCTTTCCCCATCACACAGGGTAAACCATCGCTACCTGGTATTCCCCGAGATGGCCCTGTTCTAAGTAATGAGAACATGGAAAGCTTCCCATATTTTCTGAGTTCCATCCTAGGGCGCTGCCAGGAAGTAGCCCTATGTTGTGTGAGGAGCTCCGGCATTCTCCATCTTGGTTCCATCCTGGAATCATCCTAGGACAGAGTAAGAAGTCAATGTGATGAGGTCATAAGATTATTCTATTTTTAAAAACGGTATATTGTGTTTAAATTACGCAGAACTTATATTCTTGCATACCTAAGGAATCCTTCGAATGTTCAACTTGTTTTTGAGTGGTCCCGTTCCACTTTCCAATCTAATAATTGTTTGAACTCTTGATTCAACTGTGAAAGAGAATGCTTTGATTCAAAGAGCTAGCAGAAGAAATGTGGCCATTACTTTAGACAAAGGCTGGAGTTTTTCATAAAAGATAAACATTCATTATACTAATGGACATCAATGCCATCCTCCTGTCTTGTTTATAAAACCTGAGAAATGTTTTTGCATAACAAGCTATCCCACCTAGTTCAACTCAAGCACTGGGCCTCTTTTGATGGCGAAACTGGCAGAAATCCAAACAGCATAGGTCAGGCTCTTGTCATTTGGCAAATCCACTGATCTGATTCTCGTTTCTTGACACGTGAAAGTACAGTAAAGTCTCCCCTTCTATCCAGTTTCATAACCTTGAGTGTTCGTCTTGCCATGTGAGATTTCGTTGTGTCTTTAAGCGGTGTCATTAATAAGGACTTTTGGAAACTGCACACTCACATGTTCTGCCAGTCATTATTATAAAAGGAGCAGGCCGCTAAACCCGAGTCTCCTTTTGGGGGAAATTACAAAAAGCTTTGATATCATTTTTCTTAAAGCTTCATTTGCTTCTTTATTTTGGAATATAATAAGGAGTGCTTGCTCTATATCAACCCAGTTTAAAACAATATAACTTTATTTAAATGTTTTAAATGAATGTTTACACTTGGAATATATGAAGGCGTTCCTTTTTCAAACCTCCAATGGGTATTTCGTTTCATGGTTCATTTCATTTATTAATCCAAAATTTGGATCCACAACTAGATAAATATCATTATAATAATATGCAATGGAAGATACTGAAAATGTAGGTGAAAATAGAGATTTGACAGAACAGTATTTTAAAAGTGTATTATGAATTGGAGGAAGGTGGGAGGGTAGATTGCATGAAATGAAGGGGCAATTTTTTGCAGTAGTGATATTATATTACTGTTTATTGTCAATATTTATTTTAAATGGTTCATCAAATATACATTTGAAATTGCCTCAGAGCAAGATAGAAAAACATGAAGCTGGAACACTTTAAGAGTAATCCCTGAACAGGATTGTTAGCACTTTCAGCCCCTTTAAAGAAACATATTAGAATTTCTAGTCTTTTACACCACACAAAAACCTACATATTTCCCTAGATTAATTTTATAATTAACAATACGGACGTTCATTGTGTTGTTGAAGGATTTCATGACTGGAACCATTGGGTTGCTGTGAGTTTTCCAGGCTGTATGGCCATGTGCCAGAATAATAATAATAATACACTTTATTTATATTCCGCTCTTCTCACCCCGAAGGGGACTCAGAGCGGATTACATTACACATACGGCAGACAATCCCTGCCTGTTGAAATACAATTACAATACAACAAGTACAATTTAGAAGGATTTTTTCTTCTTCTGGCTGCGTCACAGGGTGCGGTTGCTCCACGCCATTACGTCGCAAGGGGTTTCATCCTCATGGTGGAGAGCCTCTGTTTCCGCATTTCACCTTCCGACAGCTGATCTTTCCTTTTTATTCAGGTGTTGTAAAGTCCTTTTTGTAAAAATCCTTCCCTGCTTAGCGGTCCCTAGTTCATCTATTCACAGCTGGGCTGTTTTCGATCTGTTAGGTGAACAGTGGACAGGGCTCACAGCTGGGTGTCCAGACCAGCCCAGGAATCGAACATGCAACCTTCTGATTGCAAGCACAGCTGTTGTTACCGCTGTGCTATCTCTCCAGCCCAGAAGCATTCTCTCCTGTCGTTTCACCCACATCTATGGTAGGCATGCTCAGAGGTTGTGAGATCTCACAACCTATGAGGATGTCTGCCATAGATGTGGGCAACATGTCAGGAGAGTATGCTTCTGGAACACAGCCATATAGCCCGGAAAACTCACAGCAATCCAAGGACATACATTATTTTTACATCAGAAGGCACCATCAAATGATGCATTTCAAGTGATAATATTGAGGTTATTATTATGCAGTGTACTAGATCAAGATGAAAATCTGTGGTTAGGGAAGATTATATACCTAACTATAATTGGATCTACACTATATTGTTCTTGTTATTTGATACCATTTTAATTTTATTTATTTATTTGCTTACTTCATTTATATACCGCTTTTCTCACCCCTGTGGGGACTCAAAGCGTTTTTCAGCATATTCACAGCAAAATTCAATGCTTTACACAACATGAAAACCTAACATAAAACAACAGTAGCATAAAACAACCAATTGAATCATAAAACGTAACTACATTTAAACATTAAAACAGTGAATTGAAAACATACTAATAACTGGTACATCCTCTGGGATCATGGGATTTGTAGTTGGTGTGGAATTATCTGCTGAAGACCTGTAGTTCATTCATGAGCAGGGTCAGTCCAAAACATTTTGCTGTCAAGGAGGAAGTAGATAATGTGTCCTATCCCTGCAAGTCAAAATACATAATACCCAAGTCAGATTAGCTTACCTGGGGTAAAATTTCTTGCAGGTTCCTTTTCCTCACCTTTTCCTTGGCAATAGAAATATAATAATAGCAAAGTAATCAAATAAAATATGGAGACACAGCTAGGTTAGAACGCTGCTCTGGGCAATGGCAACCATTCATAAACTGGGAAGCAAAGACCCGCGAAACAGCGAGTCCACGAAAAGTGAACCCCGAAGTAGAGAGTGAACACTGTACAACAAACATCTCAAATGAAAATTGTATGTACTGTATGAGGAGGGGAAGCATTATTTTAAATCTCAATTGGATCCTGGGGAGGGGGGGATTTATTTGCATTTATTAGTCATTTTGATTTTTTATTGCTTTCCAGATTTGGGAAACAAAAACAAAACAAGGCTTATGTACAGGCAGAGATCCAGCGAAAATAACTTAGATTTATCTGCAGGATATGAAGAGCAGTGAGGTGGCCATATATTCGAGTCTGCACTGAGTGCACCCCATGAGCTAATCGAATATATTAACAGAAGGCAGGATCCCCATGTACTGATCTATGTCTGTGATTCATTGCTGTACACATTCCTTTTTATTTTTCTCTCTCCTTTTTTGGTAAATGGAATAAAACTTATGTAGAAATGAGTAATGCGTCTACACCCTGCATTGCACATTGGACTGACCCAAGATATTTTGTAGCCTGAGGCAAAGAATAAGACAGGTGTCCCCTCCCATTCTTCGACAAAATGCTGCCGGCAGCAGTAATGTAATTTTTCTTGAACACTGACAACGGAGCTACATTCTTTACCTCATTCATAACATTCTTCTTTTACTCTTTCTCTCATTGATCTTTAAATCTCAGTTAAAAACTTTCTTGTTTTCTGAACTTTTTGGAATTTTATTTTAATATTGTTTTATAATCTTGGCTATCTTGATTGTATGTATATAAGAGTTTGGATTATATTATTTCCACTGGTTTATAAATTTTCCATCTGGAAAATTTGTTTTTTTCCAGTTGGGTAATTTTATGTTTGTATGATTCCTTCCTTCTCATGTGCATGTAGGTATATAAATGTGTACACCTTGTTTTTTCTCTAATGCACCATGTACACTGCTAGTGCAATATAAATAAATTATCATGACCTCCTATGAAAACAACAGGTTAGCTGAAGCCGACTGTGTTTCAAACAACTTTCCCTTCTAACATCATGCTGTTTATTATTTATTTATTTATATACAATTTTTGTACCCTGACCTTCTCACCTCCAAGGAAGGACTCAGACTGGCTTACAGCAAAATTCAATGCCATACAAATTTAAAACATCTTAAAACAGCATATTAAAATACATAAAAACAGAGATACATAAAAACCACATTGCCATTAAAACCACATCCAACTCGGTCTATAAAAGTGGTCACCCATTTCAGATTGAAATCAATCTCATCTTATTCTGGGAAGGCCTCGTTCCACATCCAAGTCTTCACTCGCCTCCTGGAGGACAACAGGGAGGGGGCAGATCTAACACTGCTTGGGAGGGAGTTCCACAACCAAGGGGCCACAACAGAGAAGGCCCTGTCTCTCGTCCCCACCAGACACGCTTGCGAAGATGGCGGGATCGAGAACAGGGCCTCTCCAGAGGATCTTAATGTCCTTGATGGTTCATAGGGAAGAATCCGTTCGGACAAGTAAACTGGGCCGGAACCATAGAGGGTTTTGTAGGTTAAAACCAGCACTTTGAATTGTGCTCGGAAACTAATTGGCAGCCAGTGGAGCTTGTATGCCCCCTGTACCCCGCTCCTGTTAGTAACCTGGCTGCTAAGCATTGGACTAATTGCAGTTTCCGAACAGTCTTCAGAGGCAACCCCACATAGAGAGCGTTGCAGTAGTCTATTCGAGATGTAACTACCGTGGCCAAGTCAGACTTCCCAAGGTACGGGCGCAGCTGCTGTTATCGAACCACAGTAACACCCCCCCCCCCCAAATGATTTATAGTTCACTAAGCGACCACAAATAAATATATGAATTTTTTCCTTTTATGAAAAAGAACTTTCCAAGGGGGTTCGGAGATGAACAGATTTGAGGCTTTAGAATATACCTAGCAGCAGCTATACCCCATGAACTATATTGTACATAACCCTTTAATAAATTGACGATTTTTATGTAATTTGTATCTTTTAAACTATGTACTGTATCTATTTCTCATACGAAGTGTATATAAACTTTTTCTTAAAATGTATCAGAATGTGACCTAGAGACAGCCACCTCTCTGTGACCTTATTCAAGTAATCTCCTGGGAATGGAAAAGTGAGCAAATCCCTCTCACTATTTCCCAAGCCAGGTAATAATCATAGTGATCTCTTTTTGCCAGCCAAATAAACTTGTGCAGTTCACCTGAGGCTGAAATCCTGCTACTCCCTTGTGGAAACAGGATCTTAGAATATGTGCATTCCTTAACTCTTTTGTTGATAGCCAGGTCCTTGATTTCCTAAGATCAGCACCTTTCTCCCTTGAGTCTTGCGTCTTGCACCTGGGCTCCATGTTTGGCACGGAACTGGACTTTTGAGCTAATCGAAAAGTTCATCAACATATTTATGCCATTGTTTCCTCACAAACTGCGCCCTCCCAGGGGGCATCTCTACAGCTGATTGATCCTTCATACTGACCAATCCCCAGCTGAGATTCTCTTCGCCAAGGGAATCCACACCTGTAGGCGGTGACATCAACAGAGTTCCCAGCCAATCTCAACACAGATCCTAGTCTGCCTCTTTTTCAGCCAATCAGGGGAGGGAGCAGGAAGTCTGAATAGCTGTCAAAACTGTATAAGATGTTTTGTATTTTTCTGTGAATTCATACTTGTACCTTTTGAAGCAAATCACTTGTACTTTCATTCTTTTTGGCCAAATCGTATTAAGCCTCTGTGGCTTGTCTACAACGTGATGAGTTGATTTCTCTGTCTTAGCCTATCTGGTTTAGCATATTCTCGCCAGGCATGGATTCTCTATCCGCAGTCCTAGATGAAATCACTACAAAGCTGCTGTCTCTTAGCATCCACCACTTCACTCTGCCTAATATTAGGGCCAGCTCTAACTGCAAATGTACAATGCTTTGTTCTTTTACCTGCCTTTTAACATTTGCAGATTTCTCTGATTACTGCCACCATCACAGGAATTGGGGGGACCATAAACCAAGACTGATTGTAACTTCTGACAAAAAGATTGACGCTTCATTGGATTACATTGCAGTGGCTCCCAGTTGTCAGTCACTCTATATCAGTGTTTCTCAACCTGGGGGTCGGGACCCCTATGGGGGTCGCGAGGGGGTGTCAGAGGGGTCGCCAAAGACCATCGGAAAATACATTATTTTCTTTTGGCCAGGGGGGTTCTGTATGGGAAGTTTGGTTCAATTCCATTGTTGGTAGAGTTCAGAAAGCTCTTTGGTTATATGTGAACTATAAATCCCAGCAACTACAATTCCCAAATATCAAGATCTATTTTCCCCAAACTCCAACTGTGTTCACATTTGGACATATTGAGTATTTGCGCCACGTTTGATCCAGATCCATCTTTATTTGCGTCCACAGTGCTCTCTGGATGTAAGTGAACTCCAACTCCCAAACTCAAGGTCAATGTCCACCAAACCTTTCCAGTATTTTCTGTTGGTCATGGGAGTTCTGTGTGCCAAGTTTGGTTCAACTCCATCATTGGTGGAGTTCAGAATGCTTTTTGATTGTAGGTGAACTATACATCCAAGCAACCACACCTCCCAAATGACAAAATCACCCACTACAACCCCACAAGTATTCAAACTTGGGTGTATCGGGTATTTGTGCCAAATGTGGTCTGGTGAATGAAAATACATTTTACATGATGATTCATAACAGTAGCAAAATTAGTTATGAAGTAGCAACGAAAATGATTTTATGGTTGGGGGTCACCACAACATGAGGAACTGTATTAAGGGGTCATGGCATTGTGAAGTTTGCTACTGTTATGAATCATCATGTAAAATGTATTTTCATTCACCAGACCACATTTGGCACAAATACCCGATACACCCAAGTTTCCTGTTCTTACATTCAAGGAGTATGTCCAAAAAACAGGAGCTGTTATCATGAGAGATGCAATCATCATGACATAACAAGCAAATATCTAGCTTTTAAAACTGCCCCAAGTCTGACTGCAAATGATAATAATGACTAGCCTCATTCAAGCTGGGGTCTTATTGATGTTTTGGTTTACATGGATGGTGGGAACTGTAAGAGAAACCTTCAAAACGTTTCCTTGAATCTAGAAATTAGATAGTTTGAGTTGTATAGGGACACCTCACCCTTTCCTTACTGTCCCCATAAGATTTTTATGTAACGTGCCCATATACAACACAAACTCCCCAACTTCTAGCTTCAAGAAAACTTGATGAAGGGTTCTTCCTCTCCACAATTTATGCATCACCTTTAAAAAATACTTTTTTCACAATCTTATTTTACCTCTAATAATTACATGGTGAATCATAGAACAGGAAGGGAGAGGATCAAAAACAACAATGATCCATTCCAGAAATTGATATGTACCTTTGTTTCATTGTTTATGTTGATATGTCAGATTTCTCTTGTTTGACTTCTACTATTAGACTCACATACATTCTGAAAAACTCTTTATATAATAATTACAATACAATTCAGCTACCACTTAAATGGATGAACATCAGTTCTTTTATATGCAAAATATCCTGAGTAATTTGTGGACAGAAGAATCAGACCATAGTTTTCTCCATTATATTTATGGTATTAGATTTACATTTTAGCCTGAGGCAAAATGCTTTAAACTGGCCTCAGCTTGGTAGAAATTAACAATTATGACCTAGTCTATTGAAACGACATTTATAGGCTGCTCTGACTATTGTAGTCCCTGCCAGAGTTGAAGTAAATAATACAGATTTTAATAGTTACTTCTGGCATAAATATTCAAACAACATGCAAATTGAGTCCTTTCCTCTTTTCTGGCTCCACTGCTTGTTTTTAGAATAAGCAGTGTTTTTATCCTAAAAGACTGTATCAAAAATCTTTGGAAAATGCATAGACAAATAGATTTCTAGCAGAAGTTGGCTACAGATGGCATATATCTCCTCATGGGAAGAATTCCAAAAACAGATTATGGCCTATCTGGGAGTGATCCTGGATTCATCGCTGAGCCTGGAGCCCCAGGTCTTGGCAGTGGCCAGGAGAGCTTTTGCACAGTTAAAGCTTGTGCGCCAGCTGCGCCCTTACTTTGGGAAGTCTGACTTGGCCACAGTGGTCCACGCTCTGGTTACATCCCAAATAGACTACTGCAACACTCTCTACGTGAGGCTGCCTCTGAAGACTGCTCGGAAGCTGCAATTAGTCCAACGTTCGACAGCCAGGTTACTAACAGGAGCGGGGCACAGGGAGCATATAACCCCCTTGCTGCGCCAGCTCCACTGGCTGCCTATTACCTTCCGGGCACAATTCAAAGTGCTGGTTTTAACCTACAAAACCCTATACGGTTCTGGCCCAGTTTACCCGTCCGAACAGATTCTCCCCTACGAACCGTCAAGAACATTACGATCCTCCAGAGAGGCCCTGCTCTCGGTCTCGCCGGCTTTGCAAGCGCAGCTGGTGGGGACGAGAGACAGGGCCTTCTCTGTGGTCGCCCCTCGGCTGTGGAACTATCTACCAAGTGATGCTAGATCTGCCCCCTCTCTGTTGTCTTTAGGAGGCTGGTGAAGATCATTTGCAGACCATGCTACACTGGACTATCTGGTAGGAATATGGGAGAAAGTCTACTGCTCCCTCCCACACTCTGGAACTCCCTCCCTAGAAAGGTTGGGCTGGTACCCTCCTTCGACCATGGCCGCTGGAGTTTATCGGCTTCAGCAGGGAGTGTGGTGAACCTGGCGCCCCATGCCTCGCATCACCCAGCTCCAGATGAAGGGAATCACATGAGGGAAGCATGGTGCTCACATGGAGCACACGTGGAGCATGCAGCTTCCCCCATGAATCCCAATGTCCCGTGTTGCTGTGGTGGCAGCATATGCCAACTACACTCTCTTTCACCCATGGAGCCACACCAGCATCGTTTGATGGGAGCTGGTGAGCTCCGTAGATGACCTGGGCTAAACTAGTGCATGCTGTCAATTTTAGCCCCATTTGAAGAAGTCCTTAGTTACTTTTCTATAGGCAAGCAAAGACTTTTTTAGTTTGGCAGGCCTTTGAAATCTGATTAGGCATGGGAAAAGTTCCTTGGAATGGGCATGTTTTTAATTACTGTTAATTAGAATCATAGACTTCACCACATTCCAAGGTAGAAGGGGGAATTACAAGTTACAACCTAGACATAACTAGTTACTTTCTAGCTCTGAGTTAGATGGATGAACAGACATACATTTGGGGGAATATTCCTCAGGTACAAAACATGGCAATCATGTTATACCCTTTATAGTGCTGGGAAAATGGCATTTATGGCATATATAGCTTGTCACACAGGAGTATGAAATATCGCTACCTCCTGACATTTCTTTTATGGTCTGTTATAAGGTCAGACACCTTGTTCTCTTTTGCAGCTTTCCGCCTAACTTTTAGCCTACATACTGTTCTTTGGTGTTCTACAATAACATATTCACATACAGGAATTCCTAGTGGATATGCCTATCAGAAAGCACAAGTAACTTTTAATAGACCAACAATGAGGCATAGCTTATTTAATACATCATCCAAAGAAACAAGAGAGACAGCCATATGGAAAAATCCAAGTATGTTGAAGGCCATGTTCAGAAAAGAGCCTCTTTCTAAAAATGCACTTCCAGGTGGGTTGTTGTGCTAATTCATTGCAGCACCAGTTAGACTTATGGCCCCTTGAATATTTTTGCATTTTGAAGATCCCGGCCTGTTTCATTAAATTCACAACAGTTTATGTCCGTCTTTGGACCTCTTCAGACTGAAGTCCTCAAGCCAGAGGAAAGCAGGGACATCCATAGGGCAGCGGGGCAAATCTGGCGGACAGTAGGAGAAATTATTACCCCTGCCCCACATCACCTGCATCGCCATCCCACACGGGAAAGTGTTGCTGCCTGGCTTCCCCTGCACTTCCTCCAACTTACTAGATGAGAATTGGCTTGGCCGACTTACCAGCCGAGCAGGTTGCGGGGCGGGGTTGTCCTCATTGCCATCTTGGTGGGAGAGAAGGGGCTTCTTCCTCCCAGAAGCCCCTGGAGTGGCAGGAAGGTTTCCCGCCACCAACGCCGGCTGGCCAATGACGGGGCTGGCCCCGCCCCCTCTCTGTAGCCGGCTGGCCCTCACTTCCCCCCGTGCAGCTTATTTAAGGTGGCCCGGGATGTCCTCTGCAGCACGCAGGGGCCAGATCTGTTTTTCCTCCCACCCTCCCTACTTTATACATTGCTTGTTAGTATCCATTTTGTTCTTATACTCAACTTCATTGTTGCATTGGGTAAGGTTATGCGTTATCATGTTCTTTGTGGCTTATCGCCCCTTGGTTGTAAGAGGGGATAACACCCTGGCCCCCTGAGGTGTCAAGTTTACGTGGACAGGCATTGGGCTGCTCACACCCAGGCTTGCAAGCGCCTTTGGACATTCGTAGGGGGCTGTTCGACCCCTGATCCAGGACCCATGCGTGGCCGCCAACCCTTTGTTCCTGTTTTCAATAAATGAGTTGTGGCCATTTTCATCCAACCACTTGTGTCTGTGTTATTGTTCATGGCGCAAGGTGTATCACCCTTGCACACGCAACACGGGAAGCCTCCTGTGCTCTCAAGGCTCCATTCTACAACACTTGCAGGACGGAGTCAGGATGGAGCCCCGCTAGAAGTAGTCATGTATCATGAGATGGGCTCCAGCAGGCTCTGGCCAGCCTCTGTCCTGCAGGCATTGTAGGACAGGGCCAAAGACTAATGTGATGAGGTCCTTGAATCTCGTGCACTAACACATATTAATCTTCCAAAGTCACAGTTCAGTATAGAATTCATAGAAAAATAGGCGTACAAGAGGTCCTTTCACACTATAGAATTATAGCAACATGTTTCTATTTTTACTCCACCCTGCAGTTTATAGCTTGATGGAACACTAATTCTCTCAGGCATAGACTTTTTTACTACCTCTCCCTAAAATAAAATCACATGATTACACAAGATGGAACCACGCCGGTTAGTCAGCCAGCATTCGATAAATCACATTGATTCTGTAGATTCTGTTTTGAAAAGGAGTAGGTCTTAGGCCAGTGTGTTCCTAGTTTTCAACCGCTTGATATGTAGAGATTTTTGGAAAAGAAAGAAAAGAAAAACAAGCAAAAAAACCCCTGAGACAAAAAGAGTTACAACAAATCTGTTATCTTTTGTCATTTTTCCCAGCCAGTCTGATGTATTGAGGTGGAACGGTCCCATGCTGTTTTTAATGAACCATGATGGCAGAAAGCACAAGTGATATACTCTAACTGTCAGTAGACTGGATTTACTACTAACCCTATCACATTGCTAACCTTTCTTCAGTCCCAGTACTAACTCTACTTCAAGATGTATTTGTCATTTTATTTGTCACGTTTCTATACCGCCCCTCTCAGCCCGAAGGCGACTCGAGACGGTTTACACAGGCAGTCTCTGCCCTCAATACAACACAAACAACAAGGCAACCCCCCCCCCAAAGCCATATAATAACAAATTAACAATTAAAAACATACAATTACAGTCTCAGCGTCATGTTGAAATCATTTTCCATCGCATCGTCGTCATTCCATATATCTCATTAAGCCTTATATTTCATCAGCAAATGCCTGCTCAAATAGCCAAGTCTTGACTTTCTTGCGAAATGTCAGGAGGGAGGAGGCTGATCTGATGTCTTTAGGGAGGGCGTTCCAAAGCCGAGGAGCCACCACTGAAAAGGCCCTGTCTCTCGTCCCCGCCAGTCGCACCTGCGAAGAAGGCGGGACCGAGAGCAGGGCCTCTCCAGATGATCTTAAACATCTCGATGGTTCATAGGGAGAGATGCGTTTGGACAGGTAAGTTGGACCCAAACCGTTTAGGGCTTTAAAGGCTAAAGCCAGCACTTTGAATTGTGCCCCGTAGCAAACTGGCAGCCAGTGGAGCTGGCACAACAGAGGAGTTGTACGCTCTCTGAATGCCGCTCCTGTTATCAACCTGGCTGCTGTTCGTTGGACTAGTTGCAGCTTCCAAATAGTCTTCAAAGGTAACCCCACGTAGAGAGGGTTGCAGTAATCTATACGGGATGTAACCAGAGCATGGACCACCATGGCCAAGTCAGACTTCCCAAGGTACGGGCGCAGCTGGCGCACAAGTTTTAACTGTGCAAATGCTCCCCTGGTCACCTGGGGTTCCAGGCTCAGCAATGAGTCCAGGATCACACCCAAACTGCGAACCTGCGTCTTCAGGGGGCGTGTAACCCCGTCCAACACAGGCTGTAACCCTATGCCCCGTTCAGCCTTTTGACTGACCAGGAGTGCCTCTGTCTTGTCTGGATTCAATTTCAATTTGTTCTCTCTCATCCAGTCCGACACAGGAGCCAAGCACCGGTTCAGGACCTGAACAGCCTCCTTAGTAGCAGGTGGGATGGAGTGACAGAGTTGGACATCATCTGCGTACAGAACGGATCAGATGTAGATATTACAGCACATAAAGACTGCCAATACTAATAAGAGTCTGGAGTCTTATTCTCTTTCCCCGTAGGAATGTCTTGTCACAAAAAAACACGTGACATAATGTCACCATGCCTTGGTGTTACTGCTAGAGCAGTCAATGACGCGGACTTGGGATTGTCAGAATATCTTGTCACTCTTGGAGAGAGATCAGAGGAACGGGGTCTTGAAAGATTTTGGGGTCATGGGGCTCTTACCACACATGGAAGTAGTGAATCCGTATGGGGAGAAGTACTTCTTTCTCTTTGCTATAAGCCAGCAACCCATCACTTTTCCAGGGTGAACCTGTGACCTAAAAATTTACGAGACAATAAGTTGTGCTTTCTCCAACTGCAATCAGTTTCTTCACACCACACGCCATGATTTTATAAACTATCATATTTCCCCCTCCCATTACGCTTCACGCTGTTTTTGATACTGCTCTTGAGAACGTCAGACCTCAATGAAAACAGCGAATGCATGAAGATAAAATACATTCCAATATTGGCTACAAATGGAGGTGTAATCAGACACATTCCCTCAAGGACAGAAACAAGCTGTGGTTATCCTCACTTCACACTTTGTTCCCAATGCTAACTGATACATGAAGTCCCCGAGTAGCAGCTGTACCACTGATGGAAGGAACTTTATATTTACTAACAGTCACTAAGACTAAGATAAAATAGCCCTTGCTGGGAGAGCTTTTATCAAGTTGAATAACAGTGATGGTCAATTTGGGAACATATACAACCAGGCATGTAGCCAGGGGGGGGGGGGGCTAAGGGGGCTTCAGCCCCCCCCCGAAATTCTCAGGGTGGTCCACGAAAAGGCCTTACTGGTACATTATTTAAACTGTTATGCTTATTCATATCATGATCTGATCACCATGCTCATTATATCCCACATTAATGGGGTTATTGGGATAACAATACAAAAGGTTTGCTAGGGTAGACCCTCTTCCACCCAGTCTCAGCCCCCAGAACCAAACTCAGCCCCCCGAATCAAAATCCTGGCTACGGCCCTGTATACAACTAAAACATGAACATAAGAACATAAGAAGAGCCATGCTGAATCGGACCTCAGCCCATCTAGTCCAGCATTCTGTATCACACAGTGGCCCACCAGTTGTACACGGGGATCTCGAGCAGAAGGGAGGGCAAAACCCTCACCTGCTCCCGACCCCCACAACCAGTACCCAGGGAAATCCTGCCTACCTCAACCAACTCGAGGTGGCACTTGAATGTCCTTTTCAGTAACTACCGATACACTTGGTATCCATGAATCTGTCTAATCCTGCCTTGAAGTTGTTCAGGCTGACAGCTGTCACAACCTCTTCTGGAAGTGAGTTCCATAACCCAATGACCCTCTGGGTGAAGAAATATTTCCCTTTATTAGTCCTAATTTTCCTACCTTGGAGCTTCAGGGAGTGCCCTCTAGTCCTAGTGTTTTGTGACAAAGAAAATAGTTTTTCTTTATTCACCTTTTCTATCCCATGCATGATTTTATACACTTCGATCAAGTCACCTCTTAAACGCCGTCTTTCAAGGCTGAAAAGACCAAGGCGTTGCAACCTGGTTTCATAAGGGAGCCGCTCCATCCCTTGGATCATTCTTGTTGCCCTTTTCTGTACCTTTTCCAGTTCCGTTATATCCTTCTTAAGGTGCGGAGACCAGAATTGTACACAGTACTCCAAATGTGGCCTCACCATCGATTTGTAGAGAGGTAATACAACATTTGCTGACCTATTTTCGATTCCCTTCCTGATCATGCCAAGCATAGAATTTGCTTTTTTCACTGCTGCAGCGCACTGGGTTGACATCTTCATTGAGCTGTCCACCAAAACCCCAAGATCCCTTTCCTGGTTTGTCTCGGAAAGCTTTGACCCCATCAATTTGTAGGTGTAGTTGGGGTTCTTTGCCCCGATGTGCATGACTTTACTACATGCACACATTATAGCTTGACAGGCACATGTAAAATGTAATCATGAACCAGGCTGAAATATTACACCACCCAACCAAAAAAAACATTCTTGTTGTGTTGGTTTTAGGCCTGTTCCTGGGTTTTGTTAGTTTGCTTTTTGTTTGTTTCTTTTTGGGGGTGTGGGTTGTGTGTTTTGCATTTTGTTTTGTTTTTTATAATTGATTCAGAAAATTGCATTGGATAGATCACGTCAGCTCTAGTTTCTTAGATATGGTTATCATGGTTTTCTATAGGACACCAGATGAACACTGATTTATGGGATATGCTCGGTATCTCAAAATCTAGAGCTGATAAGGGGAATCAGCAAGTCAAATATACCCAGAAACAGGTCTAACAATAAATGCACCAAAATGTGTGTTGGCCAGTGTTATTAATACTATATTAATATGTGAGGCATGCCCCCTGGTGATGCAGCGAGTTAAACCGCTGAGCTGCTGAACTTGTTGACCGAAAGATTGGTGGTTTGAATCTGGGGAGTGGAGTGAGCCCCCGCTGTTAGGCCCAGCTTTTGCCAACCCAGCAGTTCGAAAACATGCCAATGTGAGGAGATCAATAGGTACCACTTCTGCAGGAAGGTTACGGTGCTCCATGCAGTCATGCTGGCCACATGATCTAGGGGGTGTCTATGGATAATGCCAGATCTTCAGCTTAGAAATGGAGATGAGCACCATCCCCCAGAGTCGGACACAACTAGATTTAATGTAAGGGGAAACCTTTACCTTTTAGTATGTGAGACTTAAGGAAATCTTTGCATAGCGAAATATTATACTTTATTTGTCTGGGTAAAGAAAATTATCAAAATCAAATGTAGGCACTTATAACATAGGTTTAAATCCAATTGCTAGTCAAAACTGAGTACACCCATGGAATGAGTGTTGATTCAGCAGTTGAGTCAATGGGTGTATTCTGTTTGGTACTAGTAATTGCTTTGGTGATCTTTTCATGGTGACTATATGCTGGAAAAATGTGGGATATTATTATTATTTTACTGACACAAAAACACAATATGACACAGCAAACAAGATATATATGCTGGAATTCGTGTCACTAATTCACAAGTCGAACATTTCCACAGTGTTTAAAGCTGGATGATATAATTTTCAATGATGCACACAGATCGAAGTAAGGTGGCTTTTTGCAGTTGACAGATTGTGATTTTGTCAGTGTTTATCATTTCCAAATGCCAGCTGAGATCTTTTGACATGACACCCACTGGGACCACCTGTACTGGTTTATGCCAGATCCTTTGCAGTTCGGTTTTGAGGTCTTAATAATGGCTGAGTTTTTCCTGTTGTTGTTATTGCGTGTGCAAGGGTGACACGCCTCGCGCCAAGAACAATAACACAGACACCAGTGGTTGGATGAAAATGGCCACAACTCATTTATTGAAAACAGGAACAAAGGGTTGGTGGCCACACATGGGTCCTGGATCAGGGTCGTACAGCCCCCATGAATGTCCAAAGGCGTATGCAAACCTGGGGTGTGAGCGGCCCAATGTCTGTCCATGGAAACTCGGCACCCCAGGGGGCCTGGCGTTATCCCCCTAACAACCAAGGGGCGATAAGCCAGCCTGATCCAGGGGCCATGCCACACGCCAAACACGGAGTTGTGACAAAGAACAATATAACGCATCCCCCTGCACAATGCTACAATGACATGAAGAATGAACAAAATGGACACCAACAAGCAATGCAATAAGAAGGGAGGGTGGGAGGAAAAACAGAGCTGGCCCCACATGCAGCCTGGGCAGCCCCATGAGGCCTTAAATAGGCTGCCCAGGTGGAAGTGCAGGCCAGCCGGCGCAAAGAGGGGCGGGGTGGAGCCAGCCCCATCATTGTCCGGCCGGCGTTGGTGGCAGGAAACCTCCCGCTACCCCACGGCTTCTGGGAAGAAGAACCCCCTTCATCTCTCCACAAGATGGCGGCGAGGGCAACCCCGCCCTGCAACCCGCTCGGCCGGTAAGTCGGCCAAGCCCATTATTGTTGTTGTTGTTATTTATTAATTAATTAACCTGCCTTCTCTCCCTGGAGGAACTCAGGATTAGAACATCGGCTCTACTAATTCAGTGGCATTGGCTTAATAATGCTACCAGCCAGAGTTTTGAAAAGTTACTTTTTGGACAACAACTTCCAGAATCTACTAGCCAGTATGCACATGATCTGAAGGAAATTGAAATTCAGTCCAGTTTTCTTGAGAAATACCATAATAGGTCTGTATTTAGAGGAACGTTACTTCTTTTGTTAACACTTTCCCCTTGATATGCAGCTGGGGCTAATCCTGTTTACTTTCCTGCAAGGTCCTTCCTATTTCCTGCTAAACATACTTGGATTGACAGACAACCCCCCCAGCTGTGAGGCCCATGAAGGACTACAAGTTCCATCATACACACAAACACACACCCAGTTTAGAACATCCTGGGCGAGAAAAAATGAGGAGCCGGCTGTCTGCAAGGATGGGTAAAGAAATAAATAATGTGGTGTGATTGGGATTTTAAGGTCAGAATAAAGTGTATGTGTTATACTTTAGTATTTTCATTATTTTATATACATTGTTTTATATGTACTATTAGCAGCTTTGATTCCCTATATGGGGAGAAAGGCAGATAAAATATTAAATAAAGCAAATAAAAATATATAATCTATTGACCAAAGTCACACCCAATCTGATTCCTGACCCATCCTAACTCGTGTCTGTATCTTCTAATATTTTTCCAAGTTTCTTTGCCACTTGCACGTGGCATTTAGCAACTTTCTCAGTCAAGGCTTGTACCCACAAGTTATTAACTACCTTGATACAAGATGATCTAGTGCATTAACAATGTTTCTGTCTGCTCCATGGAAATATTATTAAAGGGCTCTTGGAAACACCTGTCCCTTTAAAATGAAATTACTCACCTCTATTTTTACCACCTGACTTCAGCAACAAAAACACTCAACAGCTGACTGTGCTCTGCTAAGCTTTCCCGCTCTTGTCAGAAATCCAGATGGCGATGTTGTGATTCAAATGTCCTTTTAACTTTAGCAAGGCTGAGGATCAGTAAAACCTGGCAGATAACAAATGATTGCATACATATTAAGATGAAAAATATAATACTTTCATTTGTATTCCTTATACAGAGTTTATACGGAATAAAACCTAATATATTATAGATGCTATATTTACAATATAGGAATCCTTTCCCTTAAATTGTGAGGTTACCTGTGCCTTGAATATAACAGCATACCCGCCAATTGTTCCAATTTGGCAAAATGACCCAGTATCTTCCTCATTCTCCCACTTTCCCCCTTTGTTCTCAACTTAGATCAGGTGCTGCAAACTCTGCAAAATGAAAAAGTAGTTTGCATTCAGTAATTTGAGTAGGGGGAAAGGAGATGAAGTGGTGGAAACATGTCTTTCCCAGTAGGCTCAGACAAAAACAAACTGCAGCTGCCTCCTCTAGCCTGTCTTTCCTCATTACTACTTTTTGCCATCTTGGTCATATTCCAACCTTGGATGGCCACATACATGCCAGATTTCATCTGCGGAAAAGTCAGGGCATATGTTACAAACTACAATAGTTAATTGCTGGTTTTTATTTATGTTCTTCCTTGCAAGTAAGGTGGTTTCCAACAGTCTGAAACGTTGCAATAGAAACACAATGAAGTATATGTGTATGCACACATTAAATTAATTATGCTATTAGAACAACAATTTAAAAGCACCCCACTAATAACAAAAGTATAGTTTTAGAAAAGGGAAACAACATTCATTTTCAAACTTTGGTGTATTAACAGCCAGGCAATGACTGAAACCCTGTCCAAAGAGAAAGATCTTTGTTTGCAACCTAAAGGAGTACAGAAAAGAGATGTAACCTCCTTCTGTTTCTTAATTTGGAAGCAACAGAAGAAGGAGGAGGAGGAGGAGGAGAGGAAGAGGAAGTTGTTTATTTGTACCTCGTCACCATCTCCCCGAAGGGACTCGGGGAGGCTCACAGAAGCACTATGAAGTGCTACACAACAATATCCAACCATATAAAACAATATAAATCTAAAAACTGTGAACAAACATAAACCCCATCTGATGTAAAATGTAAAATTCATAAAATGCAGTAGAACCTGCGAATAAAACTGGCTATCTATGAGCAACAAACCAAATTGCTGAGGCAAAACAGTCACTGGATTTTCAATCAGACCATAAAATTACACAAGGTCAAAGGCCTGTCTAAAGAGCCATGTTGTTAAACAAAAGGCTTGGAGAGTTGAGTGCTCTCTCTTGTTTCTTGTTAATCTGAATTAGCCCACAGAAGAGTACGGGCTACATATCTACTTGCACCATCATATGAATGTATGTTCTGTGGGTTTGAGTTCCAAGCAAGTGGACAATGCAAACTAGAAAAGACGAATTCAGGTTCGAAAATGATGTTGTTAGCATTGCTCTGTGTGCATCGGGTTTCAGAGGCTAAATTTCTTCTTCTCTTAAATAAATGCACTCAGGCACAGATTACTTTTTTGGACACAGAATGACTCCGTGAATCACTCCCACAATTTGCCCACACAAGCAAATGTGCTACACAGCTGAGTCACATACAGAAGGGGCTCCTGGCTAGACATTGATGCAAACCTGGACATGAGAAAATCATGTGATAGCCATAGGGTTCTGTCTTGACAGGCAAGATAGCTTTATAGATTCTTTTGATCTTATAATTATGGATAATTATGAAATAGAAACTTGTAACCCTATTATTAGGAGTTCAGTTTCTCAGATACCAGGCTCAACACAATTACGAGGAATATGTTGGCAACTTGGCAAATGAAAAATATTGTGCTGCTTGAAGCTGGGTAGCAAAAGTTTTCACACACCCATCTGGTTCAAGATACATAGTACTAAAATCCTGCTGTTAATTTGGTTCTGAGACAGATGTGAACTATCCACTGGAAGAGTTTTCTTCCAAAATCTGCTGTGTGAATTGGGAAATATTCTGGTTTTACAAACGAAGGGAGCGATCTTCTTTGCTGGGGTTTATCCAGCTATAATACCTTTCTAGCTCAGCTTACTTGTCTGAACGCATCTGCCTCAGTGTCCCATCTCGCAGTCTAAGATCATCTGGGGAGGACCTGCTCTCGCTCCCGCCAGCATCGCAAATGTGGCTGGTGGGGATGAGAGACAGGGCCTTCTCGGTGGTGGCCCTTCACCTATGGAACACACTCCCAAATGAAATAAGATCGACTCCATCTCTCCTCGCTTTAAAAAAAAGCTGAAGTCGTGGTTCTGGGACCAGGCCTTTGGGCAGCAGATGTGAATTGTACCTTTGGATTTGACTGGATTGACACTTTGGATTTGGACTGGACTGACAATGTGTTCCACTTGATGGCTTTAATTAATTATTGTTGTATGTAGTGGTTTTTAATGTAATGTTTTTTCATGTTTTAATGCTTTTTAATGATGTTGATTATATGGTGTATTTTAAAATTGTATTGGGGTAGTGCAGCCTGTAGTGCTGCAAGTGTAAGCCGTACTGAGTCCCCCTGCGAAGGTGTGAAGCTACGGGGTACAAATACCATAAATAAATAATAAATAAATAATTCAGTCTTACTCTTTTCCTACTGCTTTCTGGATTACCAAGCTTTTCTGAGGAATCACTCTCTCATGATCTGTCCAAAATACGATAGCCTCAGTTTTGGCATTCTAGGGAGAATTCAAGTTTGATTTGTACTTGGGCCCATTTTTTTTTGTCTTTTTGGTAGTCCAAGGTATCTATTGAATAGTCCTGCATCCCCATATTTCAAATGAGTTGATTCTGCTTCTATCAATAATAAGTCTTAAATGTTATAACCACACTTAAACAGTGACGGAAGAATTCATCCTAGTCCAAGAAATGAAAAGCAGGCTAGAAAAATTCCTTAGCAAAATGAATCAAGAGCAAGAGTGCATAGGGCAAAAGCTGTGCTACAATGGATATGTCTGTATCCACTGGCCAGTTTTATAAGAATATCTTGTACATATGCTGCACTAAAACAAAAGAGAGTGAAATAATTCATGTTCGTTTTAAGAATTTAATTCATGCACAACTCTGCCCCTTTCAGGTCATTTCAATACATGTATTCTCTGGGGTTAACTGGGTTGGGGCCGGAGAGATAGCATAGTGGTAACAACAGCTGTGTTTGCAATCAGAAGGTTCCATGTTCAATTCCCGGGCTGGTCTGGACACCCAGCTGGGAGCCCTGTCCACTGTCCACCTAACAGATCGAAAACAAGCCAGCTGTGAGTAGATGAACTAGGGACCGCTCAGCGGGGAAGGATTTACATAAGGACTTTACAACACCTGTATAAAAATAAGGAAGATCGGCTGCCCGAGGTAGAATGCTGAACCAGAGGCTCTTGTCTGAGGATGAAGCAACAGCACCCCCTTGTGACGTAATGGAGCAACCGCATCCGTGACGCAGCCAGAAGAGAACAAAAATCCTTCCAATTGCACATGTTTGTTTGCACATGTTTGTCTGTACAATGCAGGCATGTAGCCAGGGGGGGCTAAGGGGGCTTCAGCCCCCCCCCCCAAATTCTCAGGGTGGTCCACGAAAAGGCCTTACTGGTACATTATTTAAACTGTTATGTTTATTCATATCATGATCTGATCACCATGCTCATTATATCCCACATTAATGGGGTTATTGGGATAACAATACAAAAGATTTGCTAGGGTAGACCCTCTTCCACCCAGTCTCAGCCCCCCCGAACCAAACTCAGCCCCCTCCGAAACAAAATCCTGGCTACGGCCCTGGTACAATGTATTGTAATTGTATGACAGTCGGCAGGGACTGTCTGTCGTATGTGTAATGTAATCTGCTCTGAGTCCCCTTCAGGGTGAGAAGAGCAGAATATAAATAAAGTGTATTATTATTAAAAAGTGTATTGTTCCATGCCCAATAGCACAGTATAAATTTAGTTCTGTAAGACTGAAGAACTATGAATATTACTGCTAATAAAATTGATTATTTAAAAAATATCAACAGGCTGGATCCAGATGTAGGACTTTATCACTTTCACCTCTTATTCTCTGGTTAGACATTTGCATGCTTCTTTGGAAACTGCTCAGGAACCTTATGTACTGGAAATATCCTTGGACTAAAGGTGGGTAAAATGAAGGGACAAATACTTATCTTAGAGCAGTGGTTCTCAACCTGTGGATCCCCAGATGTTTTGGCCTTCAACTCACAGAAATCCTAAGAGCTGGTAAACTGGCTGGGATTTCTGGGAGTTGTAGGCCAAAACGTCTGGGGACCCACAAGTTGAGAATGACTGGTGTAGATAATAGATACATACTGGGCTTAGTACCTTCATTACCTTACCCTTCTGTATATGACTCAGCTGTACAGCAAAAGCATATGTGTATAAAAAAAGAAAAATTAAATAATTTTTAATTGGATTTTGTGTGTATAATGTGATAAAGTAACAGGATAGATAGACCAAAATAATGTGAGGGATTGCAAGGGAAGAAAAGGAGAGAAAACAAAACAAAACAAAAAAACAACATAAAACACACACTACATTTGATTGTAGGTGAACTATAAATCCCAGCAACCACAACTCCCAAATAAGAAAGGCTATTTTCTTAAAACTCCACCAGTGTTCAAATTTGGGCATATTGAGTATTTGTGCCAAATTTCATCCAAATCCATAGTTGTTTGGGTTCATAGTGCTCTCCAAATGTAGGTGAACTACATGTCCCCTAAATTACTGCCAATTCCTGCCAAACCCCTCCAGTATTTTCTGTTGGTCATGTGGGTTCTCTGTGCCAAGTTTGGTCCAGTTCTGTAATTTGTGGGGGTCTCAGTGGTCTGTGGAAGTCAGAGCTGAATCGATGGAAGGTACTGCAAATCCCATCATCCGTTGTCCATACTCCCCCAAACATATTGTTTTTGTGATTAATCACTATGCTTTAATTATGTTCAATTTGTAACAATGAAAATACATCCTGCTTATTAGATATTTGCATTAGAATTTGTAGGAGTAGCAAAATTATTTATGAAGCAGCAACGAAAATATGGTTGGGGGTCATCACAACATGAGGAACCTTATTTAGGGGTCACGGCATTAGAAAGGTTGAAAACCACTGCATTAATGCATATATCTTTCTGTTTAATTGCTATTAAATTTTTTTAAAAATAATTTCTAGGGGGGCGGTGAGTAAAAAAAATTCTGGAAAGGGGGCGGTAGGCCAAAAAGGTTTGGGAGCCACTGCTTTATAGCCAAGCCATGTTTCCACAACAAATCAAATTTTTCAAAATCCAATACTCACAGGGACAGAAAGTGAGGTGAAATCTTCTGAATAGGGGCACAGAGAGCAAAACAAACACCACATGGGTGTTCACCCTTCCATATGCTATTAAAGCCTAGATGTGTGTGTGTGGGGGGCTTTAATAGCATAAGGAGGGAAGAATACCCCTATGGCAGGGGTGCTCATTATGTAGATTGCGATCTACTGGTAGATCGCAGGCAGGGCGAGAGAAAGGCTCAGTCCCGCCCCGCAGGCTCCCGACGCCACCCAGGTGCAGAAGGAGGTTGGACTGGATGGCCCTTGGAGGTCTCCTTCTACTCTAGGAACCTATTGTTGTTGTTACTATTATTATTAGTAGTAGTAGTAGCAGCAGCAGAGGCTGAATGAACATTATCATCATTATTATTATGAATAAATTCAGGGGCTTATTATACTCACATTTAGTTGAATTCAGTCTTAACATATATTATATGGCTCTCACTGAAATAAATTTCCAAATATTTTGCTTTTATGGCTCTCTGAGTAGTGGGTAGGTAGATCATTTTGACTTGATTGTTTTATAAGTAGCTCGCATACTGAAAAAGTGTGAGCACCCCTGCCCTATGTTGTTTGTTTTGTTTTTTGTGTCCTTATTCGGTAGAGAGAGAGAGAGAGAGAGAGAGAGAGAGAGAGAGAGAGAGAGCTACGCTTTAAAAATGTACCTGTGCCGACTTGCATACAAATTCAACTTAAGAACAAACAAACAAACCTATCTTGTTCATGACAACTTGGGGAGTGCCTGTACATAGCAACAACAGACCGGACACAATGTTGTAATAAATAACAGCCAAATACACTATTATCCTGCTGTCATGTGAGTTTCCAGCTTCATGTGATATTGCCGTAAGCAGGATAGTTCCTCATTCAATCCTTTTGCCTCCAGAAGGAAGACTTACAAAAGCACACTATTCCTTTTAACCATCATGATACAACAAAGAACAACCATTAAAGACACACATAAGTTAAATTCCGGATGTAGGTGACACAGGAAACCAACAGAAGCAGGAATTGACTCACTTTCCTTATATTCTTCCCCCCAATACTTCTCCCACCTCCTGCTCCCTACTGTTGTCTCTCATCCAGAATTATACAATAGACAATGTTTATGTGGCCAAGAATCTTACACAATTACTAATTCATAATTTCCCATAATTTCTGCAACATTTCATGCCACACTTCACCCCTCCCTTAGCCGAAATTTCCTCTAAAATAAATCTATGGGACCCAGAAAGATTGCTTGTTTTATTTCCAGAATTCAAAAGAAGATCCTCATCTGGCCTTGGTTCTTTGGCAACGGGGGGAGTGAACAGTATTGTCTGCCTAATCAAATATACGCAATACTGCAATGTAAAGGTTCTTTCTCCTTGTTTAGAATAGACAATCTGATGTCATGTGTGGCTGGGGCAACTCTGAAAAACTGTTGTACCTATCTGCACTTTAATCACACGCAGTAAGCATTAACTCTGGGTTGCTAACCTTCTGTTTACTCTGAGCAGGTAAATATCAGCGACAGGAAAAGAAATCAATTCAAACCAGATCTTCAACAAACAGATTAGCAAAGAGTGCAGCGAAGGTAAATAGAGCTGTAAAACCATAGAATTATCAGGACAAGATGCCCCGATGATCACCCACCTCATTATTTCCCCCTAATCCCTTAGTAATTCATTCGAGTGTTCCATAAGCGGAATGGAAGAGGCCCTGAGATATATAACATCATAAGCGCTGATAGACGAAAGAATACATTAGGCAAATCACATCCAGATGGCTCAAACAAGTAAAACATTTTATCATGGGAAGCAGAATGAGGAAAATTCAGAAGAAAGATGAGGAAGTGAAAAATGGGTGGAAATTCTTGACAGACAGTTCATGGATACTACTGTACAAATTCCACCGGAGGCTCATTCACATTCCAGAATTATAGTGCTATTATTTTAACTACGGTGGTTGCATCCTATGGAATCTTGGGATTTGTAGTTTGGAAAGTGCTGGAACTCTCTGCCGGAGAGTTATAAATATCCCTCCTTAAACTGTGAATTCCAGTTAAAGTGGAATAATGCCACTATAATTGTGTTATATGAATGGAGCCAGAAGCCCTCTTGTTTCCTCTTGTAAACAATAGTAAGTAAGGTGGAGTGACCAGTGGAAAACAGAAGCCAAAATCAACAATTAGTTGAACAACTAATTCTGGCCTGAATCCATATAATGGCACTGCATATGACTCCTTAAGATTTGGCCACTAATTGAACTAAATAAAGGTCTTTCAGTTGGTTCAGTGCAGCTTCCATGCTATCATACTTTGTACTCTGCTTTCTAGCCACTGTTATTTTACAGTTAAGCCATTATTATAGCATGACAAAAAGCAAGCTGTTACCCAATGTTGGATTTTTTTTTAAAATGCATCTTAAACAATAGACTTAATGGGATTGACAATTGATTGTTATACCTGTACAGATCAGAATAGGGCTGAATATCCAAATCAGAAACCATTCTCTTTGTTTCTTCTCTGCCTCAGATCTGTTCTATGATAATGGTTGGCCTAAATTATTAGAACCAGATGGGCTACTGGATGGTAAGACCTAAAATAATGGTCTGTGGCTGTAACACTGGCAGGGGGAATTATTAGATATGGTTTTCTGTGGGCGAGCAGATGGTGGCTACTGGATGGTATATGTTCTGTATCGGAAACTAGAGCCGATGTGGTCTATCTAATGCAATTTTCTGAATCAGCACCCCAAATAATCAAACTGAATCTAAAGTTGACCAAAAATTGATTTGTAACTCTTTCGGTACTAATGCTGGAGAGTGGTCCCTGGTCAAAGTGATTCCTGGTCAAGTTGTCCTTGGTGAAGTGGTCCCTGGTCAAAGTGATCCCTGGTCAAAGTGGTCCCTGGTCCAAAAAAAAGAGGTTAGGAACCACAGTTGTATGCAGAAGAATGGTATTGGAAGGAAACCCTACCATCATCACTATTTACCATACCTCCATCAGGACATGAAAACTCCAATATATTTATGGCATTGCTGTGGACAGGAAAAATGCTATAAGGCAGAAAACCCAGGAATGTGTTAGCCTGATATGTACTATGGCTATTGGCCATCTGGAGGTGTCTGTAAACAGATATTGTTACCTTTTTCCTATACATCTGCATATACTACCACCCCATATTATAAATGTAAACAACTGGCTACTTTCACATTGTGGTTGTTTTACCAATCGCAACAGGAGACCCTGGTAGTGCAATGGGTTAAAACCTTGTGCCAGCAGGACAGGTCAGCGGTTTGAATCCAGGGAGAGTGGGTGAGCTCCCTCTATCAGCACCAGCTCCCCATGCAGGAACATGAGAGAAGCCTCCCACAGGATAGTAAAAACATCAAACATCCAGGTGTCTCCAGGGCAATGTCCTTGCAGATGGCCAATTCTCTCATGCCAGAAGCGACTTGCAGTTTCTCAAGTTGCTCTTGACACACACACAAAAAACTCCCAATTGCAACTAAAACCCTCGAGTTATTTGATATCATCAATCTTTTGAGATGTTTTTGACTTATCAATTGGTGCAAACAGAATCCGAAGTGCCAAAGTAGTTTGCCTTGAATTAACCCAGCAACCACGCCTAGCTTCTTTGTTCTCCCTCAGTATTAAGGAAGGGGGAAATTTATGGGGTGTGATGCCCTTGTTTACCCCCACACGCCCCCGTAGCTACACCCCTGCCCTTTTCCATTGCCCAGAACGCTTCTGACTTTCTAAGTCAAAGGCAGCAAAGGCATGTAAATGATCAACCACTTTTGTTGACTGGAGACTTGAAGAACAAGGTGACATTTCCCCGAGTCAACTACCAGCACGAGAAGTAAAGCAATTGTGCTTCTAGATCTGTCCCCTTCAGGAATGCTACCATGCAGCCTGTGACTCCTGTCCTTTCATTAGGCCAGAGGTAAATGGGAGTAGCACACCCTGTTACAGCTCTAAATAGCAGTACTGTGTGTGTGTGCCCCTAGATAACACTTGATGTGAACCACAGCTGTGCCGGGTTTTTTGCACAGAAGTTAAGTGGAAGTCATAAGGCAGCACGCCTTGTCCATGAAGGGCCCTCATGCACAACTTTCCCTGCCCTCTTCCCTTCGCCTTTCTAGTTTCTCTGGGGGCCATTGCGTGTGCAGGTTTCCTTTTAGAGGAGAAAGGAGATCTCCCCCTTTCTCTTTTGTATCTATCCAGAGGGAAAAGGAAAAATCTGAATTACTTTTTACAGACAAATTACAGGAGGCAGTTTGCAAAACTGGAACCTTAAAGGCAGTCAAGTAGATCAGTGTTTTTCAACCTTTTTTGAGCCGCGGCACATTTTTTACATTTACAAAATCCT
This sequence comes from Anolis apletophallus, assembly GCA_030556195.1. Classification (NCBI taxonomy): domain Eukaryota; kingdom Metazoa; phylum Chordata; class Lepidosauria; order Squamata; family Anolidae; genus Anolis; species Anolis apletophallus. Next base: position 68,041,487 of record JARBWK010000009.1, on the reverse strand, counting down.
GGGGCACACCACCAACCAAAATGACACAAAATGACACTCTAACACAGTAATACATATAGTTAATATGTTTTAAATGTATTTATACACTCACTTAGTGTGAAACCTGGGCCTGTTTCTATGAACACAAAATATATAGTTATATAGTATATTGTTATTATTATATTGCATTACATTACAACATTATCAATATTATATGTATACACAATATACATATATTACTATAATATCAAATACAACATACTATGTCATTGTCACAGTACAACAATTACATACCACATTTTATTATAACAATTATATCGCAATATTAGTTGAAGTCCAAAACACCTGGAGGAAGGCCCAAGTTTGACCATATCTAGTCTAAACCTTCTTCCAAGCCCTTAATAAAGATGCTGCCTGCCAGAGTCTCCATGCCCATCTGTTGGGAGGGCTTGGGTGATGCCTTCCTGCTTGGCTGAAGGGGGTCAGGCTGGATAGCCTTTGGGGGACCCTTATTTCTCCCACGAGTTACTTTCCCTCCTTTCCCCCGTTAGCTGGCTGACTCCCTGCCTGCCTGCCCCTCCGGCCGCTTGCCTGCCTGCCTTCAGCGCTCAGGCTCCGCTGCTCTCTGACTCACACCTCGCATAGCGCCAACAGGGCTGGGCTGGACTGGACTGGACCGAAGTGCTCCCCGCCGGAGCAGAATGGAAGAGAATGGGCCCAAACAGGTCCGCCTTACTGCGCAGCCCTCCCGGAAACAGGGACCCACGCACTGAGGTTCCGGAGACAGAGTAGCAAACTTTATACATGACATCAGATAGATAAGAATCTAATTTCCCACGGCACACCTGACGATCTCTCACGGCACACTGGTTGGGAAACACTGAAATAGATCATCTGAACCATTCTTTTCTAAAACAATGTTATTCATGGTCTACCAAAAAATGAAATACATGAGTTTAAGGCCCCTTCCACACTGCCCTATATCCCAGGATCTGATCTCAGATTATCTGCTTTAAACTGGATTATATGTGTCTCCACTGCCAGATAATCTGGGATAAGAAGATAATCTGGAATCAGATCCTGGGATATAGGGCAGTATAGAAGAGGCATGAGAGCAAATCAACCCTGAATTCTCACTGGAACCCAAAATGACTGAATTGAGGCTATCATAATATGGATAACACAATATGTCTCACTGGAAAATATAATCATACTTGGTAAAGTGGGAGGCAGCTGAAAAAGAGGAGGACTATATGACGGCCCTTCTACCTAACTAATTAACTTGTAAAATGCCACGATCTGATGTATATTATTTTTTGTGATAGTTTTGCATAGGATGTTCTGTGCTTGTTTTATATGGCATGCTACGAGTGCGGGTCAATAAGTCCGTGACTTTTTGAATTTCCCGCCTCTTAACTGAAAGGGCAACACTGCTCCTGTCAACAGGCATCTGTCAGTTGACTCCTGTCAAAATTTGAACAAGCTGCATCATTTAGTTTGTGTTTGACAGCCATTGATAGCAGACTACTGCATGATTTGAGGAGAAAATGGAAAAAAGTGAATTTTGTGTGCTCATTAAGCATTTTTTTTTGTGGGAAAAAACATTACTCAAACCAAGGCTAAGCTTGATAAATACTATGGGAACTCTGCACCATCAATTTCAATGGTTAAAAAGTGATTTACTGAATTTCGTTGTGGCCGTACAAGCACGGAAGATGCCGAACATTCTGGATGCCCAGTTGAGGTCTTTACACCCGAAACAAATGAAAAAATTCACGATGTGGTGTTGGCCAATCGGAGATTGAAAGTGTGAGAGATTGTGGAAGCCATAGGCATCTCACATCGCTCAGTGGTTTCAATTAGAAATGATCACTTGGGTATGAGAAAGCTTTCCGCAAGATAGTCCAGGGATATTTCCAGTACATAAGGTTCCTGAGCATAGTTTCCAAAGAAGCATGCAGAAGGTTAAGTTGCAACAAGGATTGCAATCAAACTCCAAACAGCAGGTGTCAACAGAAGGGCTAGAGAACAGTGCAATTGTATGGGGTGTATCACAATGAGTCAGAAGTGGGAGGCATGCCACTTTGAATCTTGTATGGGGAGAGAATTTAGGGGTTCTACATGTTCTTGGAAGGTCAAGTGTGGTGCTTGTGAAAGCCACTGATGCCCTCCAATCTTCAGTATCTTCTCTTCGAAAAATGCCCATAAATCCTTTAAAACAATTATAAACCTATCCAAATATTTGTTTTTGTGGTTTGATATCCCACTTTATCTCAAAATTGAATCCATAATGTTCATATTGTTATGAGTAAATCCTTAAATGAAAGATGTCTACCCCAATTCCAAAATCCAGCCAGAATGATGCAATTCTGGTATTTTAAAAAATGTAGCCATGGTGGTGCAGCTGCATTTCTCCAGGACTATGGAGGCACAAAAGAATCAGCAGACGTGGCCCTCTGAGCTCTATAACATGCCTACTCATGTAACACAGATTTCCAACAGGAAGGAAGCAATTCCTTCCTTTTAGAAGTCAAAAGGAACGGTTACATAGCTACATCCACAGGTGTTTTCATCCACAGGTGTTTTCAGAGGATACGCTGTTCCAGCCAAGTGTGATTCAGTGTGGGATCTTTCAGAGAGAGAACTACATCATTGTGAGGAAGGCTATGAGGAAGGCTTGTGTTCCTGTTTCATAGACAAATTCAAAAGGTCTTGATCTCTCTTTTGTGTCTTGAAACTAGATGTGGAAGAGTGGCCAACCTTTTAAACAAAGGAGTTTTCTCCATAAAGTAGAATGTATGACTGCTATGTTCTTGATCCTTCACACTGCTAACTTACTAACAAAAAGGGCAAGGTAGTGGACAGAAGAAGAATGTGGGGAATTTGCATCCCAGAATCCCTAGAACAGGGGTAGGGAACCTATGGCCCGGGAGCCAGATGTGGCTCTTTTAATGATTGCATCTGGCTCTCCAGAGCAGCCTGGACCTCGGTTTCCCAGCATGCAGCGGGGAGGAGTGATGCAAATGTGCCGCGACTGCCGCTTCTGCATCGCCATCACCGCCTCTTCCTCATCCCCCGCTGCTCTCGGGGCCCTGCGCTCTCTTCGCCGGAGATGGCAGAGCCCGGCGGTGGCACCTCGTCCTCGTCTTCCTCTTCGTCCTCCGTCACAGGCCTCGGGGGAGCCCAGCTCATCACTCTCATTGTCGGGCAGCTCAAGAGCCACTGCCTCTTGGATGCCTCCCGGAGGGACTGCCTCATCGACACCAAAGTCCGCCTTGGCCTCATGCCCTCCTCCTCTTCCTTCCTTCCTTCCTTCCTTCCTTCCTCCTTCCTTTCTTTCTTTTTCCCTCTCTTTTTCTTTCATTCTTTTTCCTCCCTCTCTCCCTACCTTCTTTCCTCCCGCCCTCTTCCATTCTTTCCTTCTCTCCTTCCTTTTCCCTCCCTCTCTCCCCTTTCTTCTTTCCTCCATTCTCCCTCCCTCTACCTTCCACCCTTCCTCTTCTATTCTTTTCCCCCAAGTCGGATTCCTTCTCCTTCCTTTCTTTTCACTTCCCTCTCCCTTCTTTCTTTTCTTCTTTTCCCTTCATTACTTTATTTTTTTCTCACTCCCTCTCCTTTCTTTTCCCCACCCTTTCCTTTCCTCACTTCCCATTTCCTTCTTTCTCTTCCCCTCCTTGTCTGTCTCCTGCTTTTCTTTTCCTCCTTTTCCATAGTTTGTTCTTCTTTTCTTTCTACCTCTCCCCTCCCTCCTTTATTTCCTCTGTCTTTCTTTCTTTCCCCCTTCCTTCCATCTTCTCTTACTTCCCATTTTTATACAGTACATGTAGTAATTTTGTGTGTGAAAGAAAATGTGCAGACACCAAACTATCAGATAGTAAATGTGACACTATCTCAGCCAACCATTTGGACAAATGTAGAGTATTTCAGATTTCCAAATGACATAGGACAGGTGCTGCATTTCTAATAGGCCGCCACCTCTCCACAAAAGTCAACAGTGACACTGAAATATTGTACAACACTGCCTGTTTTCTGTGAGTGCATCATTTTTCCGAATGAAGCAGAGTTTTTGAAGATCGGGACATCTGTAGGGATGCCAAGGTACTTGTTTATAAAGCCATTGTCATCCCAACTGTGCTATACACTTGCGAAACGTGGACTGTCTACAGGCATCACACTCAACTCCTGGAACAAGTCCAACTCCTGGAACAAGTCCATCAGCATTGCCTTCGAAAAATCCTGCAAATCTCTTGATAAGACAGGCGGACAAACGTCAGCGTGCTAGAAGAAGCAAAGACCACCAGCATTGAAGCAGTGCTTCAACGTAAACAACTCCACTGAACTGGGCATGTTGCCCGATCACCATCTCCCAAAACAGTTACTTTACTCCTAATTCAAGAATGGAAAACGGAATGTTGGTGGACAGGAAAAGAGATTTAAAGAAGGGATTAAAACCAACCTTAAACCTCGGTGGCATAGACACCGAGAACTGGAAAGTCCTGGCCCTTGAGCTGTCTAACTGGAGGTCAGCAGTGACCAGCAGTGTTGCAGAAGAGGCACAAATGGAGGGCGAAAGGAAGAAACATTTCAATAGGAAGGCGTGTCAAGCCGACCGGGACCACTTTCCACATGGAAACCGTTGCCCTCAAGTGGACGAACATGCAGATCAAGAATAGGGCTCCACAGTCACCTACGTATCCACTGCCAAGACACTGCACTTGGAAGGCCATCAGTAAATAAGTAAGTAAACTTTATTACTGTTAATGACCAGTTCATAACAGGGGGACCCAGTCCCGCACATCCATGCCAAGACTCGAAAAACAATTGGGCCAGCTCATACAAGCTGTCCAAACTAAAGACCCAGCTACTTTCTGGAAGGCCATAATACTCAGACAACGAGGGATTGCCCAATTAACTTATAACTGGGAGAATTCCCTTTGAAATGCCTTGTCTATATGCATATATTCTGGAATGGGAGAAATTATTTAAGAGGAAACTCACCCACAGAACACACACATTTTTAATTATTTGACCCATTGGCAGTTCTCAGCATGCCTCTACAATAGTCATTTCAAAGGTATGTGGACAAAAACTAACTAAAGAGAGACCTGTTAGCGATAGTTAATATCGGTAGTAGTTGCTCTGGATGTCAAAACATGTTTTTTCAGCCCCATCATGTTCCTGGTATTCTTCTGTGAAATTCAATCTTGCTGTTTCAGTGTGAAAACAATAACCGCAGAGGAATGTATGGACATTCGATTGCAGTCATTGATCATTGACATTTGCAAGAAGGACCAATTCCTGCAATTGCAAGATAGATTTGCATTTTTTTAATCTTCTTTTTTAATGGCTGCCTGGCTTGAATGTTGAATGTGGTTGATGGATGAGCCACATTCTGCTTAAAATAGCTAGTCTGATTGCTTTTCATTGGCATACATATTAACCTTATTGAAATATCTATCTATGTATATAATAAAAGTCAGTGTTTGCGGCGGTGCGGAGGGCGGGAGGTGCAGAGGAATATGTGCCAGCTTTTCGATTGGCTGCCACTGTGGGATTATTTGCATAAAGGACTCTGATTGGCCAGCCTCAGAACTCCAACATTCTAAGGCAACAGACAGAGGGGATTGGTTGCCACTGAGGGCGTATTTGCATAAAGGACTCTCATTGGCCATCTACATTCCAACATTCTAAGATGACACAGATGGAAAAGGGAAGGCTTCAGGCAGTCAGTCACTGCCGCCCACAGCAATGACAATCAGGACCAAACTTGGCTCACAGAGGCCCAATGGCCCACTTCACAGCCTGGTGTGGTTTAGGGCAGGATGGGCCACAAATGATGGGATTTGTAGTACCTACACCTGATTCACTTCTTAAACAACATTGTAGCCCCTATAACTCACAGACCAGGCCCAAAATTGACAGCAAGGCTTCCTTAACTTGATTTTCCTGACTAGGCCTCCGATCATGGGATATTGTTTAGGGCCTGAATTGACAGTAAGGCTTCCTCAACTTGATTTTCCTGACTAGGCCCCCAACAATGACCGAACAATACCAAACTTGGCACACAGATTCCCCAAGAAGCACTGTACATCCTCGTGCAGTTTGAGGGAGGATGGACCATGGATAATGGGACTTGCAGTACTTTAATTCACTTCCTTAGAGCACTGTGGCCCACACCAATGACAAATCAGGACCAAACTTGGCACACAGAGGCCCAATGACCCACTCTACATCCTGTTGCAGTTTGAAGGAGGATGGACCATGGATGATGGGACTTGCAGTACCTTCACTCACTTCCTGAAAACAACGCAACCCTCATCCAATGACCAATACAGACAAAAAATGGCACACAGAACCTCCTTGATCCACTCTACACCCCGGTGCTGTTTCAAGGAGGATGGACCACAGATTATGGGACTTCACTCATCTTACGAGACTGCTGCAACCCTCATCCAATGAATGATCAAGACTAAACGTGACACACAGAACCCCCATGGCCCACTCTATCTTCTACTGCAGTTTGGCGGAAGGTGGACTGTGGATGATGGAACTTGAAGTACCAAAGACCAACATTGGCACACAATGCCTTTCTCAAATAACCCGGGCACCGCCGGGTCCCCAAGCTAGTATTAAATATAAAAAGCACTGCAAACACCAGTAAATACTGTTTTTTGAGAAGTGGGATTTTTTCCCATTTGGTTAGGAATGTTACTCTTTTTAAAAAGGATACATGACTCCCTCGTCATGTATCACAGGAAGGTCACTCATCAAAATGGATTCTGTGATACAACATGGATTTCGTATTCATGAAGGCTTTCTCAACAATAGATATGGGGTAACTATTCAAATGTTGTAGTGAGAATTCAGTATCCCAATCCACCAAGGAGAATTCTGAGAACTACTGGAGCATATTTTCTGTTCATTTCCTGAAATGAGTGATCACTAGCAATAGTTCTCAGCTTTAAAGCTAGTTATTTGAATAGCCTAAAAAAGGCAGTACAGTTAAAGATAAGGTGCTTCCAATATGCCGTCTTTCTATTAAGATGCACTTTTCAGTAACTGCTTCCAAGAAGTTGTCAAGGGAAGCATTAGGTACAACCCAATGCATTCTAGTTTTATGGCAGAATCCAGCATAAAACATAGTACTGCACTGCCATCAAAAGCACAGCAATAGTATATTTCAGGTGAGTTACAAATGATAAAATCTAGGTAAGATCATAATTCATTCATCAGGTTGGGAGTCTCTAAGCAACCGTGACAATGCTATTTGATTTCTTGGCAATTGTAACAGGAATTCCTGCAAGTCATTCCACTATATATATTAGCGCTAACTGATGGAAGATATTCGTCAGAATGAAGTCCCACTGATTTAAGAGCATATGATTCCATGTGCATTGATACCTTTACTTAGTTTACATATAATTCATTCCATGTCCACTTGGAAATGTTTTTGGTTTTTTTTTACTATTTTACTAGATTTTTCGAGAGTTGCCTCCCCTCCCCAAGGAACTGTTTATAACAGCTTCATGACATCCATAGTTAACTGGAAGCAAGTTTCACTCAGGGTGAAATTTCACAAGGGTCAGGAGAACAAGCCCTATGAGGAGCAGCTTGAAGAGCTGGGCATGTTTAGCCTGAAGAAGAGAAGGCGGAGAGCCATGTAAAAGTATGTGAGAGGAAGTCATATCTATGTTGTGTTCATCAAAACAGGCCCAGGTTTCACACTGAGTGTATAAATATATTTAAAAACATATTAACTATATGTATTACTGTGTTAGAGTGTCATTTCATGTCATTTTGGTTGGTGGTGTGCCCCAGGATTTTGTAAATGTAAAAAATGTGCCGCGGCTCAAAAAAGGTTGAACACTGCTCTAAGCATTATGCTTAGATCTACAGAGCTATTTCTGCACTGTACATTTGCCAAGAACAAGGGAAGTCAAATGGGTTCCCCTAGTTGTGTATTTCTGGATTGCCATGAGCTATGAATTGAAACCATCCTCATTCTATGTCCACAAAGGCTTTTTCTGCATGTAGGGTTTTTTTTCTTATGTAGGTTTTTAAATAGCAGTGGTGTTACTTGTACCAAAAGACAATGCATAAGCATTTACTCTCTGTCCGAAAAGCAGATTGAAATGCATAGTGTTGTGGACACAGAACATTTATTGGATACAACCCTCTTTCAGTAACAATGAGAAAGAAAGGAGTATCTTCAGGAAAAATGAAAAGGTAGACAATATGGGAAGCCTAGGAAAACTCACAGAGCTTACATGTCATTAAATGGCTTGGCCCAACTTACCGGGCCGAGCAGATTGCGGCGCTGGGTGTCCTCTCTGCCATTATGGATCGGGAGGGAGGCTTCTTCCTCCCAGAAGCCCCCTTGGTGGCGGGAGATTTTCCCGCCACCAGATCCAGCTGGCCAATGGTGGGACTGGCCCCGCCCTGGCCTGAATTGTAGTTGGGGCCAGCCCTCTCTTCCACCCGGGCAGCCTACTTAAGGCTGCCCGGGGGCCACCAGCAGGCACTGAACCTGCATCAGCTTTTCCACCCACCCTCCCTGCATGTAGCATTGCTTTGCATTTGTTATCTTGTCTTGCTGTTGTTTGGTGTTCATCTTGCTCTGTATTTTGTTAGCTGATCTTGCCGTTGTTGTGTGTTTATCTTGTCACAACTCTGTGTTGGGCGTGTGGCATGGCCCCTGGATCGGGGTGGTGTATCGCCCCTTGTTGGAAGGGGGGATAACGCCCTGGCCCCTGGGGTGCCGAGCTTACGGGAACCGGCGGCGTGCCGGTGGCACCCAGGGATGTAAGCATCTTCGGACAGCAGCAGGCTGTCCGACCCCTGATCCAGGACCCATGCATGGCTGCCAACCCTTGTTTCTGTTATCAATAAATGAGTTGTGCCCATATTTTACTCCAACTACTTGTGTTGGTGTCTTCTTGGTAACATGGGAGGGGGGGAGGTGTATCACCCATACACACGCAATCATAATGACATTAAGCACATAGATGAGTATAAATTAAATGTTATTTTCTCAAACAGGGATTTTATTTTGATGTTTGTCTCCGGCAATTCTATTTCAGTATTTAGGCAGAATTCTTTAGAACTGATGTATAAAAGACTAGCTGAAGCAGATGTTAAAAAAACCCACAGGTAGAAGGTCATGTTTATTTAACTATTCCTTGTGCAAACGTGTTTTTTTAATTTAAAAAACCTGACTTGTTGATGCATTCAAACATGGTCCCTATCATCTGCATGATGAAGATGACTGCTTTCAAATTAGTCACCATACAACAATCTAGAGCTGTGCTTCTCCATAATTACAAGATGTCCGTGGCAGAACCTAGAGAATATTTGGGCAAAAACTGAATCATCCAAACAGGCCCCAGCAGCACAAGAAACACTAAAAGAATGCAGGTCTTACCTGATGAGCAACGTGAAAACATGCCAATGTTATGAGAATCAAGCAAACAATCTACAAAGGAATAATAAACCCTTGCAATTGATGGAATGGTGAATTTGGGTCCAGGCTGCCTCTTCGATACAAAGCTTAGGATTTCATTAGGTGGTAAATGTATCAGAATAAGTCATCCTTCATGCTATACACTCTGATTTTGCATAAACTACATTGGCTCCATCCTCTGGAATTCTGAGATTTGTAGTTTTGGGGATTGAAATGCTATAATTATGAATGTGGGCCAGATTTAAAAACAAGAAGAGGATCTGGAGGTTGGAAGTCAGAAGCAAGTCTGGTGATACCTTCCCAGCACCATAAAAGGGACCATGAGTGTGATACACTACGCAATTGTAACACTATGATTCCATTTAATGCCATAACTACGTCCTCTGGGATCCTAGGGTTAGAGTTCTCTGGCTAAGAAGTCTAAGAAACCTTCCCTTAATTATGGTAATTAATGTGGTGCCATAGTGCTATAAGTGGGTAAGGTGACAGGCTCATGCATAAGGTTCCCTTTGCTGGGCTACTAGGTCTCTGGGCCACCATTTTCCCTGACAAAGCACCTGAAGTAGTACTGTGAGAAAGTTAAAATCATTACAATCAGCAACAGCCTCCCAAAAAAGGGGGGGGGAAGAGAATGGGAAATGGAATGAGCTGGCATGGAGGTTACAACAGCTATCAGAACCAAGGAACTATAATGAGAAAATTCATGTTCCTGTATATCAATGGTTATTAACCTGTGGGTCGCAAACCATCAGTGGACCGCAAGGGTTAAAATCTGGTCTAGCCTCCTTCCTCTTTCTTTCTTTTCTTTTCTTTATTTATTTTATTTCTGCTCCTTTTGCACCACCTGCCACTCCTTCCCAACTGCTGACCATGGCATATGTTCTGTATCAGAAACTAGAGCTGATGTGGTGTATTCAGTGTAATTTTCTGAATCACCACCCCAAACCGAATCTACAGTTGACCAAAAACTCATTCATAACCCTTTTGGTATTAATGTTGGTCAAAGTGATCCCTGGTCACAGTGGTCCCTGGTCAAGTGGGCCCTGGTCAAAGTGGTCCATGGTCAAAGTGGTCCCTGGTCAAAAAAAGGTTGGGAACCATTGCTGTATATCAATCTGTCTTAAAATCTTAAGTCTTGTAGTCATTATCACCTGACCAGCTTGTGTTTATAAATCTATGAACACTGTGAATGATCACAAAAACATGCATTATCAATGTATCTCAAATATACAAACTACCCTCGGCCAGAGGCAACACCAATTCCAAAATCAAATATCTGGAATAAGATTGCAAATAAAAACACTGGGACATTTTGTCATATTTTTCCTGGTGTGAATTATATCACCATTTTAAAAAATTTGCTATATTTATACCCCGCCCTTCGCATCTCAAAGGGGACTCAGAGAGGCTTACAAACTACAGCAAAAGAAACCCCAAAAAACAATGCAGTAGATTTTAATATTATAGCTCTAAGTATCCTTTTGTTCTATCTTTTGTTGTTGCTTATTCGTTCAGTTGCTTCTGACTTTGCGTGACCTGTCGACCGTCACCATCCCCAGCTCCTACAAGGTCAAGCCAGTCACTTCAAGGATAACATCCATTCATCCTGCCCTTGTCCGGCCATTATTCCCTTTTCCTTCCATTTTCCCCAGTATCATTATCTACTCCAAGCTGTCCTGTCTTCTCATTATGTGGCCAAAGTACTTAATCTTTGCCTGGAAAAAAACCTGAACTATTCAGATTTTTCAGTGAATCCAGTAATCCAAATGGATTTAAGAATATCTAAATTCAGGTTGCTCCTCACTTAGAAGGATGATAAAGGAATGCTATTGGCATTACAGAGCAAAGGGAAGACTGGAACTCAGCTCGTTAAAGTTAATCATTAAGGCAAGACTATTAAGACAAGAAAGATTGATATGGTAAGATTTGAGTGTGAACACGAAAGGTGAGGAAAAACTAACAAGGATTAGGCTTGGAAACGGGATAGGGTTTTGTCAAAATATTCTGTAGTTATTGTGTATTCCAAAGATGCATCAAGACAATTTCCAGTAACAAAAGGAAAGGGGGGAATCATCTCATTCATCTCATAAAGTAAGATAAGTGTAACAAACTGTGCCAAAAGTCACATAAGCATCAGTTAAGATTAAAAGTTGCAAATTTATTAGAACATGAAAGATGCATGCGTATAGTTCTGACCTACAGGATAGCATTTGAAGGTCACAGTTACCTAGCCAAAGCACATCATGCATACAAGCTATTGTCTTCATTATTTTATAGTGCTGAGCAAGGATAAACAGCTTGTTTCTAATTGCATGAGACATGCTGGACCAAAGAAACAATACTCTATATGAATGTTTAGCCTACAGAAGAGGCTGAGAGGAGACATGATGAGGGCCATGTATAAATATGTGAAGGGAAAGTCATAGGGAAGAGAGAGCAAGCTTGTTTTCTGCTGCCCTGGAGACTAGGATACGGAACAATGGCCAGGCCAGGATTACCCATAAGGCCAACCTAGGCCATGGCCTAGGGGTGCAAGCCAAGGGGGGGGGCACAGATCAAGGACCAAAAAAAAGTTGAAACAAATAAAAACGCAACGCGCTTGGAGATGAGGAAGGAAGGATACCGGAGGTCCTCCTTTTCGGCGGCGGCCCTACCCCTTCCTGAATACCAGCTCCTGCCTCTGCTATTGTTGCGCAAATGGCATATGCGCAGGGGCTCTTGACACTGGTGTCGACGTCAACAGGAGGAACAATTAACTCCCTCGATGTCGACAGCATCCATTTGCTGGCTCCTTCAGTGCAAGTACAGGAAACTCCATTGCGCAGTCTGTGCATGCCCTAACACCATGAAAGCTGGTATTCCTCCTCCAACACAAGGAGGAGACTCCTCCTTACTGGAGAGAGAAGTGCAACTGCCGGCTACGGCACATGCGCAAACCCCAGTACAGGAGAGAAGCCCAACGTGACAAGCCCCGGTATCGAGGAGAAGTGCGGCATCGGTACAGCTGCTGACTACAATGCATGCGCAATCCCCAATACCGGGTAGGAGCCAAGTGCCTCCACCCCCAGCATCGGGGAGGAGGCTCCTCCCCCATGCCTGCATCCATAGTGCCTGCCGAGAGGGAAACTCCTGTGGCGGACCTAGTGGGGCCACACCGGGAGAGCTGGATGCAGGGCCCTAAGGGACAAGCGGATGAAAGGATGTGGGGTGCGGTAGAGGTTGGCTTAAAGGGGGCATAATTCCAAAGTGTGGCCTAGGGTGCAAAAAGGTGTTAATCCAGGCCTGACAATGGCTTCACAGTACACGAAAGGAGATTCCACCTGAACATTAGGAAGACCTTCCTAACTGTGAGAGCTCTTCAGCAGTGGAACTCACTGCCCTGAAGTGTGGTGGAAGCTCCTTCTTTGGAGGCTTGAACTCCCAAAAGCTGAGAGCTACAATTCAAGAACATCTGAAGCATCACACAACTGCCTGCCGTGTTACAATAAAATTGCCTTTCTTTACCACTTCATCACACTAGAGAATGAATCCACTTTAAATCCAGTTTCTGCCTCCTGCAGAATTCTGGGGTTTGTAGTTTCTGCAGGAGGCAGAACCCGGATTTAAATTGAATTCATTCTCTAGTGTGAGGAGGCCCTAGACAGGACACACTTCAGATGCAAAAACAGCTTATCTCTTTGGTGCTGAGGGTTTGGTACAGTTACACTGTCAATCTACAGTTTGCAGTTACGTTCTTATCTTCCACTTGCATGTTATTTTTGGAAATACTGCATTCTTATGGTGAAGGGGTTAAGTATAATTAGAAGATAAATGATAGCAGAGCCCTAGAACCTGGAATATTTTTTTGTACTAAATACCCTTTATATCTCCCAACCTGCATGCTCACATATAAATATGGGCAAAGGAAATATTAGAACATTACCCTCCTAAGGCATTGTGAGTCATTAAAAATCATCCCCAACTAGAATCAATATATTTGCTGTGTTCACGTCCCCTTGGCAGGTTTGCCTGTTCATTTCAGACTCCGGGGACACATCTATTTCTAGAGAACTAAACAAGGGGAGTGTATCCCTGCTGGTTCTGTTGGACATCTCAGCAGCTTTCAAAATCATCAACCATGGTATCCTTCTTGGTTGGCTTTCTGGAATAGGTCTTGGAGGATCAGACCCTGGAGGGTCAGACCCAGATGATGGTGCTGGAGGACACCTGCTTAGACCCTTGGCCATTGTCCTGTAGGGTTTCGCAAGGTTCTATTCTTTTCCCCATGCTTTTCAACATCTACATGAAGCCACTGGGAGAGGTCATCTGGAGTTTTGGAATAGGATGCCATCTTTATGCAGATAACATACAACTCTACTGCTCTTTTCCATCCCACTCCAAGGAAGCTCCCCAGATCTTGGGCCAGTGTCTGGAAGCTGTGATAGACTGGATGAGGGCTAAAAAGCGTAGGCTTAATCCAGACAAAACAGAGGTCCTCCTGGTCAGTCGTGAGGTCAATCAGGATATAGGGTAGCAACCTGTGTTCAGCGGAGTTACACTCCCCCTGAAGACACAGGTCCACAGTCTGGGGGTTCTCCTGGATTCATTGCTGATGCCTGAAGCTCAGGTATCAGCAGTGGCTGGGAGGGCCTTCACACAATTAAAACTTGTGCACTAGCTGTGACCATACCTCAAAAAGCCTGACTTGGCCACAGTCGTCCATGCCTTTGTTACATCTAGAATGGATTACTACATGGGGTTGCCTTTGAAGATGACTCAGAAATTATAATTGGTACAAAGATCGGCAGCCAGGTTACTAACTGGAGCTAACTATAGGGAGCATACCATGCCCCTATTGAAGCAGCTTCACTGATTGCTGATAAGTTTCCAGTCCCAATTCAAAGTGCAGGTTATCACCTATAAAGCCCTACACAATTCAGGTCCAGCCTACCTTTGTGATGGCATCTCCCCTTATGAACCGGTGCAGGCTCTAAGACAGGGGTGGGCAATTACCGGCCCTCCAGGTGTTTTGGACTTCAACTCCCAGAAATCCTAGCCAGTTTACCAGCTCTTAGGATTTCTGGGAGTTGAAGTCCAAAACACCTGGAGGGCCGGTAATTGCCCACCCCTGCTCTAAGATCTGCCAGGGAGGCCCTCCTCTTGGTCCCACCACCGTCTCTAGTGCAGTTGGTGGGGACGAGGAAGAAGGCCTTCTCGGTGGTGGGCTCCCGGCTCTGGAACACCCTCCCCGGGGAACTTAGACAGGCCCCTACACTACAATATTTTAAGAAAGAGTTAAATACTTGGTTTTGTCAGCAGGCATTTGATCAGGTTTAGACAGAAATCAGAACTGATTGCCAATTACTTAGCATTTTATATCTAAATTTATTGTTGCATTCAGCTGGGCTGCTATATTGATTATACAAATCTTTTGACTGGTTCTATTTTAATAAAGGTTGGTTTTTTTCAATTCATATAACTAGTTCATGTAATATTATTATTGTTTTCGTGTCGATGTATTTTATTCTATGTATTATGTATTTTATGTATGGCATCTTTGTGTGCTATTTTGTAAGCCGCCCTGAGTCCCTATGGGAGATGGTGGCAGGGTATAAATAAAGTGTTGTTGTTGTTATATTTCTAAAGTCCAATTCTAAATGCTCAACTGAATCTTTCTTTTGGAGCCGAAAGTCCGTTTCTAAATACGCAACTGAATCTGTCTGTGGGAACCTAAAGTCCATTTCTAAATGCTCAGCTGAAGTTTTAAGTTACTGCAATGCTAGACATTTGCAGACAGGAGGAACATTTCATTGGAGGGTTGAATCCTTCACTATGCCCCCTCTGTAGCTACATCCCACCTCAAGGTAATCACCAGGTTCTGGTGTCCTTCTAATGCAAAAGGTTCCAGATGCAATGTGCAGGCTCTCTGGGTAAAAAAAAAAACTTCTGCTCCAAAGAACTGTGCCAATCCAAATAGGTAAAAGGTAATGAGACTGACTGGCAGTACTGCCTGATGCAATAATTTTTTGTGCATGCGTTTGAACGCTGTTCTTCCTCCTTCTCCCAACAGCTCTTTCCTAAGAAAGATGTGAGTCATCCATTGTGTACATTTTCCATACTTGGCTGCATTATCTTAAAGTAAAGTTGGCGTGCTGTGTCATGTGGTGAAGTTGCTTTGCCATGTGCATTTTAATGGGAAATTGTACCAAAACAAAAAAGTGGCGAGCCAAAGGCATTATTCATTCATTTCTTTACAACATCAGAATACTTCTTAATCCGCTCTCTAAAATATTACTACTGTTTATAATCCAATGGGCATCTATTCTTTTCTTGTTTAGTCATAAAAATAGAGCCTATTTTCTGTATGCATGACTGTATATTAGCCAAGCATTCCCTCCTTGCGTCAATATTATTTCCACTAGAATAGCAATCTATTGAAGTACGTAATTTAAAACACACACATTTCAGGAGATTAATCAAAACTCCTTCTAGCTCAACCCTATCATTACCAAGTGATGCAGGTATAAACAAGGTCATTAGCCAATAGGGGACACCAATGGATCAGAAAGTGCAACTAATGGCAGCAGTGGCTTCCATCTCAGTGAGGCCGTTAGTCCTCTTTGAGATTTAGTCTAAAACGTCGCCCCCCCCCCCCAAAGTAACTACTTTGCCCTTCAACATAAAACCCATACTGAATCTCACTGAATAACTTGATTTCAGTATATATGTAGAGCCATGGATATTTCAAAAGAGAGGTAAGCCAAGTGCCAGAACTCAACTTTAAATGGGTTGCAGGTATACCAGGCATGGGCAAACTTTCTAACTGGTGGGCTGGAGCAGGGTGAGCAGGCTGGAAAGAAGGGGGTCTCCTCCCTGCCCTCTCCCCCCCCCCTTCCTCTTCTCTTTCGGGGGCAGAAAGTGAAGGAAAGACAGTCAACGTTTGGATCCCAAAAGGGTTAGCTTTGGTCAGGATGAGATGGTGGATGGGAGAGAAAAAGTGTATCCGTTAGACCCCGTATTGCCTACTCCTGATATAGAATCTTAGAATTCTAAAGCTGGAAGAGACCCCCCCAAGGGCCATCCAGTCCAACACCCTGCCATGCAAGAAGGCACAATCAAAGCACTCCCAATAGACTGCCGCAGTGAAAAAGCCTCCAGAGGAGACTGCACCACACTCCCAGGCAGCCTATGACACTCTCCGACAGCTCTTACTCTCAGGAAGTTCTTCCTAATCTTTTCAGTTGAATCTCTTTCCCTGCCATTTGAACCCATTGCTCTCTAGAGCAGCTGAAAGGCAGGTTTTCCTTCTCCTCCTCAATGGGACGCCCTTTTAAATCTTGAAATATGGTTCTCATGTTCCCTCTCAACCATCTCTTCTCTCAGCTAAACATCCCCCAGGAGGAAAGGAAGAAGGAAAAAGAAAAGAAAGGAAGGGAAAAAGGAGGAAGAGAAGGATGGAAGGAAGGAAAGGTAGAAAAGAATGGATGGAAGGGAGGTAGGGAGGAAAGAGAGAAGGATGGAAAGACAAAGGGAAGAGAAGGAGAAAGGGGGGAGGAAAGAGGGAAGAATGAAAGGGTGACAAGGGAGGGGGAAAGAGGGGGGTATGGAAGCAAGGGAAGGAGCAAGGAAAGAGAAAAGGAAGGAATGATTAGGATGATGAGAGAGGAGGACCTGAGAAAAGAGCTGTCACACCGCTCCATGGTCCCCAACCGGACTTAGGCCCTCCACAAAACTCATGCCATGTTGAATCCCAAGTCAGAACCAAAGTTTCACAGAATCTTGCCCAGCCTGCTAGGCCTGCAAAGCAGAGGCAGGTTCATTCATTGTTCAAGGCCACAGTTACCAGGGATTCACCCCGGGCTCAGAGAGATAAACAGTGCCTGAAGAACCGAGTGAAGTTAACTCCCCAATGCCAGCTGCCCTCGCTAATTGGGAGCAAATACCAATCTGATGTGGCAGGGATAGGGAAAAGGCAGCTGGATTGTGTTATGGGAACTGATGTCCGACGCACCTAGACGTCGGACAGATCAAAGCCTTACACCCTACTTAAGCTAGACCCCAGGTATGGAGACCTATCCTTCGTCAACGTTCAGAACTACGCTACGCTTTCCACGGAACCTCGCCTGGGCCTTGGGCCTTCCAGCTTTTAAGACTCTGTTTGCCAAGCCTTGCTTCAAGATCCCTTTCCTTGGATTTAGCCTGCTTTGGGGCACAAAGACTCTTTTGCCTTGTTCCTGATTGCCAGAGGACTATATTTACTCTTTGCTTCCTGTTGGACAATATTGCTGCTCTAAAGGCCTCAATAGACTATATTCTCTAGCCTCTTTCCTTTAACCATATATTCTAAATAAAGCATTTAACCTTTGCAAAGTGTCAAGTGGGTTTACTGAGGGGCACCAGGTCTATGGTGCAACAAGAGCCCAAGAGTCCACCTCCAGCCCCCGGACCTGAGTTTGCCCATATCTGATGTAGAGTCATGGATATTTCAAAAGAGAGGTAAGCCGAGTGTCAGAACTCAAATGTAAATAAGTTGCTTGTATACACACATATGCACTCAGGAACAAAGTTTATTTTTTAAGTTTTTCTAACAATAAGTGGACTTCTGGTCATTTTGGATTTCTTTTCTTTCTTTCTTTCGTGTGAATTTGGCATTCTGTGGCCCTGAAGGATCCTCGGATCCTCGGCTTTTTTGGAAGATCAAGTGGAAAAAATGCTGGAACAAAATGTTTCTATGACTTTGTTATATGGAATTTGTTCTATCACTATTTTAAAACAGTTTTTTATAATAAAAAACAGGGACTAGATATGGATGTGGTACATTAGTTGCTCAACAAGTCCTTTGGGAGAATTTTAAAACTATTTTAGTTTTTCCATCAATCTTCTTTATTTAGCCAAAGGGAAACAATATCTAATTTTAGCAATTTAAATGGTAATACTGGATTTTTCCCAGCATGAAATATTTGAAATACAAGTCATATGAATATTTTATTGAAGTCTCATAAAGATAAAAGTTTCTAAACTTGAATGATAAGCATGATGTAACTCTTGAATTTATACAGCCTTTCTATCTCGTCTTGTATATTAGGACCAGTGAATTTCACTCACACAATGTCATTAAGCACCAATATAAATAGTCTGAGTTGTATGTTGTAACATGATAATGTGAAAACCCAAAGGAAATCATTCCCAGGCTACATCAGAAAAGCTACTAAATCAACAACTGGGACAGACAATAACAGAGCAAATTCAGTGAGCTGAGCTTTAAAATGTGTTACTTGAAATGGAACAGCTTTAAAGTGTGACTTAAAAAAAAAGAAAAACACTGATTTTTGTGGTCATGCGAATTTACTCAGAATTACATCAATAAAAGCCTATGCACATATACAAACCACTTCTATGGATCTATACTCTATAGCCTTTCCTCAAAATATGAAGAGCTAGCATGCTGCAGTGGTTTGACAAGAAGTTTATGACTCAGGAGGACAGGGTTCAATTCCCTGCTCAACTATGAAAAGCCAGTGTGTAACATCGGTCAAGGTACTCTCTCACAGTGTCAGAGAAAGGCAAAAATAAAACTCCTTTGAATAAATCTTGCAAAAAAAAGTATAGATTTGCCTTAGGCTCACCACAAGTCAGGAATGGCTTAAAGGCACACAACAACAACCCTCACATTATGGATCTCTTCACACGATGGAAGAGGTGCACACCTTGCCCCAATTGACCCACGGAGCCTCACATCACCCATTACATAATGTAGCCTCACTTCCATGAGTTAACTGGGGAAGAAGTGTCATTGGACACTGTGCCACTAACACAGGAGCCTCCCCGTGTTCCACAATGGAGCTAGCGCAGGGGGAAGCCATGTGATGACGCTTCCCCACATGTGATGGGGAAGCGTCAGCTGGTGGAGAAGCAGTGTGCCAGGCACCAAGACTGCCCTGCAATGGAAGCTGGTAAATCGGAGTGTTAGACCTCATTAATGTGATGAGGTTGTATATGTGGTCCTTTTCATGAAGACCTTTGAGTGCTTGGATTCTGTCTAATGGAGAGGCTAAAAAGATCACATGTGTGAGCAGAACTGAGTTGTAGCGGCACATTATGGTAGTCCTCAATGGCCATACATCCCAAGGAGAGTCAAAAAATGCAGACACTTGTGCAGATCCAGTCTAACAACCCAGTCCTTGAAGTTCTCTCTTCAGAATGGCAGAATCTTTCTAATGCCACTGGGTCTTAAAGAGCCAATACAGTGGTCCCTCACTTATTGCTGGGGTTATGTTCCAGGACCACTCGCTATAAGTGAAAAACCGCGAAGTAAGGATGCCCCCCTCCACTCCTCACCCTCTTTACCTTTCTCTTCCTTTTCCTCGCCGCAGCTGGGGCCTCTTGCCGCCACTTGGGCCCTGCGATTGAGGAGGTGCCGGAGGTGCCGCGAGGCCCAAGCAGCAGCAAGATGCCCCGGCAGTAATGAGGAGCAGGAAGACGAAGGTAAAGAGGGCAAGGATGGAAAAAGACCGCCCTCTCACCCTCTTTACCTTCACCTTGCTGCTCCTCGTCGCCACCGGGAACTGCAGTGTTGGGCCTGTGTCCTCAAGGACTCTGAGATCTACTGTGCAAGGGATTGTGGTAGCCACAGTTCATGATGGAGATGGAACTTTTGCAAATGTCTTGCAGAGACAGCGTTTGGGAAAAGCTGTTAGGGAGGCCAGTTCTTTTGAGAATCATCAGTGCATAGATAAGACACCTGGCTGTGCAACTTTGGATAGCAAGAAGGAATGTGCTAATTGGCAACTCAAGGTCTATCCTTCCAGCAGTGGTTTCGGTTTGCCATGTAAGGGAGGGGTGTGAGGGAAATCTAGTTCTGATATAGCCATGCCTGGCAGTTTGAATCTCAGATCCGGGTCAACTTCTGCATTAAGCTTCATGTATTTCAGCTCCTGCATTTAGCCTCATGTGTTTTCAGGTCTCTTGTATTTTTAGCTCAAGTACTCAAGTCTGGACTTTGATCTTTCTTGGAAATCTTTTGGGACTTTATTAATTACTGGAACTTACCTTCTTGGATTTATTAAGGGACTTTACAGCATTCATTCAGCCTATGGGCATTTGGAACATTTCCTTGGATTATTGATGGAATTCTATATTTCTTTTGATATATTTTCTATTGCTTATATTGCTTGCTGTTTGCGTCAATAAAAGACTATTTTCTTCAGCTGGAGTTGTGTGTTTAGATTCTAAGGGCTCGGGTCTCTACGCTGGTGTGTGACAGAAAACAAGGCCCTGGCAGCAACAAAAAGCAGGAAGGCGAAGGTAAAGGAGACAGGGAGGAAAAAAGACTGCCCCCTCACCCTCTTTACCTTCGCCTTTCTCCTCCTCATCATCACTGGAGCCTCTTGCTGTCAAGCGGCAGCAAGAGGCCATGGCAACAATGAGGAGCAGGAAGAGGAAGGTAAAGAGGTCGAGGAGGAAAGTTAATTTTTTTTAATTAAAAAATCCGCAAAATAGTGAGTCTGCGGTAAGAGAACCGTGAAGTAACGAGGGAACACTGTATTGACTATGGTTTTAATGTTGGACTAACATTCAAATCCCTATTCAGCCAAGGGAAACCACTGAGTCAACTCTGCAGGCACACAGCAACAATACAATGGGTCTTAATTTTAACACTCAAGACCAAGTTACCCCAAATACTGTGTAATACAACTGGGATCACTCACAATGATATATTTTTGCTGTTTCTAAAATCTCCATCAAGCTATTGTGAAGACTGCAGCTAAGCTCAAAAGGAACAGGAAAATGGGGTGGCAAGTGATACTGCTAATCCTGGTAACAAAATACTCCTGGCCCTTCACCCCTGTGAAGCACTGTAATTTGCATTAAGTTTAAGGTATCTTGTGTAGCTTGTTTAAGACATTCCCTTAGTGATATCTACTTCCTTGATAGTATCTCTGCAGACATGGAGCACCGTCGTAGTTCATCTCCTATGCTGTTTTTCTAAAACAGAGAATTAGAGCTTTGCCAGTGTCGGTGTGCACTTATGTGTGCAAGGATAGGGTAAAGCAGTGGCTCTCAAACTTTTTTGGCCTACCGTCCCTTTTCCAGAAAAAAATTTGCTCACCGCCCCCCTAGAAATGATTTTTTTAAAAAAATTAATAGCAATTAAACAGAAAGATATATATATTAATGTTTCTACCTTTTTTGTAAAATATTGTAAAGAAAGGTGTAAATTAGAAACATTCAAGTGAGGAGGTGGAGGAAGAGGGTGCTGCCCGGGCGCGGGGGGCCCTCCCGGGCCAGAGAGCGCAGTGCTGACCCTGCCCGCACCACCAGCCCTGCCCGCACCGAGGCCACCGAGGCCACGTGCACCTTCTCCCGCACTGAGAGGGGGCGGGGGCACAGAGGCAGGGCTCTTCCGAGCGAGGAGGAAGAGGCCCTCCTCGCATAGTAGAGGCCCAGCGCCACTGTCAATGAGGACACCACCACCAGCAAGCACTGACGGAGCAGCCAGCAGCCCGCCATCGGAGGAGCACGGGTCACAGGGAGAGGGAGGGAGGCCACGCCCCAGGAGAAGGCATGGCTTAAAGGAGCCCAAGGTGAAGGACACCGCCATTGGAGAATGGGTAGAGTGAGGCCACGCCCCCGGACGACATGCAGCCAATAGAGGGCCCCGGTCCTGGCCCATGGGCGGAGTTAAGGAGAGGAAGGGACACTGCCTGGAAACCTGTATGGCCCTTTTCCTTCCCACTGCCCCCTTACAAGGCTCAGCGCTCCTCAAATTCTCCAGAGCCTCCCAGCCCCCCCCCCCCTTGGATCATCCCACCGCCCACCAGGGGGCAGTACCACCCACTTTGAGAACCACAGGGGTAAAGCATAGATGTTACTTCTCCTTCACTATATCTACGCATACTGTTTTCAGATGTGCACATGTTCTCTTCCATAAAAAGGGGGAGAACAAGATGGAAAGGTTCACCACACTGCAAAAATTAAACACTTTGAAGCAACCTTGAACTGATGGAAGAATTCTGCTTCAGGAAGTCTACTGACTTAGCTTGAAATAATTATATGGTTGAGCTCAAACTGAAACCAGACTACAGCAAAGATGGCCACAACTGTTACCTTGTAAAACAGCTAGTTTGGGGAAATATTTGCCCACAAATCAGACTTCCCCTTTCTCATCTTCCCACATGGGGCTACAAATTGGCGTCCACAACATGTGAGTGTCGAGAAGAACAAACCACAGACCACTTACTACAATGCAGCCTGAGTCCTGACACATGCACAATTAAGGACCTTCTCACAGCAACACCAGAGGCACTCCAAGTAGCCAGCTACTGGTCAAAGAGCATGTAGTATAATGCCAAGTTTAACTTTGTTTGTGGTTTTTAAATACATTATAACTTTACCCTCAATTCGCTTTTGACACAATAAAAAAATAACTTCTCACATGATGAAGTCTCAGGAAAAATCATGACCACAGAATGTATGAGGCATTTGATATTTTAGGACACCACTGAATTTGGTGACAGTTCGAATAAACTTGTAATCTGCAGCATTATTGATACATACTGTAACTTCTAAAAATCAGTTTGCATCTGTCAAACCTAACTAATTTTTGCAGAGGCAAAATATGCTGATGAGTGTGTAAACTGATGGTGGCCTCATTTTTCTAAAACAAATTGTTTTGAATGGATTCCCTCTCTATTGATATGAGCTTAAGGTCAAACAAATTTAGGAGAATTCAAATTTCACATGGAAGCCAGGAATTCAAGTATCAGGAAGATGGGGCTGCTTCTTCTTATTCTACATAGTTCTGTTGTTATGATTCCCAGAATTATTCTCAATTTGATTATCCACTAATTATTCTTCTACAAGTAACGAGATACAACAAAATCACATTTAATAGATATCTTTACTGTATCAGTAACACTAATAGATAAATTTCATAAAACAGTAGTTTCTTTCATTTGTGACAAAAAACAAAGAGTTTATTTATTTATTTGCCATGCTTCTATACCGCCTCTCTCAGCCCGAAGGTGACTCGAGGCGGTGAACAAGCGGCAACAAGTGCCCATATACAATACATCACAAGATAAAAACAGTCATATAAAAACATATAAATTTAACAGTTAAAAACTACAAAATACAAATCTCAGCTCCACAATCTTAAAATCGGTTTCTGTTTCGTCATCATAGTAATCCTTGATCTCGATTAAAGTTAGTCTGCGAATGCTTGCTCGAAAAGCCAAGTCTTGACTTTCTTACGAAATGTCAGGAGGGAGGGGGCCGATCTGATGTCACTAGGAAGGGAGTTCCAAAGCCGAGGAGCATGGAATTTGATGGGTGAACTACAGATGTGTTGATTGTAACTCATTGTATTATGTCATAATCAGGAAACAATTGATTTTTGAATTTTTGAATCATCAAAACCAACCTAAAATGCCAACTATTGAGGTCTGTTAGTGGATACTAAGGTGGTGAAGCTATGCATTCCTCCCAAAGGAAATATGCTGCCTATTTCTCTTATCTTTATATAGATCTTCAAAATATTTATTTCATTCTTCATTTGTACAAAAAGGTAAAGGTAAAGGTTTCCCCTTGACATTAAGTCTAGTTGGGTCCAACTCGGGGGGTAGGGTACTCATCTCAAAGCTGAAGAGCTGGTGTTGTCTGTAGACTTGAAATTTTAGCCAAGCATTATGCTTGTACTGCACATAGTACTGCCAAATTTGCAACTATCTAGCATCTATAACCACCATGCAGATTCTTTTCGAACTTGGCACTTATGGCACAAATAGTAAAATCTACCCAAGTTCAAAGCCAATTATTTAAAAAGAGTCTACCTGAATATGCTTATGAATAGTATGATCTGAAAGAGAGAATTTTGCTCTACAAGACTGATATGTTTTTGTTTTGCAATGCAACTATTAAGTATCCATTTACTCAAGTCAAAATATGTCATATATCATATTGAAACCAGAATCCCCATCTCCATACGGGCCATGACCGATAGCCATGCAGTAACTAGCAGGACCATGAGGATGCATAAGGCATAATGCATAAATGCATGAAATATAACATACTTTGACCTGAGTAAATGGATTTTAGCTATTTCTCCTACTCTGTCAAATGGGGATCCTTCTTCAAAGTCATTGTGAGCAGGATGCCCTGAGATCATTGCCTATGTCCTTCCCTCTTGGCATATTATACTCAATGTCAGGAATTATTATTCTGGTTGGGTATTACTGGAGAGCAATTGGGCCACATTTTCCAATAAAAATCTCCTTGCCCTTTCAAATAGATTGAAAACCCCATGAAACCAGTTAAACCAACACATTGACTTAAGGAAAACAAAGAAGGTGATGCATAAAAGACAAGAAAAAAAGAGAACGATCCACCAACTCCACCCTCTCTAAAAATAAATTCCAGGTAAAGCATTAAATTGCATCTTTATCTCTAAATATATTGTGTACAACAGGCACAAATAACAATAATTCGCCATCTAGCCATCACCAAGATTTATTTGTTGCTTTAAATTGGTATTCATGAATTCTTATAAAGCAGTCCATTCCTATCTCAGGTTTCCAGCCGTACTGCCCAACAATAACAAACACAGAGAGAAATGTTGAACAAATCCTCTTCCACTACACTGGACACCCTAAACAAACATGAAACTGTTTGGAAAAAGCCACCCCATCCATCCTCTCTGTCAAAGACACACAAACACGCTAGGAATAAATGAGAAGGAGAGATGTACATATGCCCAATATATACATACATTCTTCAGAGTCCAAAGAAATAGCCATGATAACCAGGAAACACTGGTAGATATCGAGGCACACCTTCAATATGTATTTTACCATGAGCTTTTGAAGATTTCAGTCTACTTCCTCAGATCCAAAAAGAGGGTGCTATTAAAGCAATAGATTTTTGACGATTGTTACATAGTTGTGGAATATGAAAGAATGTAGTAGGAAGCATACAAATACAAATTGTGACATCAGCCATTAATCTTCTTAGAGTTGTGTGAGATGAGAGGTTTCTTTCAAGTAACTGGTAGTGATCTTTTCAAGGGCGCATCTATACTGTAGAATTAATGCAGTTTAGGTAAAGGTTTTCCCCTGACATTAAGTTCAGCCATGTCCGAGTCTAGGGGGTTGGTGCTCATCTCAATTTCTAACCCAAAGAGCCAGCGTTGTCCGTAAACATCTCCAAGGTCATGTGGCCAGCATGGCTCCATGGAGCACTGTTACCTTCCCGCCAGAGTGGTACCTATTATTCTACTCACATCTGCATGTTTTCAAACTGGTAGGTCGGCAGAAGCTGGGGCTAACAATGAGAGCTCATCCCACTCCCTGGATTCGAACCTGCAACCTTTCGGTCAGCAAGATATTGATTTATTTATTATATTTATATACTGCCCCTTTCAGCCCGCAGGCGACTCAGGGTTGTTAACAAAGGCAACAATTTAATGTCAACAACAGATTAGCACCAACAACAGCATACAACATTTTAAAACATTAACATACAGTATAATATAATGTCTTAACACAAACAATTAAAAACATAAATCATAAGTATCTCTTAATTAAAAACGTTGTCCAAAATCATCATCCAATCATTCCATATTCCTATGTCTGTTACACTCCATTGGCAAACGCTTGCTCCAACAGCCAAGTCTTAAGTTCAGCAGCTCAGCGCTGTAACTCACTGCGCCATCAGTGGCCCCTTTTGCAGTTTAATGCCACTTTAATTTCCATGGTTCAATGCTTTGGAATCATAGATTTAAAAGATAACTTTAATGTAAAAGCCAAGGTATTCTAGCAGAGGCTATATGGCACTAAAATCCACAACTTCTATCCAAATAACAGATTTTTCCAGAGACTGTAGTACAAGGGTGCTCATTAGGTAGATCGTGATCTACTGGTAGATCGCGTAGGGCGTCCTGGTAGATCGCAGGCAGGGCGGGAGGAAAGCTCAGTCCCACCCCGCAGGCTCCCGCCGCCACCCAAGTGCTGCCGGCCCTGGGTTATCTGAGGTCCTTTCCACACAGTTGAATAAAATCCCATGTTATCTGCTTTGAATCAGATTATATGGCAGTGTGGAGTCAGAAAACCAAGTTCAAAGCAGATATTGTGTTATATGTTTCACATTTTTGTAGTGGGTAGGTAGATCATTTTGACTTGGTTGTTTTATAAGTAGCTTGCATGCTGAAAAAGTGTGAGCACCCCTACTGTAGTACATAGTTGGAAGATAGTAAACATCACTATTATTATTATATGTAGTAGATAATAAAAGAATAAAAGGATTTGCCAAACAACTGTTGTTCTGATTAGTTTGAACTTCTTTAATGTACGCTGCCAATTTTTCCATAAGCACTGTATCCCAGAGCTCATTTCACCAGTCTGAAATTGTGGAAACCTTATAGAAATCTATAGTGCACTGGTTCTCAACCTGTGGGTCCCCAAATGTTTTGACCTTCAACTCCTAACAGCTGGTAAATAGGCTGGGGGGTGTAGAGACACACTGCTTTTTAAACCTTTCTGGCACCAAGTATTGTGGTGAGGGCTCACCTTAGTCTCTAGGCTGGGCAAAGTGTCAGGGAACTTTTATATTTAAAGACTGAAGAGGTTTCTCTACTTTTACGCTGCCACCATTTAACCCAGGGAGGTTTGAAACACTGGGAGGCAGGACTGGATGAACAAGAGAACAAAGTTGTTGTTTTTTTAACAACTTGTGAGAGATTCACAGGCACTTTTGCGTAATGGTTACAATGAAACGTTGGAGCGTGTGGTTACTTAAAAACTTGCACAAACTTAAACAAGTTACATTCAACGTAGCACCCCAGATAATACTGCTAAAGTATTTTCTGCTAACTGGCTACAACTATCTGTCTCTGCTACCTCACAGAGTCCTAAAATCCAGCACAAAACTGCTATCTCACTTAAGAGCCTAACTCACTCTGACCTACTCTCTCAGAGTCCAACCATCAACTCCCCTCCAGAGTTTCGTAGCCTCCCTAACAGACCTAACGGCTCACCAACTGTTGGTTTTCAAAATTCTAACCGACAATTTACCCCTGGTGCCTGGCCTAACTGCCTACTCGCTCTCTAAGGTTCTATGTCCCTTTTCCCCAGGCTGTCTCCAACTCAGCCCAAACTGGGAACCCAACCTTAAAATGGCCGTTTATCCAAAACAGCCCATGTAATGGCCAACCCACCAAAAAGGGCTTTTCCTCTTGGGCTTCTTCTGGCCCAAAATACAGGCAATTCGTCACAGGGGGTTTCTGGGAGTTGTAGGCCAAAACACCTGGGGACCCACAGATTGAGAACCACTGCATATAGTGGAAGATGGGGATTTTGACATCTCAATCGGAAATCTCTAGGGCTTCATCAACTATAAAATCCAGAGTTGCATATGATTTTGCCAAAGCAGTTAAAGTGGATTCATGGTGCTATAACTGTGTGGTGTAAAAGGGCCCCAGATGTTTGCAACCCACAATTCAAAACTGAAAGTTTAATATGAAAGTTTACGGATTTTGTTATTCAAAAGGAAGGCCACCATTGTGTACATGCATCCAACTCCGTAATTGGGCATTGGGCCCTGGAGCACATTTGAAAGGAGACAAAATACCCAGACCAAAAAAAGCATTATATATTCATCACTTTGAAAATGAAGGTTTGGCAACCAGCAGGCCACCAAACAGGCTGTTCCTCTGAAACAAGGAGACCTCATCTTATTCAACACAAACGTCTTTTGAACTATTCATTTTCAAATAATACTTTCCTCCCTTTTGTTCCCCCCCCCCCCGCCACATTCTGCTTATCACTCGCAATAATATTATTCCATAAATGAGCCAGTACTTTACCTATTATTTCAGTAAAATTTCATATTCTATAAGGGCATTTGAGGACCCAAGAAAAATTCCCGTATTTGCATTTGAAATACTTTCTTGATACAAAGCATTTCTCTGTGAATTAGCCTATTGTTTTACCAGTCTTATTATTAGGAGGTGCTGAAAGCTAACCAAGTGGTATGAATAGAAAGCATTATCCTCTCTTTGCTAGAATGGTTGGCAGATATCTGATTCATTGTAATCAAAGGGAAGTATGGGTGGCTTCAGAGGATAGAGAAAGACTGCAGTGTTGTAGGTTCACAACCCATACATGCAACTCTCACATATACATGAATTTGTGAAATTGCGGATATTACTCAATCCTGTTCTTTCCCATTTATTTATTTATTTACTCCATTTATATACCGCTTTTCTCTGCCCTTCGGGCGACTCAAAGCAGTTTACAGTAGCAAAAATGCAATGCTCAAACATCATAAAACAATTAAAACAATTAAAAACAATGGCATAAATGTACGATCATTACAAAGTCAATACAACATAACTCGTTAGCGTCGCTTAGTTAAAATCAGGATCCAATCTCATCATACAGTTGTTCCATGTTCCTACATTTGTTACACTACCTTTTTGAACGCCTGCTCGAACAACCAGGTCTTAACTTTCCTACGAAATGCTAACAAAGAGGGGGGTCGATCTAATGTCTCTAGGAAGTGTGTTCCATAGCCAAGGGGCCACCACTGAGAAGGCCCTGTCTCTCAACCCCGCCAAACGCATTTGTGATGCAGGCGGGATCGAGAGAAGGTTCTCTCCAGATGATCTTAACATCCTAGCTGGGTCATAGGAGGAGATGTGTTCGGACAGGTAGGTTGGGCCAGAACCGTTTAGGGCTTTATAGGCTAAAGCCAGCACTTTGAATTGTGCCCGGTAGCAAACTGGCAGCCAGTGGAGCTGGCACAACAGAGGAGTTGTATGCTCCCTGAGTGCCGCTCCTGTTAGTAACCTGGCTGCTGTCCGTTGGACCATTTGAAGCTTCTGGACAGTCTTCAAAGGCAACCCCACGTAGACTGCATTGCAGTAGTCTATACGGGATGTAACCAGAGCGTGGACTACTGTGGCTAAGTCAGACATCCCAAGGGGTGCAGCTGGCGCAAAAGTTTTAACTGTGCAAATGCTCCCCTGGTCACCTGGGGTTCCAGCTCAGCAATGAGTCCAGGATCACACCCAAGCTGCGAACCTGCGCCTTCAGGGGGAGTGTAACCCCGTCTAGCACAGGGTGTAACCCTATGCCCTGTTCTGCCTTTCGACTGACCAGGAGTACCTCTGTCTTGCCTGGTGGCACAGCTGGTTAAACCACTGAGCTGCTGAACTTGCTGATCGAAAGGTTGGTGGTTCAAATCTGAAGAGCGGGGTGAACTTCTGTCAACCTAGCAGTTTGAAAACATGCAAATGTGAGTAGATCAATAGGTACCGCTTGTGAGGGAAGGTAACGGCACTCTATGCAGTCATGCTGGCCACATGATAAAGAAGACAATTTCATTTGAAACTTTCATTTAACGGGTTTAACTGTTTATGCTTAATATCTATGAAATGCAGAACCCAATGTGATATTAATCCTCCATCTTAGCATTTTACACAAATTACTAGCTCAATTTCTTGCAAGCCATTCAGAGTGCAATCATGTAGGTGCCTATTCAAAAGTACGTGCCATTGAGCATAATGAGACATATTCCTGGATCAGTGTTTATAGCAAGAGTGGGCAAAAGGCAGATTGAAAACTGCTAGCAAATCCCTGGATGATTTGCAAGAGAACAAGGATTTGTGATATGCACTTATTAAATAAGACAGTTAACAAAGAAACTTCCACATCAACTTGTTGTATTAAGAGTGTTCTATGTGCACTCAAGTTCCTAAATAACAGGAAATGGTTGGTGTTTAGGCAACATGGATATGGTATGGTACCCTTTGCAGTTCCAATATAACTCTTGACTTTAGAAGTTGATGGCTGTTCATGACAAAGTGATGGATTTGTCTGTTTGATAATGATGATGATGATATATTATACATAATATACATCACACAGTCCTAGATGCTTGGGAAGTGTTCGACTTGTGTTTTTGTGATACGAAATCCAGCATATATATCTCGTTTGCTGTGACATACTGTGTTTTGTGTCAGAATAATAATAATACTTTATTTATAGACCACCCTCTCTCCCCGAGGGGATATACAAAAAGGCAAGCATTCAATGAGATCGCATACTATGCATGAAGAATATTGAATAGTACATACCAGCGACTACTGGTCAAAGCAGCTTGGTACCTCATTCCAGTCATGTTGGGCCCTGCCCCATGATCCTTGTATAGTTTCTTATACCATTTCTGTCTATCAGCAGATCCAAACATCCAGTCAATTGGAACATGCGAATTCCATCATTAATGGTAGATGACTTCCATGTCAGGAGAATGTGGAGTACCTTCTGGGTTTTAGTCTGAACTGTAAAGGCGCTTCTCTTGCTAATGAATATCTGAGAGACAGGATTTTTTAGAGTTCAGTCCAAATACAAAGCAGATTCATTGTCCTTCTGACATAAAAGCTATCAGCTATCACTGTGTTAAGTATTGACCATGCCAATTATGATATTCTTAAAATCAAAGAAAAGTAACTTTCCTAAGCTTCTTGTGTCAAGTCAACCAGCACTCTTCTCGTTGCCTCTCAAGAGCCAAATGGACACCAAAAGACACTGCTTAACTTTTCACCAAAGGGAATGAATCCAAAGTGGCAAAATTGTGAGTTCAAGACGTATAAATGGCAAGGCAATGCAAACTGCATTTTAACATGCTATTAATGCTTAAAAGACTAGCCAAGAAGGGTGCTGCTTACATGGTAATATTCAAAACAGAATAAAGGACATATCTTAATCTTGGTCAGCCAGCTCTTTTGCCATTCACAGTATCATCACAACTCTGAAAATGCTGCAGACATGACAACCATCTTTTTATACCTTTGGTAGACTCCTGATAAGTCTATGAGATCCAAATGTTCAGATGTTTCATTATTCAGTTGGAAACATTACGGGAAGTATAGACCAGCAAGGGACAATTTTCCAGAACCGTTATTTTGAGTCACTATCTTGGATTCAAAGTGAAATATATATATCAAAATATAGGATTGTGCTATGCTCTAAGAGCAAATCTGCTGCTCACAAACATGACACGGGGCTGCATTTGAAAATAATCTGGGCTGGCCACTGCCTTAAATTGTAGGTTCACTTACTCAATATTTTTGTAATGTTTGTCTCCTTCACCTCTCCTTCACATGATTTGCCAGTGAAGAAACTTACATGATTATGTCAGATAGGAATGGAAAGAATTTTCTTCATTATTTATTTATTTCCCAGTAGAGTAGAGACAGACACCGTTCTTCATTAAGTGGGCGTATAACTCAGTGAATGAAGTAAATGTGTTCCCAGGTAGTTCTTCTTTAACAGAAAATTTTATCCTAGGGCCAGAAATAGCATGGAAAGGATAGGGATAAGTTCCTGCATCATGAAAAATGAAGAGCAATGCCAACTTTTGATTCAAAACTAACAATATGCATATGTGAAATGAAACAATCAGGTGAACCAAGACTTGTGAAAGTAAACAACAACTTTTGGAATCTTCTAAAGACTACCTGAAAGCTGCTTCAAAAATTAATCCAGAAAGGATTTTTTTTCTTTCAGTAGCTTCCATATTTCTTTTTAACATGCTGAAGGAAGCTGATACAGTCAGCTGATCCACTTTCCCCTTTTCTCTCTTTGTTTGCTCTTGCCCAGTAAGGGATTTTAGAGGCTGCTACAGTTTACCTTGCCTGTTATACACTGCTACCCTAGGATCAGCCACATAAGACACACTTCTTTCCCAGATAAAGCTTTATTTAGCTGCTGCAACCATACACCAAATATGTGTTTCTCTAGCCTTTTGCCAATAATGATGTTATTAATACAACTTCCAGCTATAAAAAGTATAAGGGGGAAAGGGGGGCAAGTGAGTATTAAAAACCCTGCTTTAGGTCTTCCAGACCTAAAGACCTATTATGAAGCATGTAATTTAATTGCCTTAAAAGAATGGTGCACCCTTAAAAACCAGAGGCTACTAGCTCTGGAAGGACACGACTTACGTGCGGGGTGGCACGGTTATTTATGGAATAATAAACGAAAAATTGAGAAAAAGTTTAGCAACCATTACATAAGAACCTCATTAATCAAAACATGGGGAAAGTACAAAGACAGATTATACGGCAAAACACCGCTATGGCTCTCCCCGTCGGAAGCCAGACATGAAAGAGAAATAGACAGTGGGAACTGGCTAACATACCAGGCAATTCTTTTTTTTAAAACCGCCAATGATGCAGAATACTCAATAAAACCAATAGAAGAGATAAGAAAAATTAATCCAAATATAACATGGTTCCAATACCACCAAATATTCCAAGGTTATAAAGAGGACGCCAAAAGGGGTTTCCAACAAAAAGCAGGTTTCTGGGAGGAAATAATGAAAAAAGGGAAAAAGCAAATAAGTATAACATACAAACAGTTACTAAAATGGTGTACAGAGGAAGAGCAGGTCAAAGAATGCCAAATCAAATGGGCACAAGATCTAGGGCACAACATACTATGACATTAGTGGGAGGAGACATGGAACGTCAAACTAAGATACACAACAGCAATCGACATCAGGGAAAACTGGTATAAATTATTCTTCAGGTGGTATTATACACCAGAGAAACTAGCTAACTTCAACCCACAATGTTCCAACAAGTGTTGGAAATATGGGAAGTGGGCACCTTCTTCCATCAATGGTGGTCTTGTAAGATAATTAAGAATTATTGGAAGCAAATTCATACATATATGCGGAAAGTACTCCAAACTAATTTTACTCTACTACCAGAAATATACCTTTTAAATATAACAGTCCTGAAGATAAATAAAAATGAAGACAAAATACTAACATTAAGCAGTACTAAAGCCAGGATGGTATTAGCTAAAATATGAATACAAAGCGAAGCACCGAACATAAATGAGTGGATTCTAAAGATGTTTGATATAATCCAGATGGATGAATTGTTGCTAGGACTAAAGGAAATAAATAGGAAAACTGACTGGTCAGGTTTCAGAAATTTACTAAGAAAAGAAAAGATAATGTTGTAGATGAACATCTCCAGTGTTTCAACGCATGAAAGCATAATCGCAAACCAACCTTGTAAATATGAAGAAGGAATGAATGAAGACTACTCCAAAGACTTTTGGCAAGTCCGGGGGGTAGGGTTGGGGTTTTGGTAATCGGGACAAATTTTTTTCTCTCTTCTTTATTTTATCTTATTTTATTTTTCAATCTCTCTTCTTTTCTTTTTTTTTTGCTTTTTATGTTTAATTATTTTATACATATACTCTGTTTATTTAACCGCGTATTTCCGTCTCTCTAGCACCTTCGCTATCTTTTTATTCATGTTATAAAATTTTGATAAAAACTATTTTTTAAAAAACCCTGCTGTGAAAGGGATTTTCTTTATCAGGAGCCTTGTGAACTAATGTATGGCTGTATTCATCTGTGAAGAAATATGCATGTGTGGACATGTTTTTGCACCAAGAAAATATTCAATGTGCAGAAAATGCTGTTCCCTATGCGGGAAATCTACATAGAAAAATCATGCATTTTGCAGGTTAATATTTCTCAAACTGCAAATAGCATCAAAACCACTGTGTTTTTGTCCAGTGTGCGAAATATTATAGGAATTATTCTTTCTTGCATTCAAGGATTCATCCCTAGTGTGAATATTAGAATTTCTGATGTCAACACACCAGGTAGTTTATCTTATCAATCAAAGAAGAGTGGGGAAATTGTGCCTCTCCCGATGTTGCTGGATTTTGATTCCAGACAGACAGAACAGTCATTAATGAAAGACTATGGAAAATGTAGTCCAATGGCATGCAGGTACTCATAAATTGTTACCCTGCCCCATCAATTCTTTGCAATAATCCAAAGCAACTGAGAAAATAACGTTTAATGGCTGGGCCGGGGGTGGGGGGGGGGAGTGCTAAACAAGATCCTTTCGATGAGTTTGGAAGGGTTCTGATTATGGAAAAGAAACCCAAAGCCATACACATGGACATACATGTGTGCCAGTCCCTCTGCAGTATCAAAGGAGAGACATAATCCAGTTTTGTTTGAAATGAGTTCACTAAATCCTTCCCCCCACCCCACCCCCTGCTTTGCATGGAGATTCTTGTTCCCATGGAGTAAAAATTGGCTCTGACTGGCAGATGCAAATTAAAGCAGATCAGATGAACATTTTTATAGCCTATCAAAATTAATCTTTCTGTGTCTGTGGCGTGTAAGCTATGGCCACCTCAGAGGCCTGCAAACTGTTGTCATAGCACATGTTCTGCAGGCACAGGATGGGAGAAGAAGCCAAAGCTAGCTTCCTCTACAGTTCCAGAAACACAGTTGACGCCAAACACCACACAGTCATTTCAAGGCCAATGTTGTTCTTGAAGGAGCAAAGCTCTCTTTTGTGCATGAACAAAAATATGATAAGGAGCCAGCTCTTTCTAGATATGCACCTCTCAGACTATACATTTATTTATGACACCCTAAGGACCCTATTAATACATAAACCTCTCAGAACCTAGAATGGCTAGTTTTTATGTTAGAGCAACTTGCAGACAGCATGTCATATGAGGGGAGGGTTGAATTACATTCCAAGAAAAGGAACTTTTGTGAACACTTGATTTCTTTACCAACTACAAGTATGCTTAGAAGAAGCAGGAACAAAACAACATGGTGCTCAATTTGTACAAACTCATACAAAAAGTACGAGGGCTGAATGAAAAGTAATGCCTCCATCTTGGTTACTTGGGTTTGGATGGGAATATTTTAATAAATCAATCACAGAAGTAATCCTTAGAATGTGCTCTCTAACTACCACTATTCCACATAATCACCAGACAATTGGATACATTTCTGCCAATGATGAACAAGTTTTCTGAAGCCGTCACGGAAGAAGTTGACACTCTGTTTTGGGTACCCATCGTGCACAGATCTTCCGATAGCCAAACAAAGCAATAATGTGATCCACGCGTTCTCGAGAAATGCCAATTATGCTTGAAATTTCTCTCTGAATGATAAGACGATCATCCCAAATCAATCTGTCAACATTTTGCTTGTGTAACCCGGGGTAGTTGCTGTCACAGGATGTCCAACTCTTTGTTTGTTATGCAAGTCAGATGTTCCCACCTGAACATCTTTAAACTTACTCGCCCAACAACACACAATACTCACATCAACACAATCACCATAAACAGCTTGCATTCTCTGATCAATCTCCTTTGGGGTGACACCTTCTGCTGTCAAGAATTCAATGACTGCACATTGCTTAAGTCACATTGACCAACCGTCTGTGCAGGGTTCCACACTTCGCACTTTAACAACACAACCATTCAATGCTTCCCACCAAAATGGAACTGTAGAGGAGAGTCTACTGAACAAGCCAGTACCTGCAGCATACCAGTACTATCATCTGTTGGGGTGTTACGAAGGTGGAGACATTACTTTTAATTCAACCCTTGTGTTTCTACATGCTCTGCATAGTACGTAATGAACAGTTATTTTTATGAGCTTCACCATTTCTTTCTCCTTTTAAGAAATATTTTATGATGTGTACATATTAACAAACTCAGAAAAACCTGTGTCTGCTCTAACTACTAGGCATGCTAAAATTGAAACGGAAATCTAATTGAGTCGTTAGAAATTCGTTATTAATGGGACTTTTGGTGTTTTACGGATCGCTGTCGTGAACCCGGAAGTAGACTTCCTTTTACGGCACTTCGCGGCGCCATTTTTGTATCTGGGCCGTAAAGCATTCGTATGGCTTCGTTGCCCTTTTTAAGCGTGTTTTGTCATTGGGTGATGGATACCAGGTGGTACCATCACCCCACCATCACTCCACCTTCCCTTAAGCCAATCAGAGGCAAACAAACACTTGGAGGGCGGGGTCAAGACCCTTTAAATACCCACGCACCACGCGGCCGAGTTCATTGCGGTTTCGCTTTCGCAGCAGCAGGGAGGGAAGATCGCGGTCGCGGAGAAAGTTCTTGCCAGACCCTGCCTGCCTGGCCGCTTGTTAGAAGCAGGCCCTGGGGAAAAATAGAGGAGGAGAGGAGAGGAGGAGGAGGAGGAGGGAAGGATTTTTCTTTTCATCCCTTTAAAGCTTGCTTCGTTCGTTCGTTCATTCGTTCATTCATTCATTCATTCATTCAGCCATTCATTCATTCATTCAGCCATTCATTCATTCATTCATTCATTCAGCCATTCATTCATTCATTCATTCATTCAACCAATTCAGCCATTCATTTATCCAGCCATTAATTTATCCAGCCATTCATTCATTCAGCAAACTTTGAGTGCTAAAGTTTGCATTGGCAGGCTGGCTGCCTGCCATAGGTTTATTTTTTCTTTTGGTAAATCCGGGGCATAAGCCAAATATTACCTTGTTA
Source organism: Anolis apletophallus (assembly GCA_030556195.1). Lineage (NCBI taxonomy): Eukaryota > Metazoa > Chordata > Lepidosauria > Squamata > Anolidae > Anolis > Anolis apletophallus. The sequence continues at coordinate 68,004,695 of JARBWK010000009.1, read as the reverse complement.
CCTTGTTATTACATATTACATTATTAATTCTTCAGTCACCCAATGCTGGATATTAATTGACAATTTTTCTGGCAAAGGCTTTCTTCCTTCTGTTAGGGCTTTGGCGTTTTTGGTGTTACTTTTAATGGTTACTCTTGTGCATAAGCCAAATATTGTAACATAATATAACATATTAAATTTATAAACAGTAATAATTCATTCATTCATCCAATGCTTGAATAATCTCCATTGACAATTTTTGTGGCAAAAGGGTTTTTCCCTGCTGTTACTGCGTTGGTGTAACTCTTTTGTATTGTATTGTTTATTCTTGGGCATAAGCCAAACATTTCGTTGTAACATTTATTAACAATAATATACTTTCCTTAGCCAGCCTTTACATATTACATAACATACAGTTGTATCTCTAGGGGCTTCCTGGTCACGCCAGGCCAAGAGTCCCAAGTCTATTGAGTGTCTGCTGCCTGTTGTTGGGCAGAGCTGCCCTTGCCTTGCCCTTCCGTGTTAAGGGCCCAGAAGCGTGTGTTGTGTTCCCTTCACATACATACAGCATACATACAACAACAACAACAATTTTATTGATTAGCCAGAAGCCATATCAAATACACACAGAACACAGACACATTGCAATGATTCTAAAACAATCTGGAGAGAATTCTAGACCATTACATCAATTAAACCCCTGTTTTGCCCAGCAGGAGGGATTCTAAGGGAGGTGGTAACAATTCACAGGTCCTCATCTCCAACACAATTTATTCCAATTGCATCTATGTAATCAGATCTTAGTTTCATGGCTTTACAGAGGAAACGAGCAGTAGCATCTGTTATCAGCTTGTTGGAGCCGGCCAGCAGAAGTGAGACTTTTGCTAGAGGGTCCCAATGATTTTTTCCCACGAGAAATATCTCTAACAGTTGTTTTCTCTCTTTTGATAGATTTTGCAATAGAGCAGAAGATGAGTTAGA